>OY998228.1:41439291-41924499 GCA_963922035.1 Amblyjoppa proteus
CATCGTCGACCGAGGGAGTTGGGGGATGAGAGTTCTGTTACTGCCTACCGCTAACCCCGCCGCCCAATCAAGGAGGAATGTGTTCGGTGTTAGCGGGAGATACGACCTTGGTGGGATTCGGCGTTCCACGGGTGCCACGCCAGGGGGTTCTTAGCCGGCATTAGTGACCACTTAGGGGATCAACGGAAGCTGGGCCGAATCCTTAACCCCCTCTCACTCTCCCTTGCGTACTTCGAATCTGATTCACCTCCGTCACGTCTTCACTTCTCCCTCTACGTTTCACCAGATACCGTTTTCGTCGAATTATTCCACCCGCTATAAGCGATGAGGAAGTACACTAGTATCTTAGGAATGTCCTCCCTTATTCATCGCAACACGAGGCAACGGCGAGAAGCAACTCCCTCGTGATTAGAAGGTCGTCATTGATGGACTCTTTGCGAATATTGATAATTTAACGAGTATGCAACACACGAGAGTTAAATAACGCGCACTCTCGAAACTAAAGATCCACCCCTGAAAAGTTGATGCATCGAAAATGTCGCTAGAAAATATCAACACTTCCGGTTTAAAAATCTCACTTTTCGACCGGAAGTTACGTATTTCGGATATCACGTCACTTCAGGTCGAAAAATGTGATTTTCAAACCGGAGGTGAAGGCTTCAGGTATGTCGTCACTTCCCGTAAAAAAAAATGAAACTTCCAAACCGGAAGTGATGGATTTCACGTACGACGTCACTTCCGGTCGAAAAATCATATTTTCAAACCGGAAGTAACATATTTTCGGTATGACACTTCCGCTGGAACGATGAGATGTTCAAAACGGAAGTGACATAATCCCGTAAGAAAGCACGTTGACTGATGCGGCATCGCATTCCAAAACGAGGATGAATATAAACTACGGTATAATGCAGCTCATCGGCGTCGAAGGGCGGAATATATAAAATAACTGACGAAGGTAGACATAAATACAGGGCCGTACTGGTGGGAACGTTGATGGTAAATGACATTATCGTTCCGCGCGGGTCTCGCATCGGCAGGGATAGCAATGCGGCAGGGGAACGGGGGTGGTCGGGTAGGTTTGCGATTCGTAATTGCTTTAGTTAGGGGATGCGCGCGCGGTGAGTTTCCCAGTCTGTAGCCGGGTGTATTGTGTAGATGTGCGAGAGATCGGCAAAGAGTGTGGCTGAAGGCATGCCGGAGGAGATGAGGAGGAGATGAGGCGAGGCGAAACGGAGAAAGAACGAGGGAATGCGTGTGGGCGCAAGGGGCGCGGATGAGGAAGGAAAAGGTGGAAAAGGGTGGAACGAGGAAGAAACGAAGAGAGGGCTGGCGGGAGAGAAAGAGAGAAAGAGAGAAATGTGAGGGCTCAAAGGGAAAGAGGTGAAAGAAGGGTAGGCAGCATGAACGGTAGCGGTGGCGCGGACCGAGCGAGGGGGCAGATTCAACGCCGTAGGGTGGCTATGAATTTAAATTTCTCTAATTAGGACGCGAGCGCGCCCGCGCGGGCGCGCGAGCGAGAGGGATGCGGTGACGGTGGCGTTATAGCGACCGACCATCATCCTGCCTTTTCCACCTCTGATGGTGCTCTGCCTGGTATCGCGGATTCCCAACCCCCCGAGAGCACCTCCGCCGGGGCTTACCATTGCCTCGAAATGTGGCGTAGTCCTATCTTCGTCTCCGGCACGGCCCTGCCCTTCCAGCGCTACTCGCTTCTCGTCCGCGCTCCGTTTCTCCGATACCTTTGTCTTCTGGACGCGGAATCCCCGCTCGCTTTCCTCCCGCTTCCTCCTCCGTTGTTTCCGTCTCCGTCCGTCCCGAGGACTCGGCGAAGGGCGGACGACCACGAAACCCCCGCCGAAGTAACTCAAGTAAGAGATGAGGCTCGCGTTCTCCTCGGCGCGGCAAACGAGCCAGCTACCCCATGCCGCTTTATACCGGCTCTCTCCCTCTCTCGCTAGGGGCTGTGCGGCTGTTTGTGTGCCTCCACGCGGTTGACACCCCACCTGACTCAGATTTGTTGCTTCTCACGTTCTAACCGAAATTTATTTGACGCCCCGCGGGTTAATTAACGCTCGCCCACCCGTGATGGTCGAGGCTCGCCTCCGGGAGCCTCGTCTCTCTCACCACGTGCCCGGCAGCCACTCGCAGCCTCCGTGTAACCGTTGCCGCCGGTGCTTCTCCGGCCGACCGACGAGAAACCGAGCGCCGCGGCAGAGAGAGGAGGAACGAACGCGGAAAGAACCCGCGAGAAAGTAATAAAATGCTTATGCAGCGGTGGATGATTAACGAGAAGCCGCCTGGATGAAAACGGCCTCTCCACCCCCACCACCACCCCCACCCCACCCCACCCCTCCCGCTCCCCTCCCACCGGCTATAGAAATATTTACACTGATATAAGTTTCTTTTTAGTTTCAGGGGTCTGTTGGTGTTCGAGGGAAAATTACCGGTCCCCGACGGTGAATGACCGAAACGATCGTAAGTATAGGCAACTTTGCGGACGGGGATCAACGCCGCGGCGCTCATTAGCGAAAACGGGCGAGGGCCGCCGGGGATGCTAAGACCACGATTTAAAACTCACTCTCGTACCGAGGCGCATACATTAGTCGAGACCCTGCGAGGATTTCGACGGAGGGACCGAGCTCTTTGCCGATTCTTAATTCTATCTCTCTGTTATCTCGGTTACTTTTAGCGGATCACCGAGTCGGGGACTGGGAATAACCCCGATGGGAGGGTTGATTATTCGGGACTGCTCGATAGCCAGACAAAGCCGGGGTGATGTATTTTCTTTTTCTTTTTTTTTGGCAAGGAGTCTGCGTGGCGATCATCGGAACTGCGGGAAAGGAGAACACATCGGTTGATATCGAAATAAAAATACAAAGGCGGAAAAGTCGAGCATTTGATGTGCCGGAACTTCGGTCCGCTTCGGTAAAAGTATATTTACGGGGGAATCTAAAAAAAAAAAAAACAAGATTGCCGTTCGTTGGATTCGTCGTATTTCATGTTTCATCCAAGATACGGAAATAACTTGCTCCGTATAACCGACTCTGTAGCCTTTCGAAAAAAATTGCACACACAAAGCTTCGTTCGATAGCTCCCGTTAAACGCGCTTCCAAATGGGGCAAAAAAAATATCGGTTTCGACGGCGAAGCTTCGACACGATGGCGAATCGAAAAAAAAAAAACGACCCCGACGGTGCCTCCGATAAATTTTGTCGATCGAAAAAAGTCGCGCCTTTTTATGTATCGCGACTGAATTAAAAAGTCGGCGAAGTCACGTCGAGTCTCGTTACTCAATTAAAATTAAACTGTCATTGGATTTGTGTGAGCAAAAAAAAAAAATGTTGAAAGAACTACGGTAATTAAAATTATTGATTATCGGGTGTTAAACGACCGTGACGGGAGTGAGAGCCAGCGGGTTCCGGTGGGGGGTGCGAATGCAGGCTCGTACATCTGTTCATTAGGTAATGAACTTATTAAATCAGGGAGAGAAAGCGCGAGAGGACAGGGGGCGTACCTCGCAATATGATTACCCATATTCGCCCGTATAAAGTGTTCGGAATCGGGCCACACATTTTCGGCGCATTATTTCGGTTCGAAAAAAAAAAAAAATGCGTACCTGCAGCAAAAGCTCTTTTCACGCGTTCGTCGCATCGATCATCAGCAATTACTCTTAACCGACCCGAGAGCTCTACGAAAATTGGAAATGGAAAATTGAAACGCGAACGACAAAGGAGAGATCACTCTGTAGATCCGTTTGGACGGCATTCCCCTAGTTCAATTTCACCAGCCAAAGGGGTAAGTGTAATTGGAAATAATAACAGCTCGAGCGACTGTCCGAGCGAGTGCGAGAATTTTTAGCTCTTCGTGGTCTTTGCGAACGCTCCCTCGCACGATTGCACGTCGAGTTCCGCGAGCACGTTTAACGGATGCATTCCAATTTCGGAACGAAATTCCATCGCGAACCGCTGGAAATCGCGTGCCCGCATAGTCGAGAGTCAGCGTCGCTAGAGCCTGGAACAACAGCTTAATCCGTCGAGGGTGTCGCGAGGGTGTGCGCTTTCGCCCTTCACCGAGGGATCCTCACTTGCCGCCTCCCTCCTCGACGAAAGCTCCGACGATTCTCTCTCTCTCTCTCTCTCTCGCCGCTGGGCGTCGAGGGTGTAAAATTTAAGAACCAGGACCCGCATTAAAATCACTGCTCGGTGGAATTCCTCAGCGTCTCCCATTGCCGTCTTTGTGTGTGCACGCCGTCGTTCCCGCTCGCTCGCCCTGCCCCGCACCACCCCGCCGCAGTTCTCGAACGAGGGGCGACGGGAGTGTATAAAGGGTTCGCAAAGTGACTCGAATTGCCGCACAGTCGACTTTACGAGTCGGAGTATTGCTAATATCAGAAGCGCAAGGAGCGCCCCCCGAGGACCTCGCCTCTCCCTCGGCCGGAAACGCGGAGTCTTGGATTCTCTCTCGGCATCTCGAGGCCCCGACGCCGATTCGCAGCATCCGCGGGGATGCTCGAGACTCCTTAACCACTCGGGCGCGACCCTTCGCGACATTTTTAGTGGCCATCAAAAACCTGGACCGGCTTAATTATGAGGGTAGAGGCCTTGGCGTACCGAAAACAACCCCCTTTCACCCCCCCTTTTCCCCCTTCGCGCCCCTACTGCTAATACCTCGCGCTCATGATTCCGCTGCTGCTGGTGCTGTTCATGCCGTCAGAATCCGAGTTTGCTCTTACGCTTTCGCTTTTCTCTCGACTCTTCCGCGCAACCCCCTCACTTCCGCGCCTCCGCTCGCTGTATTTTGCCCTCGGGATTTTCCGGAAAGCTACATAGAGAAACTCGACGATCCGGGGCCGGAGGGCGGGAGGGCGACGGCGGGTGAGTTTAAAATACGGAGTCCGTGAGAGTCGTTGAGGCTCCGCACTTTGTGCAACGCGCACTCATTCGTTACGGTTTCCTCTACCGAAGTACACGGGTATTTCGTAGTTGAAGTTTTAGAATTCTTAACTCGGAATACTTGCCGGTGTATCCTCTCGAGTTCGAAGGAATTTCGCATTTTCTCCGTTCCCACTGTAATAATTAAGTGGCTGCTTTCGGTGTCCTCGAGCTCCGGCGCGCTCTCCGAGTCTCTTCACATTCGAGATCTCTCTGTGCAACTTGAGTCAACAAAGGTGGATCACGAATATCCGTTGCTCAAAGAAGAAAAGGAAGTTGCTGCGGAAGTCGAACGGCCATTTAACGTTAGCGCTTAGAAGCGCCACAACAAGTCGCCGTAGAATTCGAGTTCACCCTCCGGAATCCTCCCGATTAAAAATGGATCTGGAGTAAGGATTCAATTCGGAGATCACGAGATCGATGGGTTGACCCCGAGCGACGCCATCGAATATCGTGTACGCCTTCGGGAGCCTCGGGGAGTTGTTCGCGTAAATGTTCCCTCATCCTCCGGGTACATGGACGACCCTCCGGACAAGACTGCGAAGGAAGCGGAAGCGCCGCGGTACACGCTCGAGCGGTGTGACGTACCGACGGACGGGAGACAAACGATGTCCACTAAGCGTCTCGTGGATGATCGATCGCCGCTCGTCCTGTTCCGGGATGTCCGAGGGAAAGAGGAAGCGAAACCCCCGAACACCCGACGATACGGACTCTCGCCAATACACAGAACTCTCCTCCGCGATACCGTAAAGTGCCGGAGCTGGACAGGTCACGTTCGACCTTTGCATTTTAACCCGTCAGTCCGACGGGAAGACTCCTCGCGAGCTCTCGCCTTCGAGGAGAATGGACGACTGAACGGTGCGAACTAAAAAAATATATATATACAAAAAAAAACTATACTCGGCGAGAAAGAACAGAGGAAAGCCACCTCGGAGGGAAACGCGAAGCTCTTTCCCCTCCCACGGTAAATACGCGTTTGAAAGAGAGTTGCCGAAAGCTCGGCAACGCGAACGAGAAACCGTTTCCTCCGCGCTCACAACCCGTTGCATATTGCGAAAGAAATGGCTTGGTTACTGGCACGACCGGGGTGAAGCCACCCCCCGCGGTCCTCCGCATCCCCACGTCGAAATTAGATTTCGTTCGGGAAGATTTTCCCGAATGTTCGCCCTGCCACCTCGATCTTCTCGCCCTTTATTCCTCTCGCTTTCCCGGCTATCTTCCCTTTGACTCTCCTCCCTTTATCTCCTGCCGAGAGTCTCTCCGACGCTCTTCGGCGTTGCTGGCAGCCCGGCAACGCGTCAGGATAACCGTCTCCCGGGGGATGTCGAACGTCGCGCAAGACGGACGTGCATAGCTCTCGTTCGCTCCGTACCGTTGCTGTACCCGCTTTCCGCCACTGTATGCATATTTCACCGATTTTTATGGAATTCCTGGCGGAATACTCCCTCGACTACCTTACCTCGTTCTTCCTCTTTTTTTTTTCCTCATTTTTTCTTTCGCCCTCACTTTTCTCAACTAGTCGCGCGTCGAGCCGGTTTCCCCCGTGCCGCTGCTACTGCTCCGGCTCAACGTGAGTGGTAACGGAAGAATGAAAAAAATAAAATAAAATAAAGGCACCCCACGCGGAACTTCGACCAGGGATTTACGGATTAACGCCGGTGAACCGACCGAGATAAACCTGCCGGAAGAATATTCACACCCTCCGACGTGGCGCTCGTACGGAATTGTGAGAGAAATAAAGAATTTGAAAAAAAAAAAGAGAGAATTGAGCGCGTTAACGCGGATAACATTCGAACGGCTCCGCGACGGGCAATCCGTAGGGTCTTCGAGCGGCTTGGAAAATTAATCCTGTATTGTGGAGAGAAGGAGTTTATTTTACCGCGCACAGAGGATTTTCCGCCGGGCGCTGGGGCTTTGGAGTGTTGCAGCGATTTCCAAACGCTCGTCGACCCAATTTTTGTTATATTGTAAATTCTCATCTCTTTTTTTTTTTTTTTTTTCTTTCGGAAAAAAAATGTAACCGGATTGCTTTCCCATCGCGGTGGTATTTGGAAGGCAAACAATTGGTTGGGCAATGTGTGGAAACTGCGATATAAAAAAAAACCCCCCTTCGGCGCTAAACGAATGCAAATTTGTCGCCAATTACACGAATGCACCGTGTCGCTTTAATCTTTTATTTTTCTCGGGCAATTTGAATGCGATCACACACATGCCTAGAAGCGAACCGGTGGTTGTGCCGAGTTAATCCACGGTGGCGTTGGTCCGCGGAGCGACGAGAAGAATAGAGTCGGCGATCCGCCGTGGGAACCGCACCGGCTTCGGATATTATAGAAAAGCGCGCGTTCATCATGCCACCCCCCCCCCCCCCCTCCCCCGCGCACACCTCCGCGGATCCTTTCTCCACAATTATCGCCTCGGCACCCGTGTGCACAGCTCGCGAGCAAACCGTAATTTTTCGTTCTACTTTCCGAGCGTGACGCGGGCTCGTCTGGCAAAGCGATTCCCTCCTTTTTATCCAAAGCGATCCCGAGCTTCTCTCTGTCCTATCCTCTCTCTCTCTCTCTCTCTCTCTCTCCCTCCTCTTCACCTTTCCTCACAATCTTTGTGGTGGATTGACACGAACGTGTCCGGAAAAACTCTGAACCGCTCTGCGCATCTCGACCGAAGGAACGTGGCACAGCTTCACGTGGACGATCAATTCGATCCTCCCTTTGTCAGGCCCTTTTCCGACCATGTCAGGAACCGATGGAATACTTTAAATTTTCCATTGGGCTTATTTATATTCAGAGCAGCAAATACATATTCTTAATCAATCCGGTTCCGGTTCCATTTCAGGCATTAAAAAAAAAGTTATAAAATCTGAACGGCTAGATCCATTTTCACCGAATTTAATACCAAGCGTTGCACAGCATTGGTCTATGGTTTACTCGAATTAGGCCGTTTTTAATAACTATTTAAAAAATCCAACATCTATAAAATCTTTTATCGTAATATCATATTTGTATGCAGTTTTAGGGTGACAGCTCACACCTTAGGCGATACACACAAACATCCATCCGGACGTCAGCTAAAAATTGCATTTTTTGGCGTTTTAGACTATCTTAAGTCTTTCGACACTGAAATATCGTCATTTTTTTTTTACGCAAACAGCTATGAGAAAGCACAAAAGCTATGAGGAAGCATAAAGAACCTCTTCGAGTGAAAAATGATAAAACACATAGTCATATTTCCACAATTGTTAATCCTGCGGGAAAAAAGAATTTCAAAATCCGCTACGATTGTCATGCACCTATGTATGCAAAGTGTATGCCCGATATATGGAAATAAAGCACTTCCGGGTTTCATCTCAAGTCTGAGGAAACGGCATTCGCGCTCCGTCGACTTTTCCCTCGGCGCGTCAACCGACGATGCATGAATCCATCGCGCCCACGGAACCAGCGAGCGGGCTCGAGAGCTACGTGTGTGACGTGTGATTGAAAATCCTCTGCCAAACGATCAACACGCTCCAGGTGTGCTGGCCGAGAGATCGTCGCACGTACGCCTCTTAAACCATCCGAGTTATGAATCCCAGAAACATTTGCACTCTTTCACTCGGATTAGTTTATAGATAAGAGTGGAAATAAGCATACGAGTAGAAAGTACATATTATATCGCTCTTTGTACGTACACGACAGACATAGCCACCTCATTCTCTTTTTCTCTGCGAGGAAACCGCTCATCGGATATGCATGTACGCGCGACTTTTCCAATCCCGCATAGAGTAAACGCAGATATACTCGGTGCAGGCTCCGATAGGCGGGTTCATTTACATAACCGTAATCCTACTTAAAGGCGCACGGCTAATACCTTCTCGTTCACTCGTACATTTCCATTTAACATATTCGCGCTCTCTTTTATTCGGAAATCTCATTTCTCGAACGGAAGTGACGTCATACTGAAAAAATACCGGCCACTCCCGGTTTTCAAAAATCGCATTTTTCGATTGGAAGTGACGTCATACCGAGAATACGTCACCTCCGGTTCAAAAGTCTCATTTTTTGACAGGAAGTGACGTATTTCTGGTACGACGTCATTTCCGTTCGAAAATTAGATTTTCAAACCGGAAGTGACTTATTTCCAGACGGTCGTATCAGCGGTCGAGAACGTACGTTCATCGGCGTACTGGGAAAAGCCCACTTTTTCTCTGAACGCGCCTAGCGAGAATTGGTTGGATATATTTTTTTTCTTTTTTTTTATCACTTCCAATACCCAGATCGTCGGTGCATCGAGGACATAAACTTTGTCCCGCGCGGGGCTAAAGCGTTTAGCGACACAACGATCGAAATCGCGAGGCGTGGGAGGCCATTATATCGCCGTACACGTGGGATGTGTAGCGATATTCATTCCCGCTAAATCTGTCCCGCCTCGAGCGCGATACGTCGCCGATTAATTTCTCATGGAACTCTCGTTTCGCAATTGCTATCTTTTTGCCATCGTTTTTTTTTTTTTTTTTTTTCTCTCGCTCCCTACGTTCGGTTTCTTTTTTTATTTTATTCGTGCAGCGCATTCGAGTATCTATCGTTTACGGGCGTGGTATGGAAACACGCGGATCGCCACAGCCGCCACCGAGACCTGAATCAAAATAGAAAAAGGCAGGTCGTGGCATTTACTGTGGATAAAAAAGCACTGGATTCGACGACACGATCGCGATAACTTCTACGGCCAGTCTCGAAGTATAAGAAATTTATTTATTTTTTTAATAAAAAACAAAAAAAAATTCAAGACCGGTGGGTTGATGAGAATGACTAGGACGAATGAAGTCAGGAAGAACGATACGCAGGTGGAATAACAAAGACTCGTTGTAATCACAAAGTATTGCATATAGGATATAACAGTCGCATATATATATTTACACAGATACGTTTGGAGGTATACATGGATATAAAAAAAATTGTACAACTTGGTATAACATAATCCATAGAGCGTGTGGGATCCAACGCGAAGATTTACATAAGTGTGTGTGTGTGTGTGTGTGTGTGTGCGTAAGCTGTACACGGCTATCGTTACATCCGGCCCGAGATTGAGTCTAGCGTTTATGTTCGAACGAACATGAACGTCATTCGTTGCACGCAGAGTGCGCGTCTCGCTGATGGGAACGGACGAACGGAGGGCGGTAGTTTATTGCTGAGAACCTCACACCGTCCTCGAGTATGATTCTCTCTCTCTAAGTTTCAACGATGCGTAAAAAATAAAAAAATAAAAAAAAAAACATTAATAAATTAAATTCGTATGAGAAATATAGAGGAGAGATTGTCATCGGTGCGCGTGAGGTGGGCGCATGCGGTAGGATCGAGGAACCCAATGAGAACGGGAAAAAGGTGTGTAGGAGGGGGGGTTTATGGCTCGGCAGTGGCGTCATCGATGAAAAGTGATCGTTCAATCTCTCGCCCTTTTCACCCGATGACGCCATTAGCTTTTTTTTTTTTAATTCCCTGATGTGAAACTTAAATTACCTTCGTCGTACACTTATCAGCTACTGATTTCCTCATTTCGGTTAGTTCGAGGCTATTTTATTTTATTTATTTTTCTGTCGTGTGTCATAAATAAGATGTTGTTCGTTCGAGTTTATCGCGTGTAGGCACGCGTCAGTGCGCCAATTTGAGTGCGTGCGACGGCGCAGCACGAGGACAACGAGAGACAATTATTATCGTCAATTAATTCGTGTAATGCAGTCACGGCCACCGGATGCAGCAGAGCGGAGCCGAGTGCGTTTCCACTCGGTGTATTTTATTTCTTTAATTTTTTTTTTTTGTAAAAGTTTAAACGCACGGATTTAGCGAGGCGAAGGAGCGTCGAAACGGCGGAGACGTGCGTCTCTATATGAGTGCACCGGTGCACCAGTCTGCACGGGAGCTCCAGCGGCTTGAACTTTCACCTCGTGCCCGTCGACGGGCGCGCCTACCTTGTCTCTTTTCGTACCGCAAATTTATCTCGCTCTCTTTCGCCCGAGCTCGGCGACATCGCCTCGGCTCTCGAGCGCAGGTTCACGAACCCGACGATACTGCAACGCGCCTCGTCGTTTCGCACACGCCGCGCGGTTGCATCGCAGGCGAAAAGCAGAAGCGTCATCGGCACACATTCTCCCCTTTCGCCGGCTGGGAGTCGCTAGAAGCGCGACTCGTCGACGGCGACCTATTGACCTAAATGAGCATTTGCATCGGCCCGTGACTCTCCAATCGGCGGAAGATCCACGCGCGAACCTCGAAGCAGCCATAAATCATGATCTTGTTTTTAAAGTCATCGACGAGATGATCAGCGAAGGCTGACGTCTGAAGGCCTTTTCCTGTGGTCTTCTCAGCCCTGGAGACTGGTTGCAAAAATTAAAAAATTGCTCCAAATGGGTCGATGTACTTACATCGACCCATTTTCTATGCATCTCGGCTTAGTTTCGTCCCGCTTGATCCAGGATGAATCCGGCGAATCCACGGTGTCCGAGTTGCCCGAGGCGAGGAAATGTAGAAAGGATCCAATTCGTATCGCGATGATGATTTTGCCTGTGGCCCCGTTTCGAGCACGATCTCGGGAGGATCGAGATCCGCGGACCTGTGGACCCGCGGAACTTTCCTGAGGCTCTCCTCGATGATGACCCGCGTCTCCCGTAGACGGCGGTAACTTTCCACCTGTGAAACTTGCGATCTTCTCTCGGCACGCCGTCGAGGCCGTATCAGCGCGAGTGACGGTGGGCCTCACTGGCGAACGGAGGCAGGCAGGTAGGTAAAACATGCGATGCCCCATTCACCGGGAGGATCATCGGGGTTCGCACGCTCGATTACGGTGCTTCGAGAGAAGAGCGGGTCGAAAGTCGGGCACCCGCGCGCACCGTATCAACTGTGTACCGTGTGGTTTCGCAGTGTTCAGCAAACGGTCACGGATGGTGAAAGTGGATGATATCGCTCATTGAGCACGGCCTGGCTCGAGCTCGCTTCGGCACTTCCGCTGACGCAAGACGAGACCAGACGAGACGATGAAAACTATGCCTAGATAAATGCCTCACTAGTCTCCTCGAAACTCGTCGTCGTAGCCAATTTTTTTTCTAAAGTCAGTCGTTTTTGTAATTTTTTTTGGCGCCTCATTTAAATATCTTATTATTCTGTTGATGAGTAAAATTATACTTTCATTCATACACATTAAAACTCCTCACGAAGTGAATGAGGAATGAATACGATCAGCGATTACGATGACTTTTTGGTTGCCTCGGTTTGGCTTCTGGCCTGGTCGACTTTGCTCTCGCTGCCCTTCAGACTGATCTGACCTTCGCTCTTCGAGGTCGATCTGATCTCCTTTTTCGTATCCTCGTAGCCGTCGTTGTTGTTGTAGAAGAGCGCCACTTGATCTTCACCGGCCGATGGGCTCTGAAGATCGATCGACGAGCCGTCGATCGTTTGAGCCGCGAGAACCTGATCGACGATCTCGTTGTGATTGTCCGAGAGTCTCTGTTGCACGTTTATGTGATGCTGGTGATGGTCGTTGGCGATCGCCTCGTTGTAGACCTCTTGCAGCTGTTGAGCCTGCGGAGGGCCTTGGATCTGAACGGGTCCGTTTCCGGGCTGCTCGATAGCCGCGAGAATGTCTTGAAGAAGACCGTTCGAAAGGACCTGGTCGTGTCTGATACTTCCGTCCGAATTCTCCGTGCCTAGACCGCCGTTGGCAGACTGTATCTGCAGGGTGTAAGTTCCTTTCGATCCCTGAATCTGGAATCCGTCGGCGCCTTCGGCCTGAAGAGTCTGCGCGAGCGCTATAGTCGGGTTGCTCCCAGCTTCCTGATTATTCGAATAGTTAATGCCCGACTCCTGGGACAGCTCATTGGAACCGAAACTTTTTCCTTGACCGTAACCTTGAGCGGTGAGGGCAGCCGTCAATGCCTCAGCCGAGATCCCATCGGCGTTCAGGAAACCTCCTCCGGAGACGAAGGAGTTTTGATGCTGATACGACTCCTGGGAAGCCTCGTGAGAGGAGTATCCGGACGATGAAGAAATAGCGTTGGCGTGAATGTCATTCGTCGTCAACGCAGCTCCGGTCTGATCAACGGTCTCAAAGGACAGGCCGATAGGATTGCCGTAGCTGTCTTTCAAGTCGCCTTTCTGCTGTTCATGACTCTCCAGATCCAACTCGTTTATCGATGGCGCTGGGAAACTCGTGAACTGTTGCGAACTACCCAAATCGGAATTAACTGTCCCGGCGTTAGTGAAGAGAAGACTGTTCTGCTGCTGCTGGTGCTGCTCTTGTTGTTGATGATTTTGGCGCTGTTGTTGTTCTTGCTGTTGATGATTGTGATGTTGTTGTTGATGATTGTGCTGCAGCAACTGGCCGCTATGAGCCGAGCTCGATATGCCACCTGAAGACTGTTGGGAATTTCCAAAACTTTGGTGACCGCCGCCTACCGGAAGTCCGGCGTCTTCAACGAAACTGTTATACTGCGAGAGGCCAGAATCCTGAACTACGGACTTTTGGAAGCCGCAGTTGTGTCCGCCGCGAAAATCTCCCGCGGGAATAGACGTTCCCACCCCGTTCAAAACCGGAGTTCCATAGGTAGTCGCGACCGCGTTCGATGCTATGTTGTTGTACAGATTGCCACCGGCACTGAAACCCCCAAAGCCTCCGATCGACGGTGAGACGAAGGAAGTTGCTGGTCCAAAGTTCGGGGCTCCATAAGTCAAGACCGGCGCGGGAGTGTTGAAATCACCAAAGGACAAAGGCGTGCCGTAGTTAACGTTGGGCGCTGCCATCGGCGAGTTCAGCTGAAAAGTATTAACCTTGGCGAATGAATTACCGGAGGCAAACGAATTGCCAAAGGAGTTGGATGACGATGACTGGAAGGACAGAGGGCCATTGAGGGACGGCAATTTTTGTTCAAGACTGAGAGGTGGACCGTAATTGTTGGAGGGCTTTGCGGCGGGAGGAAGATAACGATTGATGTTTGCCAAAAGTCCGGAAGGAATGGATTCGCGGAATTTCAATGGGGCTCGACTTCTCGGAGGTATCAGGGACCCAGTCAATGCCGGAGGAGGTCCGCCGTGTCTGGGAGGTGGTCCATGATTCCTATGGTGATGATGATGATGACCGTTGCCGTGCTGCTTGTGGAAATTCGACGATCCAAAGAGATTGAAGGACGAGAGCCAGGATCCACCTCGCTGGCTTTGGGAGGAAGGATAAGGACCACTCGGAGCGTAAGAAGACGCCGGAGGAGCACCGTAAGAATCGGCGGGTGGGGGTGGCAGGGGAAGTCCAGAGTTTATATTGCTGGGCCCTCCAAAAGATGTACCGGAGAACGAAGGGGAGTAGGTGTCCGATGGTAAGTGAAGTGGCAGTTGCTGCAGCGTGATGTCGTTGCCACCAATCTGATGACCGTGGGATTCGTGATGTCCTCCGGAGTTCAAAGGCGTTCCATAGGTCTCGAGAGGCAGCGCAGGTAGCGATAGGGAAGCTCCAATGTTGCCATGGAACGAACTAGAAGCGGAGTTCGCAAAAGCCGAAGAGCTCGAGAAGGATGAGCCGCCCCCTTCGGAATGTGAAATACCGTGCAAATCGCCGACGAGCGCACCAGCTTGCGACAAAAACTCGAAGCCAGGGGCCTTGAAGTGACCTTCACCGATCGGCAGACCGTACTGCGAATTCAACAAACCAGTATTCTCGAAATGTTGATTCTGATTGTGCGACTCATGATTATGATGCTGCTCATGATGTTCCTGATGTCCGGGCAGGCTCTTGGCAGGTCCCTGATTGTTGTGAAGTGGTTCCGACTGCGGCAAGGCCGGTGGCGGAAGTCCGTGAGAATTCGTCGACTCGTGAACCGAGGACTCGAGATTCTTGGCTTCGGGGTTGTAAATCGGCTCACCGTAAGAATCGCTAGGCACCTTGGACTTTCCGTTCTCGATGATGAGAGTGGATGAGTCACCACCCGAGGAGTGCGAAGATTCGGATTTTATTTCGTGAGGATTGAAGTGTCCCTGACCGGAGTTCGGTGGCCCGTAGGAATCTCCGGGTGGTCCGTGCTGATTAGGAGCACCAACGAGTCCGGCAATTGGCTGCCATCCGTCGTACTTTATATCCGGAGGAGTCGGCGGGGCTGGCACTCCAGGAGGAGGAGGAGGAGGCGGAGGCCCGTACAAATCTCCGGCTGGCGGTCCATATTGAGCCGTAGGAGGTGCAACGGGCGCCGGTGGAGGTCCATAGCCTTTCTGAGGCGCGTTGCCGAACGGCGTCGAGGGTCCTTTCGTCGGTGGACCATAAGTTTCCAATGAAATCGGAAGAGGTCGTCCGTGTCCGCCAGGCTTGGGACCTCCGAATCTAGGAGGTCCGTACTGCGGATTCGGGGCGCCAGAAAACTTCAACGGTGGTCCGTATTGAGGCTTCGGTGGTCTCGGACCACCGAACGACGGCGAATGCGAGGGGAAGTGATGCTTCGGAGGGCCGTAAATCGGCTTACCTCCGAATACCGGTGGCGGAGGCCCGAACGATTGTTTCGGCGGTCCGTAATGAGGCTTCAGCTTCCTCGGCGGACCGTAGGACTGCGGAGGTGGAGGAGGCACATCGGGCGGCGGAGGCGGATAAGCTTGAACTGGACCGTGATTTCCCGTCAACTCGGGAGGCCCGTAAACAGGTGCTGGTCCATTGAAACCTCCTCCTCCTCCTCCTCCCCCCACAGGTGCACCGTACTCGCTCGACAATTGCCCAGGTGCGCCGTAAACATCGCTTAATATCCTATCCTCGGCGACGGCTTCATTCTTCTTCTCCGACGTGTCCTTGGTGATCGTCGATTGAGCGGGTGACTTGTTGAGAACCGCGAGAGCCTGTTGTCCGGCCAGTAGAAAGCAGAGTAGCGTCGTCGCCATCTGAAATCGACAAACATAATATCTAGAGATCTGTGAGAGAGTCGGCGATCTCGGCGGACTTTAAGCGCCGCCGCGACAAGAGTCCCTTCACTTTATCATGTATATGGGTCGGCTGATTGGGATACCATAAGCCACGCGTACGGGATTGACAGTGTCGCAAGGTACTTTTACCAGTCGATGTGCCAGTTTCGTCGTAACCTATTCACCGAACCCTGAAATAATCCCAGATGAAGATTGCTCGGATATTCATAGAAAAGCGAAAGTCTATCGAGAGTTTGGTGAAACGCGCGCAGTGGGGACTGACATTTCGTGAATGATGCTCATAAGAATCTCATCCAATCTCTCGCGCTCCTGTGTGATCTTTCTTTCCATCGTCCAGTTGATTCGAAATTCCTCCCGTGCGAATCCGTAATAAATTATTACACACGGTTCTCCGAGTCCCAGGAATTCGAGGACATGTCGAACCGGTGTGGATACGCATTATGTGCAATACAGCGCGTTACGCATCGGGAAAGTAGCGGCAACACGCGCGCGCGCGCGCGCTCGTTCGGGTTTCCCTGCAGCTCCGTCACCCGTGCGCATTTATACTGCGTATATGTAGCATTGTATGACAGATCGTGGAGGCCGTGGGAGGATTTACACGAGTCCGTACAACACTCGAACAATGTTCGCGCTCGCACAATGTGGTTTACATCGCAGGGTTCGACGCGAGATGCGCGGAATCAGCGTATCCGCGGACTCGTCAGGCATGTCCCGGGATGGATGTGAGAATTATGTAAAGCCGGGTTATCGGCGAGAGAAAGAGAGGCGAGCGCGGGGGATATCATGCAGCGGCGGTAGAGCGTGCGGGCGTTGCGTCGGACACGCTGCTCGGGCATAGTGGCGTAATGCACGTGGTGCGCGCACCCAAGCCGGTTGCAAGATCGGTTCGCCGGGAGGACGATGATGCGGAGACCCCGTCTAAGGAAGCAAAAAACTAACGATTTTACAAGCAGTTATGGCGAGAGATCGGGCACGCGTCCGCGATAGAACCGCGGGGAACCCCACGAGCGATAATAGCATGACGCTAAAACTCTATTGCTGGCGAAATTTGGAGACGCAGCAACGCGGAGAACTCTCTTTCTCATTCCGTGAAAATGCAGTTGAAATTCTATTACCGGAGTTCATTAGACTTGGGACACGTCTCTTTCAAATTAATCCGGCAACTTTATCGTAATAATTATTTCCTCGTCGGGGTTCATCCACATTTGTCTCGGAACTAAAATTTCATCAGTCGGATCGAGAATACTCGTAGACACGAGAATATTCATAGAGGGTATTAGCTAAGCAGTGAAGATAAGGTTTGTGCATTTGAATGCACAAACCTGCCCACCAGCCATTTTCGCGGATCCGTCGCGGGTCGGATTAGTGAGAAATCTGTCTCGTTACCGTCACAACTGTCGGATCATTCGTCACGGGTTCACCGAGGATTCGGTGAACCGTGGAAGCCTCGGTGGGTTCTCATCTGTGGATACGTACGGCACGAGGCCAAAGTGGCACGATGGCCGAGATGCAAGGCCGACATAATAACGCCAGTGGGTACTTTCTCCGCGAGAGCGAGGAGAGAATGACGAAGAGGAGGAACTAGAGAAAACGAGCTGGCGGAGTTAACTCGGTATACTATTCGCGCGTAATGATCTTCACGACGGTCAAAGAACTGCCGGAGCACGCAGCCTCCGATAATGAGCATCGGGCTAAGCGCCCGATCGACGAGGAATCCAAGAGATCCGACGAGAAATCAGAAACTTAATGGAAAGATGTTTCTGGCTTCCAGACCGGCTTGTTCCTATCGGGAGGCTCATTATCCCCGTGACTCGACTGTTCTCTGTGTAACGATTTTATTAATCGATACAACAGCGCTGTCCGTCGATCGCCTAGAACAAAACGCCTCGTCATCTCCCGTGGGAGTGACTGTACCGGACTGCAGCATCGCCGACTCCCACACGGTGGGTCATTACAGTTCACCTCGATTAATCCCGATCTAACGATCCAAAGTGAGATCTCGGCGGCTCTTTGATTTCTCGTGGCTCGCGGCGGGAATGGATTATCACGACGAGAGCGAAGCTCGACCGTGAACGCTCCTCGAATGCAGCGATCCACGCTCAAACACACCGCACGCGACCTTTCGAATCGGAGAACAAGAGCGTTTTATTCTATCGGCTGCTCTTGCTGCAGCCGTACCGGTAGCTTTGTATACACTCTCGGTTCTATATGAGCGATAGTGGGGCAAAGTGAATTGCTCAGAATTGAAATCTCAAGAAGATTATTATATTTCTGAACGGTCCACTTTGCCCCGCTCTTCGCTATGATAGCTGCTTGGGGAAAGTGTGATGAATATGGCCCACCTCGATTGGCACGGCATACAATTAAGGACCGACCCGGCCACATCGGCCGGTATTGTACAGTACACAACACGGTACAATGCACGATATATATGTGTCTCTACTCCAAGATAGAGACAAAGCTGCAGGACAGACCAGAAGCCAGCGTCTTCGAGGATCGATCGATGCGATTGGGCCGCAAGAGCATGGCCTCGGGGTCACGTACGACCGTAATCCGAGTACACTCGGTCGTTAGGTCGACGAGAGATCCCATTAGTCGCCCGGAGCTCCTGCCACTGCCCCAGCCCATTCCAGTCTACGGCTTCGGTCCCTTTTCCCTTGTATTTCACGTACATCTCGTGTACGCCGACGAGTCAACGTAAGACGCTGAGCGAAGCCTTCGATTTCCGTCTGGCACAGTGGCGAGGGAAAAGGAAGCGAACCTCATCTGTGGGGGGGAGGGTCGTCTGATCGAGCAGCGCCGTAACTACCGCGAACACTGTAGCATTACCTTTACCAAACGAGAATCGTCGCGTCCCTTCGTAGGCGATCGAAAGCCCGTGCACTGCAGCCTTTTACTACTCCACGCGTCTCCCCCTATCGACTTCATCGCGTGCCCAGTAGTTATAACCATTCGCGAGCAGACTGTAGTTAGCAGTGGAAAGGACGGCGGTGTACAGCGAGCGTTATTCACTGGGCGAGAGCTCGGCAAATCTCGCATGCGTATAGGCGGAAGGTATTGTGGGTCGGTAGGTTATTTGCTAGTCGAACACGCAGCACACCCAGAAAAAATAATTTATTTGACGGCCAACGTTTATTTGATTTATGTAAAATTATTTTTTCATTTAAATAAATATTTATATAAATTAAGTAAATAGTTACTTAAATTAAATAAACATTGATTTAAATCAAATAGATATTTTACCTAAACCAAATAAATCGTGGCCGTCAAATAAATTACTTTTCTCAGTATCGGAGAACGGGGCAAAATGGAATAACATTTGAGATGAGCCTTTTTTATATACTGCGGGAAACGAACCGGGGACCGGGGCTCCGTTTTGACCCGCTTGAGAGAGTCCTCCGCGAAAACACACGAGAATAAGCGCTTCGATTGCGGTGCAAGTAGACACGCCGTATTACGCCGCGCGAACGCGACTTCGATATTATAAAAATGTGGTCTCCTTCCGCGTTGTCCGCGAGTCGTGTTGCCCGGTTTCCGCCTTTGCTGCGCCCGCTTGTCAACCGCGCTTTCCCATTCGCATCACGCGCCTCCCGACGTTCGATGCCATCGCGACAAACGAGAGCTCTGTCCCACAGCGAAAGAGCACCGTCGATCGTCCCCTTTTCTCGACTATTTTACTCTCGATTTTCCGAACCGGGCGACTATATAACATCACACATCGATTGATTCGCGATGAACCATATTACGAACATTGATACGCCTTTTAATCTATTCGCCCTACTCACACGTTACATCGGATTAAATTCTTTCTATTTATTTTTTTCAAGAAACACAATTTCGCACAGTGATTCGCATGGGATTTCTTTTTCACTCGGATAAAAAAAAGTTGAAGAAAAAAAGTAAGCTCTCCGTTCGTTCGTTCGAGAATTCTTCGGAGTTAAATGGCTTACAGCGCGACGAGATGAGGATTCGAGATACGCTGAGGAGTTTCCGATATCGCGTAACGAAACGGGCAGACGTGCATCGAGTGTATACGTATATATGTGTGTATATATATAAATATACGTGCCATGTGTATAGCTTGTACGCGATGGATAACGAAAACGCCGGAAGTAGAAAGAGTAGAGGAACCAAAAGGGCTAAAGTAGAGATTGCATTGGGAGAGGCAAAGCGCGGGCGCGAAAGCTCGAAAGAGCTAGCCCGTTGGAGGAACGCGAATGAACCTCCTTGCACACGGATTAGCGGTAGGAGAGCGGGCTCGGGGGCCAATGTCGAGACCACCACCGTCCGATAGTGGGAACCCGGCAATTACTTAATCTCTCGCCCGGAATCGTCGTCCTACCGGAATTATCGGTAATGCATGCTACGTACTCGTTTGCCCGCCGCCCGCTCCCTTATTAGCACCGAGATTTATTCCCTCGGCCAGTGTGTACACCCTCGATGCGGCGCAATGTCGACCTGTAACGCCGCTACGAATTAGCACTGATGATTACCTTGGAACCGGCTATCGAATCAACTGGACGTGCATGAACGACTTTGACTCGGGAGAACATTTTTCTGTTTTTTTAATCAACTGATGATATAGAACGAAAGTGGTGAATATGGACCACCCGAATTAGCACGCAGATCAATTATAGATTCGATATTTTCGATATTGCATAAACATTAAAAAAAAAAATAGTTCGATTCGATAAAATCAATCACTCACGTAAGATAGATTTGGTGAGAGAATTTTTTTTAGTTCACACTATTAATATCGATATCGCACCTACCTTAAAATTAGCCATGGCACTTGGAGCTCGATTCGAGCGAACACTGAACACTGTGACGAGTATACGAAATAAAATTGAAATAAAAAATTAATAACACCAAAAGGTCGGCCTTTCGCGGATTGCCGAAATATTCATCCGTTATCTTCTTCTCTGGGTACGCGAGAAAATACGTATTTTTTTTGTTTAATACAATTTTTTAACGTATCGACTTATCGAAATTTGAAGAAAAGTTTAATGATCTCCGATCACGTCCCGTACACCATCACGACGTGCCACTTCCACGGCGGTGTTCCCGCGTGTTTTGTTTCCAAGATACTTCGGTCCCGCTCGCGTGGACTCACTCAAAAAATGCTTAGCCTCGTGATCGCGCTCGGCTTATATAGATTCAGCGGCGCGTACGCGCGCTCTCGGCAGTGAGGCTGTTGAACACCGGCTCGGATCGGGGGAACCAGGGAAAGAGAAAGAGTTGTGGCAGAGCCGACGGTGAGCCCGAGAGGGAGAAAGAGTCCCATCGAATCTGAGGAACATGAGCGGCAAAGGTGCTACAAGCGCCGAGAGAGCACGAGGAGAGCGGGTACGCGAGGACGGACCGAGGAGAACAGGGAGAGGAATGGGGGGGGGGGGAGGAGGGCGGAGGGCAGATGGTTTCGAGAAAGGTGGGAGTGTGTTCTCCTCACACATCGGCTTAAAAATTCTCTTTGTGGAGAAAGTAGGCTGCTGCCGAGGGACCCCGAGACACCGTCCAAGATGCGCTCTTCCGCGCGGACGGACTCGCGAGGATTAAAATACTCCCGGCAAGATGGGGGGAGACAAAGTAGTTTTTCTCGTCGATGGAATTGAACAGGTGGAATTGTACGATGGAATTGAACGCTGCTTCTCCTCTTTTCTTATATCTGTTTTTTTTTTTGTTTTTCTAATTCTGCGGGATTTCGAAAACCTTGAACCTGGGTCGTTTCCACTCCGAATACATTTGAGATATATCACGCGCGTTTTTTTCACCCACTTTCCGGTGTTCCTTAATTCAGGAGATTCTGTCACTTGATCTGCTCGAGATACATTCCAAAGAAAAATAACAGATTTCTTCCGTAACGTTACTTCGTGTTTTGAAAATCTCACGTTTACAGCGTACAGTAAAAAATAATTTTGTAAAATCGGAGTACGAAGTTTCGTAAAAATAATTTTGTAAAATCGGAGTGCGGAGTTTCGTAAAAATAATTTTGTAAAATCGCAGCACGAAGTTTCGTAAAAATAATTTTGTCAAATAAGTGACAAACTCTTTTGTTCAGTTTTGAATGTACAAAGCTGTCCATTTATTTGCCGTGTCACTGACAATTTTAGATTGTACTTTTGTTTGTAAAACTAGCGCCGGATCGAAAATTAAACCAATCATAAATTGTGGACGTTTGTGGACAATAAATTGTTGCAAAAAGTACAAACATTTTTTTACTGTCTAAGCAGTAAAAAAAAAATGTTCTGCGTCACGTAGAAAAAATTTGAAAAATTCCGTTTTTAAGTGACTTCCGTTTTGAAAATCTAATCTCTCAACCGGAAGCGACGCCATACCGGAAGTGACGCATTTCCCGTCTGACGTTGCTTCCGGTAAAAAAATAAAGATTTTCAAACCGGTAATGACGTTTTCCCCTATGACGTCACTTCGCTTTAGCTACGCCGGCCGGGGACGGACCGGTATGGCGGTTTCGTGTACGCCGGCCAGTGTGGAGCCAGCGTCGTGCCGTTTTACCAGTTACGGCAGAATCCCACCGGAGAACCTGTCTTGCCGCGTGTCTCCCTAACGATTACACGATACGTCTCTATGCGCCGCCGCGGGATACCTCTCGCGGACGATAAGTCCCCAGCGGCGAGAGTAACGTTCGACCGGTGTACAACTAACGAAAGTACACAGGCCGTGGTAAAGATTACCGATGAGAAAATGTCTATTATTAATTTTCTTCACGGAGAGCACTGACGAAAAGACTGTCCGTACCGCTACGAGATGAACGATTGTCAAGGGAACCGACGAAACATTGGCTATTTGATAATTGAATTTGTTGTCTTTTTCCTTTTATATCAACGGGTATCAAATGTGCAGCACGTCTTAGGAGTCTTACGAGTGTGTCTTACGAGAGTGAGAGCAGCGCGTTTGCCATTCGCGCTACTCGCGGGAATCTATCAACGATAATGGACTGCTTCACTGATCTGATCCGATTCCCACAGGTGCCGCGCGATGTGCTCGCTCATCGCGAATTAATTAGGAGGCACCGACGCTTCTCCGTTCCTCGCGCTTCCGATCTTCCAATAGGAACGATGGCGCGAGAAACGGATCCGTCTTTTGGCAAACATCGAACGATGGTCCGATACATCACCCTGAAGACAACTGCGCGAGACTAAATTACGTCGAGTTATAACAGCCGTGGTTTGCAGCGTACAAACTTCGCTCGGGAAAGTTCACTCAGAGAATGAAACTCTACAGGCGAAACATTTCTTTTTTTCTAAAGCAGTGCATCGACGGAGACTTCAGTGATAAGAAAAATCAATGATTCGAGTAAAATGTAATTGCGGGCTACCAATGAAAATAAAAATTTTTCCATTCTACTTTCAATTCGTACAATTCTATACCGGATTGAAACGATAACGTCACTTTGGCAGTCTTGCCGTTGTTGTTTCACTATCGTACGGAATTGTAAGAATTGAAAGTAGAATTGAAACATTTTTTTCTTCGGCAGCCAAGCGAATTTTTTTTTTTTATCGTCGCCAAAGATGAAATTTCATGTCATGCAGATATCTTCAGGGTCATTCCGTTACCCGCCATTAAAAAAAGTCCTCAAACATCCCAAAATTAAAACCGATGCTTTAGTCGCGAAAAAGATAAATAATAAAATCATTCTTATGCAACTTTCCATACGAGGCGGTCGTAAGAAATTGGAAAATACGCTGATAACGCAAAATCGTCGGAAACCCAGCATTGTGCGGTCGACAATTTCGCTGGTCTCATACACGAAAAGAATAAACAATAAAATCATTGTCATGCGACTTTCCACGCGAGGCGGTCGTAAGAAATTGGAAAATACGCTGATAACGCAAGATCGTCGAGAGCCCGGCATTGTGCGGTTGAAAATTTCGCTGGTCTCATACACGAAAAGAATAAACAATAAAATCATTGTCATGCGACTTTCCACGTGAGGCGGTCGTAAGAAATTGGAAAATACGCTGATAACGCAAGATCGTTGAGAGCCCGGCATTGTGCGGTCGAAAATTTCGCTGGTCTCACGGTCAGCCGCAAACTACCGACGTACGTGCGGCAACTAACCGGCCGGCTTGCACTTCGCACCCGTGCATACGGGATGCAGTTGCATTCGAGTGACTGTACGCCCGGCTGGGCCGGCGGCTCCCTGTGCACCGTGCAGAGATCCATTAAAGCGGCATCAATAATTCAGCGCTTAAGCGCTGCCCGTGACGGTTTGGCTTTGGCCTGCCTCTCGCTTATATACCTTTGGCGTGCCTCTCTCTCGCCATAGCCATTCCCCGTTTGAAATAAACGAGAGAGCGAGAGAAAGCGCCAGATAACGCGCGCGTGAGCACGAGAGAGATAACCGTAAACAGCGTTGTTCAGGCCACGAGAGTTAACGGTACGGTTGTCAATGCTCCGTTTCTGCCCCGAGTCCCGGCAACAATCGAGAACTGGAAATGGTCGAAAATGTCCCTTCCGTTCCCTTGGACCGCTCGTCGTTACGCTGTGATTAATATTCGCGGCGACAAGGCGGGCGCGTTCGACCGAGCAAGAAAAGTGCGAAGCTCGTGTGAAAAGCTCTTCATTAAAGCGTTTTCCGACCGTAAGAGAAAATTGGCCCGTGTGATAAAAAAAAAAAAACATCGGACATCTACGATCGTCCCAGTGGGCGGATTTTCGATTGACACGTGCAGCAATAATTGAACGCAATAATTTTTTTATTGTTTGAGACTTTTTTTATTTATTCATTACTCGCAGCGCGTTATTTCCCTGGTGTGTGTCAACCGTATCAACTAATAGTGTGAATGATGGAGTGCGTTAATTCGCAATTTTCATTATAAAGCCTGTAAACCGATTCGTTTTATCGAACTAACGATGATAAATATCCATAATGCATCGACCGAAATTAATTTAACTTGTATTTTCATTCGGTTCCATCGAATTTACACTGATTAACAGTTTCTAGGCTCTGCGGCTAGAGGAGAATGGCCCGGGGACGGAGACAGGTTGATGGCATTATAGTGCAAATGGAATGGACGAACGCTTTGCGGTCGCAAAACCCGAGAGATACAGAGCGCAGTTTCTGTCAGTGACGTTTCGGGTTTTCGTTATTATACCGCAGCGGACAACATTCGCGATTGCCCGTGAGCTGTCTGATAATGAGTTCCTCGTATTCGACCTAATTAGTCTACGACCATAGGTGCGCCCGGCGGATGCACAGTAGTCGTTCAAAGCGTGGTTTTTCATCGCTCCGAAACGAAGGCTGGAACCACGTGGAAAGCGGATTTCACTCTGAACCGTCTTTCAATGAACGCGCCTTGTGCGTGTGGGTTTCTCAAGGACGCCCGCGGGTAGGCACGTCAGCCCTTAATGCGAGATGAAAAATTCTTTTCTGTTTCGATTAAGGTGAGCTACGGACGGATAGGTTTACACGTATAAACGATCAAATGGGATACACTGAGAGGCGGATCTAGTAAAAACTATCGATCATCTGAGATAGATTACCATAGCATATAGTAGTAGGGCACTAGGACGCCACTTACACAGTAAAAGAAGTTTGTACTTTTTAGAACCATTTATCGTCGACAAACGTCCATCATTTTTTATTCGTTAATTTTTCGATCCGGCGCTAGTTTTACAAACAAAACTACCGATATCATTTAAGAAAAAAAGTATGTACTTTTTACAACCATTTATTGTCGACAAATGTCCAAAATTTTTGCATTTGTTAATTTTTCGATCCGGCCATCGTTCTACGGGAAATAAATTGACGGGTTTGTATGTTGAAACCTGAACAAAAGAGTTTGTCACTTATTGGACAATTATTTTTACCGAACTTCCCATTCCGATTTTGCAAAATTATTTTTTACTGTGTATGCCGGAAAGTCTCAGATTTAAGAATTTTTGCCATAATGTCGTCAAAAAATTCTTATGAATCCGGTACTTTCTATCATAGGTGGCGCCCCAGTTCCCTACTACTATGTGTTACACTGTAAGAAAAATCGTATGAATTTTAATGTACCGCACTGAAAGTTTTAATGCAAAAGCTGGTATATTACATTTCATGTACAATCGTGATGAAAAATTAATGTTCAGTATATTACAAACATTGGGAATACTTTACTTTTAATACTTTTCATTGATTTGTCTATGAAAGCACTGTAATTTGAATAATTTACTTTAATTTCAATGAAAAAGTATATTAATTTTTCATCACAACAGTACATTAAATTTAATGTACCAGTCTTCGCATAAAAACTTCCGGTCCGGTACATTAGATTTACAATTTTTTTTTTTTTTACACTGTATCGTAATATCGCTCGAGCGATATGGTCATATTTACCAGATCATTCCATCAGTGTGCACGAGCCTCGATTGTGCTAACGCGATGGTCAAGGTGAGCTCATGCACGCCGCGACAAGTTCGAAATTCTCCTCGTCGTTTTAGGGTCAGCGAGACGTAGATCGGAATGTATGCAGGTGCGCCGAGGAGGCCCCACCGATCACGGATCGGTTCGCCAGGGCTCGATCTCGGTCTTCCGATATTCTTTCTCTCCCGCGTTCTCTCCGCGATCTTTCGCTCACTCTCGATCGGCCCGAAAACTTTCTTCTCTCATTCATCTCCATTCACCCGGAAGATTGGGGGGGTCAAGGCTCGTGCAAGAAAAGAATGGCGGATGCTGTGGCGGGGCTGACAAGGTGCCCGGCGGAGAAATCACCGACCGAATCGTACGCTCTTCCGGCTCGTCGGTTTTACCGCTCGTCCAGACCTCCCGAAGCGCAGCCGTGTTCGACGCTTCCCGCTGCGGGCCCCTTCGTAAAAATAGTGCAATGGGTGAGGGACAAAAAAAATTCCTGACATGGCAGGTGTGCGCGTTGCACGCACGGTAACGAGCCGGCGTAAGAAAAATTGAGCCGGCGCCGTTCACGAGCCGCGAATACTAAACTCGAGGCGCCGATCTAGCCGCTTACAATAATAACGATGTGAATTCGGTGCAACGAGAGACCCGTTGCTTAACTCCGAGGAAAAACGTCTCGGGCGGGCGGACCAAAGAAACGGCGGAGCCGATGTCGTAACAGCGCGCAACGCTCGCTCGAGCGCCTCCCGAAAGAGCCGCTTGAAAAAGAAGAGGAAAAAAGGTTGTAGAGAAAATCGGGAAAAGGTGGAGAGGATGCGTTGCGCGGCATACTCTCGGCTGCATGCGCGCGAGCACACGGAAGTCACTGAACCGGGCGAGAGATCAGGTGGAAAGAGGCGAAGGCGCTATGGGAATCGTCGGTTCTACCGATATCCGCTCGAGGTTTTTCTCACGAGCCGTTCCGTCGTCAGCGAGCTACGAAATAAAGGTTCCACAATGTCTTGGCGCGATGTTAACGATGAATAATAATCCACAGGCTCCTCCGCCGACCAACGAGCTCTCCGTTCCTCATCGATCTTGCTATCGTACTCCCGCATCGGCGTTACCTTACGGATCATGCGTGCGCGTTCGGTTGTTTTGACCCCCGTGTAACACGTCGGCCGCGATCGCATCGACGAAAAAGTGGGCCAAGGATGTATCTCGAAGAGAGCCGAGGAAGAAAGCCGCGCGCCGAGAGTCACGTCCGTTAGAAATTCCCAAACAACAGAAGTCTCTATAAGCGAGAGAACACGCTCCGGAATTTATTTTAATTTCGTCACACATCTTGCGAATCGGCAAAATTGCCGCCGATTTTCACGTCGCCGGATGCTGAATTGCCAAACCGGTGTATCGGGACAAGAATTCATTAGCCGACGGTTTGCACCTGCGAGCGAGCGGATACCGAATAGGCGCAGCTAGAATGAGACATAATCGTTTTCTTTCGGGGTTTTTTTTTATACCGATTTTTTTTTCGTTCGATTTCTTAACTGCCAGCGACAGCATTTTTACTGCACCGACGTAGAAAAGCCCGCCGACCGCCGGATGCATCGCACGACGACGCGGGTGCGAAATTGTTCGATGTCGAGCAATTTATCGGAGAAAGTTCGTACGATGTTCGTGCTTTACCGGAGTTTATCATCCGGCCGAATGCCGTGGCTACCTGTAAGTGCCCGCGGTTCGTCGTGATCGCGGGGCATCGGCTCGGTATCGCCTATGACCGTAATCGCGAGGCGTTCGGCGACCGGCCTCGCCAGCACCGAATAATAAGGAAGGCTCCGGAACGATCTCGCCCAGCTACCCTGAAATCATCGGGCTCCGGCTGAAAAATCGAGACGCCCATTGAATCACCGCTCCATCGACTTAATATCGCCGATCTTTTTTTATTTCGTACCACTCTCCGATTTGTTCGGGTTATGCGCCGCATGAGCTTAGACCGGTAGTTTGGTTCTCGAACTTTTCCTTATCCCGGCCCGATGCGAACCATTACAATTTCTACCAAGGCGTAAACCTCTCCACGCGCAATTTTACTGTGCACCGCTGACTTCCGTCCGCTCCGGCGATACATTGCGCGGCCCATCCATCGAGTTTAATTGTAAAGAAGAAGAGGAAGAGAAAAAAAAAGAATAATAGCAGCGGGACACGACAGAGACGAAGTTGGTGTCGTCCTCTTACTTTTACTTCCTTTTTTGTTATTTATTTTTTACCGAACTGCAATCTACTCCCTCGTCGTATTACCGTAGGTACCTGCCATAGATCTCGGGGACCTTTTTAAGACCCGGTTCAGAAATAGTGCACGTGGAGGAAGCGTGACCGTTCGAGATCTCACGTGGTGAAGGAGGGGGGGGGGGGGGTACGATATATACACACACGTAACTCTGCGGTAACGACGAGACGACGTAACGAGCCAATCTTTGTTTGCTCGATTTACACCGCCATTGCCATCGCCGTGAAGCGCGTCCAAGACGGCCAGACGCTTGAGAGGTCGAGGCCCTCCACGCCTCGACGAACCCGACTTTTTTCATATTTCTCATTGCATTGCTCCTCCAGGCGTGATGGACGAACTCTCTGGAAAGAGTGCACCGGAAACTGCGTCCACCTTGCAGGGGAGGGCGAGGCGAATCGGGAGCGCAGTTGCCAATCGGCTGTCCTAGCTCAGACCCGAAGTAATCCTCCAAAGTTTCTACCGGAAAAACGCACTCCAATGACTTGAACTACCGTAGAGGAGAGCGGGGCAAAATGACACAACGGGGCAAAACGGGACATCGAGACAAAAGACAATTTTCCAATAACTTTTGGATACGTGGGGCAAAACGGGTTTGAAAATCCGGATGCATCGTCGGGACAAAATGGAGCATCCAAAAAATTATTGTGATATCGAGTTTTGCCCTCACCGTCCCGTTTTGCCCCGCTGTGCCATTTTGCCCCGTTCTAACCTACTTCCGATGACAATCTCCGATTAATTTTCGCCTGTGGTCTGTCTTGCCCCAGACGCAGCTATCTATTCGTAACGAGGAAAACATTTATCCGATGCAAATGAATCCTTAGAAGCACCGAGAGGGGGGATGAGAGAGGATGCGGCGCGAAAGTTCCGAGACTCATCGGTTCTCCGGGAAATTCCAAGAGCAAGGAGGTGTCATCGTTCGCGCCGGTAATGTGTCGAAGTCGAAAGTGCTTTCCACCGAGCGGAAGCAAACGAGAAGCAGATAACTGCCTGTAGCAACCAGGAAATTCCTGAATTCACCGCGTACGCACGCACGTGGACGGAGTGAGGAACTTTGCGCTGAGAGCACTTGACGAATTCGCGATGACTCCGGTCGCGTCTCGGCGATTTGTTTCTTCTCGAAGCTAAGTTGTACGGCGTTTACGTGCGTGAAATGCGGCGGGGAGCTCGCCGGGCATTCCGCGGAACAAAACGGATGCGGGACGTCGCGAGCGCACGGTCTGATTTGCAATTCCGATGGGTCGTTGTTCCGGGACGAAGAGGTCGGCCGGACGAAGAGACTCTCGGATAGTTTTCACCGGCAAGGCGAGCGCGCGCCTCCCTCGCGGATGCTCGGGACGTCAGACACGGCGAATTATCCGAGTGCTCAACGATGTTCGTCGCGTCGACGATGAATCACGGGATCTCTTATATAGCGCGGGAGTGAAACTCTCTCGATTGACGTGGCTCTCGTCGGACCTCCGCCGAACCTTTGGTAACACTCGAGAGAGAGAGCCGAGCGGCGCAATCGCTGTGCGGCTACTTGGAAATTCCTGCCGGATAAGGACGCGTTGCTCCGACGGAGAGTCTCGATGACACGGAGGTTGATGTATACGGAGCCCGCTGGGATTACTACTTTCGGATGGTGACAATCTCCGTGGCGCTTCGAGGAATGCAACGCGCCGTTGCGCACCCGGAGGAGACGGGAAAATCGTTTCCTTGACTTTTTTTTTTAAGTAGGTATTCTCATCATTCCATAAAAAATAACACGAGCCGATCGAATTGAGGCATTCTACGAGGAAGCTGAGGATACGGAAAAGGCTTTAATAACATTTTCTTTTCTGTGCAATTTCTGTGCCTTGGCTCCAGGCCACCGATCTGCTTACTTATTGTTTTTTTTATCTATATTTCTTCTCCTTAGTTACCTAGCGATCTGCCGGCTTATATGTTTTTTGTTATACTTTATATGTACTCACTCTATTTGTTTGTTATTTCGTTGCTACCGTCGTCGCTATTGTACTCCGCTTTTCACCCTGTTTCGTTGATTGTGCTGCATACGCTATATTACTAATGTTAATGCAGCATATTCTTCTGTCTGTATAGCATCGATTCTTAGGGGAGATATTTCAGGGGCTTAATAAAGTTCTATCTACCTAACGTCCCGAGTAGAATTTTTCGAGCTTTACATCGGGCCCTGATAAGGTCTTATCGGGTCGTCAGACCTTGTCAAGCCTCCTCAGGACCTTATCAGAGCTCGAAAGTGTCTACTCGGCATGTAAAGCATAAAACGAGTCCTGGACACCACCCCTACACAAAAATTCCCACCACACACAACATACAAAACCTTAGGAACAATGCACTTAGAAGGATTACAATTAAGCTAGTACCGTTCACTTTAAGGTAGCTATGTCGCTTCGGGCTCATTTCGCATAAGTTCGAGAAAAATAAGAGAAAATTGCAAGTACTTCTCGATGGTATTAAAATCTGAAGAAATGAATAATTTCGCATAATAATAATTTCAAAATCTTCTTAACGAATGAATAAAAAAATTAATTGTTTAACAAATTACCTGGCAGATCAATTTTTTTAAAAATGAAAATTATTCGTTCATTTTTCATGAATTTTTTGATTAATTTATTAACAACACTTTGGAATTATTATGCAAAAATAATATTTTCAGTACCTTTCGTATGCATGCATTTTTTCGTATTTTTATACCATCGAGAAGTGTTTGGAATTTTCTCTTATTTTTCTCGAACTTATGCAAAATAAGCCCGAAACGACATACCTACCTTAAATAAGAATAGTCAACACAGAACAAGAAAAACACGAGCCGAAGAACCTCTGTCAATGACGCGTTGGAATTTTATGCTATGATCGTATGCGTCATCCTTTGAATCGATCGTTATGTATAAAAATCTTCCATTCCCACTCTTTGTAACTTTATGTCAATAAACGCACTCACTACTAACACTCACTTCCGATTTGACAATCTCATTTCTCAAATTGACCTGAAAATTCGCTGCACGTCTGCTCGCACTCCGTTATCGGGGGAACTCGTTCGTCCGTTTAATGAAGATGAATTATCGTCGCGGGATACAAAAAGAAAAAAGCGCCGGCTTTCCCCGTCTCGACGACTTCCCAAATTTCGAGAGCATTTAACGACGAGTCGATCGCCCCGCACGCATCGTTGGAGAGAAAACATAATCGGGGTGAACGATCTCGATTCGGAGCCTCGAACTCGGGGCATTTCCTCTCGACGATTACACCTGAATCGAGCTGTCGGAGAGGAAAGAGTTCCACATCGCACCGGGTACCCCGCCGGCTAGTTATTTTTCTCGACGAGTCATTAACATACATTCCTGCGGGCCGGTATCTTCAGGGCCAGAAGGCGCGCGCGCGCGCGCGCCGGCTCACTACCGTATAGCCGGAGCAAGCCCGCGACCACTTTCTCCCGTGTGTTTAGAGGGGAACCTGAATCTTCAAGCGTGGGAGCACCGGTTTCATCGCCGCGGTCCCCTCATTTCTTTTTTCTTTTTTTTTTCCTGTTTTTTCTATTTTTTTTTTAATAGATTTACTCACACTGATAGGTTCGCGATCCCGTTTCTCGTCTTCCTGCTTGGCCGTTGCACGGCGCTCCACTGAAGCTCCCATCACCGGGCTCTCCAATTGCGGTAATCGCTCCGTCTCTCATTCACAAATTGTTACGAAAATCTTTTACGACCCGACGCCGGATCTCGTTATTGGGTAATTGCCGAAAAGAGAATGAAAAAAAGAAAATTATGCAAAACACGCAACGGCTTAACGTGAGAGCGAGACAATTAATTGAGCGTAACAATCGCTCATTGTCTATGAACTGGGTGCGCGGTCTCGACTTGATGATTATTCGCTCGATGAATTTCGTTATTTATTTATTTATTTATTTATTTAATTCCATGTAGGTTAAAGTCTGCACTCTACGATCTAGCGAGTAAATTGTAGACCGGTAATGTTTTTTTTGTACTCGATGGGCAAAAAAAGATCCGTACAACGCGCTCACCGCAGGTTTGTGCAACCATCGGCGAAGCGAAGAGCACGTTTCGCGAAGGCTGCGAACCATTCACGTGTGAAAGCGTCCTTGTTGCTTGAACTTGAGCGTTCCTTGAGCGCAGGTTGGAACTCCGCCGATGACGGCCGTTGGCGACTCCGTCCCGAGGCTTCGCGACACGCGCTTCATTTCTCTTTCCCCCAAATGTCAAATGAATTTCTTTTCTCGTTAATCATGCGAAACAAAAACAGAACAAAAAAACACGGTAGGGCGAGAGTCGCGTCGCGGAATTTCGTATTAGAGAAATCTTGGAATAAATGCGCGGTCACCCGATGGACGGTCACGTGCGTGCCTATATCATCGCATACGTCGGGACTATACTATATACATACATATATATATAAATGTATATATATATATATATATATGTATATATGTATATATCTCGAAGACGGCGAACTTTCGTTTCCGCAGCCTCGAGGAATGACCAATTTCTTCCGGTTAAGAGCTTGTCTCTTACATTCGTAACTCCACCAATGTTATTAATGTACGATAATCTCGTCGAAGAAACTTTGAGGTTGTTGCACCGTCGCCGCGTAATGAACGTTATAATTTTTGCTCGTTAGTTTGTGTTAATTTTTTTTTTTTTTTTTTCACAGCGGAACGTTTGATCGTCGATCGTCGACATGTTCGCCGGGATGCTCGATCGGTTTACTCATCGGGAGAGGGTGAAATCGACTTACGGAGCTGTGATTCATGAAACGCTTCCACGTATCTCGCAGTGGAAACGAGAAAAATTAGAACTGCGATGTGCACCTTGCTCTGGTCGAACATCCGCGATCCGCGATCACAAAGCGTGCTTCGATCGCGTCGATTCCCTTACAAGTCGCGATGATGACTCTTCCAGGCGGAGAACCGCGTATTGCAACGATGGCGTTTCCCCTACAATTTATTTTTATTTTTTCGTAATTGTCATATTGTCTCGCGAATTATTTTGCAATTCGCTTGGTCGCCGGCCGGGATAGTTCCTGCTCGCGTGTGCAGGTTTTATGCCATCCGACGACATAAAAGAACAGAGGTACGTGGCTCGGGCAGCGCTGGAACGACTAACGGAATCGCTGCAGGTATTTACCTTGAGGCCCATTACAGCTCGATGATTTTTTGCTCAATTTTCCTTTCGACAATTTTATGCCCGATCTCCGAGACTCTCGTGTCGCAATGGGAAAAATTGCTCGGGCACAAGGGTACGGCGATCACGGCGTACGGTACGTACTCAGAGCAGGCAAACCCGTACAAATCGAGAGCTATGCAATTGTCCTCCGCGCAGCATTTATTCTAGGAGGAAACGAAGGCTGGATCTTGAGAAAGAGTCTTCGACTAGAAACAATATTTGCTTGGCTCCGTTCGGCAAATAAATACGTATTCGAGTTACGTAAGTAATTTATTTTAATTACGAAATCAATATTTGCTTGGGGGATAACCGCGAGATGAATAATTTTTTTGGGTGCCTAAATCACGAAGCGTCGAACATAGAAAAACATCTCAAATGGTTTCGTGGCTTCTCAGACACGTGGACCACTTTCTCCTCGCCATCGGCAACGGACTCGGCTCGCGAACTCGCGTCATCGTGGATATACATATACACATAGTGTATAAGTTGAGGCCCCCTGACACACTGCCGGCGGCCCTGAAACGGCCCACATGCTCGAACGGCCCGAATATTAACTTTCCGGTTTCGCTCGATGGATCGCCCGTACGCCAATTCTTTTCTCATTTTAAATCGTCGACAATTTACTCCTGACGCGATTCAATAAGAGATTTATTTTCCTTCGTCCTAATTCCCCTTCGTTTTCCGATGCACGGATATATTGAGAAACCAGGAGAAATTTGAAGTGTACTTTGAAGCGCGTGATTCGCGGTCGGGACCAGCTGCGGAGTCTCCAGCTTGCTCGAAATGCCCCGCAGGGAACCGCAGCAACGAGTGCTGCGGGTGCACGTCGGGGCCGTTCGCTCGCGATTCTCGTGGTCCCAATTTTCTCTTCCGCTTCCCCTCTTTCTCTCTCGAGTCTCTGGAATCTGCCGCCTGTGCAGAAACGCAAGGGATTCGAAGCGTGAAATCGAAACGGCCACCGAAAGTCTCGGACGGTGATGCGAGGCCATCATCATCATCATTATCATCATCATCATCATCGTCGTCGTCGTCGGAGGCTGAAGGAGGAACACCCCAACGAACAAAGTCCACGTCAAATTTAAACTTCGGTAAGCGAAGCTCCGCGCCGCGGGTTACTGCGTATCCGTTGCGCCTCGTCGCTCTTTCTTTCGACGCGATGGCGCTAATTGATATTCGCTCCGAAGCTAATTGCCAAAAGCGTTTGCCACGCGATTATCCCGTGGCGCTCGAGCCTCGGTTAATACTGTAGGTATTTGCCTTTTTTATTTTGCGTCGGTGCTTGCGTAACGGAGTGAATCTCTCGCCGAGGAGCGAGCCCGGCGATGTAGCGTCTGATCCGAGCCGGAGTCAGTGGGTTACCTACTTATTAACCCAGCGCTCCCGGACGAGCGCGTTATTCACTCTCGCTTTTAGGGAAACCGCGCGATAGATTAACGCTAGCTTCTGCCAGAAGCTCTCAGTTGCGAGACATCGAGCCAACACTCCTCTCCCAATTTCTTCCGGTTTTGTTATATACAATAGGCAACATTTAGGTGACATTGATTTTAGGACATAATTGTGTATTAAAGTTAATCCATCGGTTAGTGCAAAACTTCGCACGACGCATATTAATTTCTGTAGTAATTTTTCCACAGTTCATGTGCAAAGTATTCACGGCGATAAAGCGTGAAAACTTGCAATTGAATTGTGTGTGTGTGTGTTTTTTTTTATCTTTCCCATACACGCGCGACCTCTTGACCGGCATGACTTTTGTGGAATTTTTTTTTTTAGCCGAACGTCGATTGCCAATATTTCACATGAAACCGCAACGATCGGACCGCAATCGAGGGTCGTCACTTCCTCCGCAGCGACATTGTAAATTCTCTGAGTGCAGCGACAAAAGTGTCCTTTTAAAGTATAGTGATTGGCATTTAAAATTCGTCGTCGGCACAGCGTTATCCCTCTTTCCCCCATGCGTTTCTTAAGCCGTTCGCTCTCTTCCGGCTGGGACAGACTAATAATCGACGGGTGGACAATTATCGTCCTACGGCCCGACCGCGAAACCAAGAGCACCGTCCAACCCTATTATCTACTCGCGGAGAGCATAACGTCTCGTGTCTATCGGGACAATAAAGTGCTCCCGAATAACTACCGCGCAGAGCTGCGAGGAGAGAAATGGGCTATACCCACGAGTCGCTTCTTCGACCGCAAAACCGATTGCCTCGCGTCGATTCCGTCAGCCTACGCTGGTACGATCGTCTTCGATATCGCCGTCGTCGACATCGCGACATAACACGATCTCGTCTTTCTCTGTTCGGCTTTTTATTTTATGTACATATATATATATATATATATAGATGTAGTCTTTTTTTGTCGCGTGAGCCCGCGAGAGACGACGGTGAAAGTTTCCGCGTGCGTCCGTCGCGACTTCTGAAATTCCTACCGTGTACACGCGACCGCGGCCACTGCCACCGACTCTAATACCCTCTTCGCTGATATTTCCTTTTTTTTTCTTCAGTTAAGGTAAACGTGGTGAATATGGACCACCCCGATTAACACGTAAATCAATTAAATATGGAGCGGTCCATATTCCCCACTTTTACACTGTTAAAAATGTTATGAAATTTACAACACGTTAAATACACAAAGTTATATGAAATATACAATCTCGGTATATGAAATTAGAATTTGCATACATTTTATTTGTATTTTAATAATTTGATCTTAAATGCAATACCTGTATATTAAAATTACCGGTGATGGCATTGAAAATTAAGCCATCCGTATATGAAAATGATGTCATTGTTACAAATACTATACAAGTAATATTGTTTTTAATATACCGGTAATGCAATGTTCTTACACACGTGTCAATGAAATTTCTTATACTGTATATCCATAAAACTTCATGTGCATTTCATGAATTTTCAAACAGAAATTTTTAACAGTGTACCCTATTTATTTTCGGCGTCGATGACGTTCCCGGGGTGGCAAAGACGACCGCCGAAGATGCCGAGACACGATGACCGTTCCTTCCCGTGAGACAAAAAACTATCGCTCTTTATGAGCTCTTCAACCCTTCCGCCTCTTCCGATGTGGTTCTTGTTTCGCATTTTTTTTTTCCCCATCCACCCGTTCTCTCCGCACACTGTTTCCTTTTCCCCTCCCACCGCCGCCGCGAACCCGAGCGCACTTTCTTTTCATCTGCCGGAATCCCGTTCGGAGGTTCCCTCGCTTTATTCCCCGAGCATCGGTTAACCTTCTCCGCTCGTTGCGCGAACTCCCGCGGCCCGAAAGTATCCTCGGTCTCCACCTTCCGCGGCTCCCTCCCCGTCCGTCGCGATTCGGCTTCGAGCTTTTCCACCCCGACCCCCTCGCCGTTCGCCCCCGAGGAAGATAGCTCGCGGGTGATGGCTCTCCGATCCTCCGCGGAACGAGGCGTACAGCGAAAGTGCCGCTATAGAGAAAAGACGGCAAGCGCACCGGCGGGGAGGAAGGAGCGGAACGGTCGGAGGAAGAAAACCTCTGTACCGAGATACCGCTGGGAGAGACTACGAGAGACGAGGAGGAAGAGACGAACAGAGGGCCCGCGAGGCACTAGCCCCGGATACCAAAGATTCCTTCGGAGATTGCGGACGGAATTTCGCTGCAGTGACGGACGAACTTCGTCCTGTCTTATCTTCGCTCTGAGCGGCTCACCTTACCGCCGCCTATACACATAGAGACGCACGTATATATAAATCGACGAGGAACCGAAAGGACGCGACTCGCACGCTTTTAGACCGGAGTTGAGGCCTTTCGATTCTCGGCCGGCGATCCGTCTTTCCGCTGGCTGGGAAACAGGAGGGCGTATCTCCCGCCGTTCGGCACGCGGGACCTCGCCGCATCCGCCACTGTGGTACTCGACTGTTCATCAAGCACGGCGTATCAATGCACGGAGCGCGCTGCGCCGTGCGCGAGTGGCATCCCGGTGCAGGACGTATACGTCGGATAAAATTCCAACCCGGAGGAAGGTGGTGGAACACGTCTCGGGTGAAAGGGGGAACGAAAAGCCGAAAAACCCGGACGCCCCCCCCCCCCTCACCTCACGTTTGCCGTCTCCGAGGTAGTCTCTTCTCGCCTATCCCAAACGTGCACATCGCGTTCCTCGTACCTCCGAGCATTGCGGAGACGTACGTACGTCTGTCGGTCTCCCGCGGATATCCGACCCGCGGCAGCCTTCCCGATGCGCGCGAGAGAACTTACCGTCGACCCAACACCCCCCCCTCCTCCCCCCCCCCACAGCTCCCCCAACGCCCCCCGGGGCGAGACTCCGAATCCGGAATCCGCTCGGAGAATCCCACTGAAAGATTTTCGAGATACGCTCCTACGTCGCTCGCACGTGAGATGCCGCACGCATAACGCGCGTTATCGTACATATTTCGGGCTGGATGGCGCTCCGGGCGAAATCGCTTTTCCATATCTGACGTAAGCGGAATTAAATGCAGAAAAAAGGGGTTTTCTTTTTTTAGGCCTTCGGTCTCTTGACTGTCGCTCGACCGGTTCAAAGAAGAGGGATTCTTTCTTTTTTTTTTTTTTTTGGGGGAAAAGTGTCCTCGGGACAAACCCAGAGAACATTTTGCCAACAACCTGCCAGCAAATGGGCAGCATTTGTCTGCACGGGATGGCGACAAAATTGCGCATGTGGGTCTGCATTTGCCTATGTTTTTGCCAGCATTCAGTACCGAAAATTCTTAGCAGCGTATTGTCAGACTGTTAAAAATTTCTATTTGATAATTCATATAATGTATATTAAGTTTTAGTCATATAGAGTATATGATTAAAATGTAAGCATATACACGTATGTAAGAATATCGCGTTATCGGCATATTAAAAACTATATTATTTGTATAATATTTGTAATAATAACATAATTTTCATATACGGATGTCTTAATTTTCAATGCCATCAACCGTAATTTTAATATACAGGTATTGCGTTTAAGATTAAATTATTAAAATCCAAATACAATGTATATGAATTCTAATTTCATATAACTTTGTATATTAAACGTGTTGTAAATTTCATGAGATTCTTAACAGTGCAGCAAGTTGTCAGCAACGCTTACTGCTGCTGTCCGACCCACTACGAAGATTAATTTCATTGAGTCACCGTTATGTTGCCTAAAATCTTCGGAACTCTTAGGCAAACTCTTAAAAAAAACTCATTACCATGTAATGTTATTCATTATCAATCCATTATCGAACTCATTCATCGCTTGAAAAAAAAATAACCTTCCATTATCGTTAGCAGTAACGCTAATTGAGGAAATGTGTAATCAGAAGTCGGCTTCTGATGAGCAATTTAGATTTCTTTCACGGCTCTCAAGAATAACAAATCAGCTTATAGGAACCGTTATTCAATTTTTGCTATCAATATTCTGCAATCTCGTGCTAGAAACTATTGTTGCAATATTGCTTACACGCAAACAGCAAAGCTTCGTGGCAGGCGATTGCCTTTCCTTGCCTGTGCTACGGTTGCCTATCCGGGGTCTCCCTCTGGGCAAGGAATCGAGCGAGATGTTCGGAGAGATATCGCCCCAGTCCCCCCCCCCCCCCCCCCGAGACCTCTGTGTCTGTCGGTAAAGCGAAAGTATAAATTTTTTTATTTCTTTTACCTTTCTATAATTTAGCGTGTTCGGCAATCGCGAGAGTTATGAAATTTTATTTTATTTTATTTATTTTTAATTTCATAATACACGAGCATTCTCATTTGCATAAAGAGTAGAAGAAGGTAATTCACGGAATTAATTATTTTAATAGCGAAAGGAGTGTGGTCGGGTCGGGAGAGTTTTAGGAGTCGCGGGAGCGAGGGTCAGCCGGATCGCCGTTCGTTCGCGAGAGAATCGCGCGAAAGGACCGAAAATATTTCACGTGAAAATATGAGAGAGCGGACAGCGGCGTCGAAAAATGTGTGTCACATCGACGAAGAGACGGATCTACACCGAAGGATCTCGCGCGCTCCCAGTTTTTTTTTTTTTTTTTTTTTACATTTATTTATTTTAAATTAAACAGTCAATTTACCGCCGGGTGACTCGTGAGACCGGCGTTTGTTTCCCGGATGGAGAGCTTAAATCGATTCTACGCACAGAGACATTAATTTTTTATCGCTCATTACCGCATTGTTTCAAATCAAGCGAGAGTCGTGTCTTTCGTCATACCGCGCGATTGGATTCACTTAGAAAGTTTGCGGATAGAAACTTTGTAGCAAGAATGAGCAATTAACCAAGAAACTAATCAATTTTTTTGTCGGATTAATGGACATTTTTATTTATTTTTTATTCTTCATTATTCATATACTCGTACGAATATTAATCAACGATTGTAAGACCCTGATCGTGATTCGCGTTGCGTTCAAGGTCGGGCGTGATTATGGACCACCGAAACGCGAGCTTGAATCTAGGTCCCCCGATCGTTGGCTCTCATTGAAGCGAAAGTCGCCGCCGAAAGACCGAAACTCTTCTCCCACATCGTACAGGCCGAGCAAACACTTCCGTGTCTCCAACGAAAAGGATAATTCGGAACTTTCGAATGCCAATCTTGGCCTGGTCGGTCATTTTATAGAAAACGATGTATCGATATATTCCGGAACTTGTTATTAATTTTTTAAATTCAGATTTCCAAGAAATTGACGAGCTCCGATAATGTTATCAGACCCAAAAAAAAAAAAACAAAAAAGGAAACACATTACTTAGATAATCCTCGGAGCTCGGCGATAAAAAAAAAAAAAATATGTCTGTCCCACTGGAATGTAAACTAAAGATAACCATCCTCATGTACATCCATATATACACCGTATATATATATATATATATGCATACATACATGTACATATCTAGAGTCCGAATACGTTGAAATTCCTAAGACGCTTACGTGTGCCGGATATCGAGGGGAAAGTTTGGTGAGAGTGAAAAAAAAAAAGGAGGAAAAAAAAGTGAGAGGTATAACGATCCGGAGAGCGGAGAGGCCGGCACAGGTCGGGAAGCCCTTTGGCCTTGATCGCCTCGGGAGTCAAGGGCTTTGCCGGGAGAATCCCACAGGCTCCGCATTTATTTATGAACTATTTGCGGCCGGGCGATTTACGGGGTGAATCGGAAAACTATAGAGGTGACGGCTGCTCTCGGGACTCCCTACCCCGGTTCGATTGTGCCGCGATCGGCGAGGCGAGAGCGCGATCGGGAAGCGGTAGATCGAGTGAGCGAGAGAACAAAAGCCCGGATGGAAAGAGGAAAACGAAAAAATAAAAGGAAAGAAAAAAAAAGGGTTGGAGAGAACGGGGAAGCCAACCGGAGAAACAGCCGCGGAGGCCGCGCAGCGGCAACCACTGCCACCGTCGAGGAGGAGACCCACTGCCTCCGTTGCGCCCCCGCCGCCACACTCCCCCGTTTTTCCCTCTACCTGGCCCGGCTCCAAATCTACTCTACAAGCTTTTTCTATTTCATCCCCTTATTTTTCCGTTCGCCTGATTTATCGTTTTATTGCCGCGAGCCGTGGGGGAGAACGGCGGTGGCGCGGCATCCCGGCCGATCGGTCCCCGACGGTCCGTGCAGTTACGTAGCCTATCTGCTGGCCGCAGATAGGGGTAGGGCGCATCTCCGAGACGCGCGGCATCGTCAAGGGAGGCTCACCGGGAAGCGTGCTCGGTAACGACTCTCGTCTCGGGAGCTCGATGGCACAACTGCGTCGGAGTGCGATCGAGGAAGTAAAACACCCGGGCCAAACCGAACGAGGGAAGGTATCGAGGAAAGCGAAGGACGGTACACTGAGAAAGAAAAAATTGGTTGGATGGCCAAAAGTCGCGGTGACATACGTTCTCAAAGCTATTATTTTTTTGGTACAAATAAAGCATTGTCTTGTTAAACGATTATTTGCTTGAATTTATTCAAAATTTGTCGATCGAAAGAAACAATTTTTTGTACCGACAAAATAGACCTTCGAACGTATGTCACCGCGCATTTGCTTAAATAGTGTCAACTTGAATGTAAAGCTTTGGATATTTGTTTTCATTAATAGTACGTAAGCTAGTCTTCTTGTTTTTTAAGTACACTAGAGGAGTGTCCGATGCAACGTGCTACATTGTTTCCAGTCGCTAAGACTGACGAGTTTCGTGTTTGACCATGTCTTTGCAAATCGATCAAACGTGGCACGCGCTTAAAAAACGAAAAAAAGCCCTCGGAAGACGCACGGTTCATCCGCGTTCCGTTTAATCCGACCTCGGTTAATCGAGGTTCTACTGTATGTATCCTCCGATATCGGAAGGTCTCTCCATTGGTTATCACCGAGTTGCATAGCCGATCAGCTGAGTCCAATTCCCAACCAAAAATTGTACAGCCTTACGTCGGGCTCTTCGCAGGCTTCGATGTAAAGCTCTGAAACTTCTACCGAAAGAGCGCACATCGATTTCATTCCGGAAGCCGCTGCTCAGTGTTTTCTTTTTTCCATTTTTCACGTATCTTCCCATTCCGTCCACGTGCGTCGACATATATTTCTCGAAACAAGTGGGCGGAGGGGCGAAACTTGAGGGAAGTTGATGAAGAAGAAGAAGAGGACCGAAGCGTGCCGCGGAGAACGCGAGTTTCCATCGCGGCACTTCGGTGGTTTAGCGGTGGATTCGCGGTTGGTAGTAGATATCGAGGGGCCAATAACTTTCCGGGAAAGGGCGCAACATCGGCTACACGGACCGGTGATAACGTATCGCTTTTGGCGAACGCGATCGCGGAGCCTACACGGCTGGCGTAGAGGCACCGCCCGGCCGTGCATCATCCGGCGAAATAGCTCGGATGCTTCGGGTTCCGCAACCGAGGGGCTGGGTCTCTCGTGTTCCCTTAGAGCCCTTGCAGTCTGCCCTCGCACCCCCGTCGCAAAGTCGGAGGCGCGCGTGGACCTTCGGAGTTGGTTCTCCAGGTGGTCGAGGGTAAATCAAGGTGATACGGCCCGTCGGGTGACACGGCGACCCTGACAGAATATTTCTTGCGCAGAACCTCGATTGTCTGATATTTCTAATTCATTTTCCCAATCTTTAAACCCACACTTTAAACCTACAGTAAATGGGGTTTTCCGCAAATTAATCTCTTTTGCTTCCTCATAGAGGAAGATTTGTTTTCATGAAAAAAAAAAAAATTTCAAGTTTTTCATAAAAATGTATTCAGAATGTTCCAAAAAAATTGGAAAATCATATCTGGAAAAAAAATGTCTGGTTATGGGTGTGTGTGTCTCAGACCCGAAAAATCGAAACTCTCATAACTTAAGAACGGCTTGAGCTATCACGCTGAAACTTAAAGTGCCTAAAATAATTCAGGAGCGAATAAATCCATGCATGTCTTCGCCTCGATCACAGTATTTTTCGCGCTGAACCTGAATCCACCCGTCATTTTGCATAAAAGGCAAATACGACGTTGACTTTGAAAAAAAAGTTGTAAATTGAAATTTTCAAATCGCTTCCTCATAAAATATGAAAATTGATTTTTTCATATCGCTTCCTTTTAAAAGATGAAAATTTAAACTTTCATATGGCTTTCTCATAATATTCCTCTATTCACGAATCTTCCTCTATGAGACAACCGAACAAAATGAAAACGCTTTCTTACAAAAGAAGCTTTGCGAATAAAGAAACATTAGGAAAAACCCATATGAAAATTAACATTTTTTTTTTTTTAAGTAACGAAAAGAATGACATGCGGCAAATTTGATTTTATAAAGTTTAGGGTGTGAAAATCGCACTGAAAGCCCAAAACGTAGCGTAAGCATTTTTCGAATATCGTCTGGGGCGCTTTTCCACCCCACACATGAGTTCTAGGCCCAAGATAATTCCGTTGGGCGTTAAAAAAAAAAAAAAAGAAGAAGTCGTCCTATCACCCGGAATGACTCTGCATGTTCCGTCTCTACGGGCTAAATAAAATGTACGCTATATCTACACGAAAAATTGGCTAAAAAAAATCATTGAGCTGCGAAACGTTAAAGGGTTGAAGAGAGAAATAAAAAAAAAAAAAAAAACCTAAAGCTAGACCGTTAGAATCAAGAAGAAATGTGTACGAACCTGCGTTCGGTGATCTGTTCAACGTAAGACGGGTATCCCGAAACCCGAAAACACACACACACACACGCGCGCGCGCGCGCGCGCGCGCACGCACGGGTGCTCAAGCTCTTAATCATCTGTGTGTGTGTGTGTGTGTGTAATCACCCACGTGTCAAACGGCTGTCTCTCTATGCCTGCGTGTCTTCATGTCTCGCTATTGCTTCGCGCACTCTCGGCCCTCGCGACGAACGACTCGAGAGGGTTCTTTCAAGGAGCCTCAGCGAGCTCTCGTCCCCCGATTGACCGAATATGATGCACCGCGCGCCGACGGTTTCTCGTCCCTTACCTCTCTGATGATCTTGCAGCCCTTGACGTTGCCGATTTGGGAGAATAAGGCGCACAGCAGATCCTCCGAAACACTGGCGTCGAGATTTCCCACATATCTGAATGAAAATTAAAAAAAAAAGAAAATAATAAAAATAATCAATGATAGGTGGAAAATAATTTTGTTATATATATGAATCGGTGGTTTTTAATTTGTTTATTTTTTGCCCATTTCTTTCGAGGGATTTGTGTACCGGAAATCACGGCAGGGAGCCGTGGCGAGGAGTGAAGAGGACCGCGGATAGGATACGCTCAAAGGTAGTTGTGATATATAAAATTAGAGAAAATTGCAAGTACTTCTCGACGGTATAAAAATATGATAAAATTCATGCATATTAAAGGTACTGGAAAATATTAATTTCGCATAATAATAATTTCAAAATGTCATTAGGAAATTAATCAAAAAATTAATTGTTTAACAAATTATCCTGTAACATAACTTTTTTTTTTTAATGAAAATGATTCGTTCATTTTTTCAGAATACGTATGAATTTTTTCAGATTTTTCAGTCATCTTTGATTTTTTTTTTTTTTTTATACGGAAAAAATGTCTGAAAAAACTAAAGAATCAAAGTTGACTGAAAAATGTGAAAAAATTCATGCGTATTCAGAAAAATGAACGAATGATTTTAATCGGAGAAAAAAAAGTTGGTTTGCCCGATAATTTGTTGAAAAAATTAATTTTTTTGATTAATTTGTCAGTAACATTTTGAAATTATTATTATGCGAAATTAATATTTTTCAGTACTTTTAATATGCATGAATTTTATCGGATTTTCATACCGTCGAGAAGTACATGCAATTTTCTCATATTTCTCTCGAACTTATGCGAAATGAGCGCAAAGCGACAGAGCTACCTTGATGGAGTTTGGGTTGCGGCGCGTGCCAAAAGGGCCCCAGTATATTGGAAAATCGAAGCCCGATCGAACCGACAGAACGAGAGATACGACGGATCATGATATATAGGAGGCTGGGATCGCCAAAGGCTCGGCCACGCGCGTGCAAACGTCGGGAGATCGGCTTCTGCCGGACGGTCCACGAGAAGGCACATGGATCGGAGCCAAAACGCTCGCGCTCGTCCGTCGAACGAAAGGCGCGAGGACCGTCCGAGTCGCCGAAACGGAACGGAAGCCGTTCGAAAAAAGAAAAAAATAAAAAAAAAATAAAGAATAAAGAAGAATACATCGGTTCGGTAACTTCGCAAAGATATTCGAAAAAGAGACAAAACGAAAAGTATAGTTCCTTTCGTTGCTATAAAAAAAAATAGACGTAAAAAAAGAATTAAAAAAAAAAAAAAAATTGTCCCTTAAATCGACGCGCTACGATAAACCGCTCGGAAACACGATTGGCGAAACCGAAGAAGACACGCGAAAGTCTCGTTCATCGCTATAAAAAAAAAAAGATCCCTTGAATAAACGTAAAAAAAGAATTAAAAAAAATAATAATGTCCCTTAAATCGACGCGCTACGATAAACCGCTCGGAAACACGTTTGGCGAAACCGAAGAAGAGACGCGAAAGTCTCGTTCATCAATGTCAAGGTCGCGCGCGTGGCGCGAGCGAATGACTATAGCGGGTAGGCGGCGAGGAGCTCCGCGCCAGAAGAATATCGCCTCGTGAGGTGTCGCGCTCGCCTCGTCGTCGACGCCGGACTAAATTCGACGAGACACTTTTGACCCGTATTGCTCCGCGTGCCCGCACGTTCGCGCGTACTCGTGAATTATATAGTGCGATACGTACGAGCGGACGCTATCCGCCAAACGAGATCACCAGGGGGGGCCTGCAGTCGGCGTCGTGCGTACCAAATGACACGACCTCGCGAAGCTCCGTTCTCGAACGTTTCGGCGTGTTTCTGCGAGGGTTCGGTGGACAAACGCTTCGACTAGACGGCACTGATAATGAGACTTAGCGAAACAAGTGGAACAAACCCGCGAGAGGAGATGAAGCGATCAAAGTCAAGGCCGTGCACGAAGCTCGGTTTGGCAGCGAGACCACAAAAGTCGAGACTTTCAACGCGAACTTCGACCTTACAATCGCGAGCCTGGATTCTCTGTCGTAAAAAAAAAAAAAAAATCTCCGACATAATGCACTTTAACGAAATGTTTGTTTCATAATTAATTAACGGTATTGGAAGCTTCCTTGCGAAAAGTCTTTCTGATATTTGAAACGCGCGTTGCAGGGGGAGAGCGGGGCAAAATGGTACAGTGGGGCAAAATGGAACAATGAGGAAAGACGCAATTTGACAATAATTTTTGGATATCCCATTTTGCCCTATTCATACATCCCGGTTTTCGGCCTCTTTTTGCCCCACTCTTCAATTCAAAAATTATTGAAAAATTGCGTTTTGTCCCGCCGTACCGTTTTGTCCCACTGTCCCATTTTGCCCCGCCGTCCCATTTTGCCCCGCACTCCCCTAATACCGCAATAAAATTTTTATATTTTAATCACTTGTTTTGTCAATCTCAGGCGAAAGATTTCTAATCTTAATGGTATTTTGATTTCACGATAAAGTACATTAATGTTCGATTAATGTAATTAATGTAAGCAACTTTAAAGTCCCACTACATTGTACAAATTATTTTTACAATGTAATCGGTACCTGGACGGATAGCTAAAATCGCGAGAAAAAAAATAAAAATGATTTCCAAAAAAAAAAATAAAAATAAAAATTGTGATAATAAATCTATCTCGATCGTTTTTAAGATGTTGCCAAAAGTACACAGACGTACACGTGTATGTCGATTGGTGTTGTACCGCGCTTCGCTCGAGCGGCTCGTTCTCGCGATATCACATCTCGGGGTCGCGTTTAAGCGCTGCAGCACGCGTCCCGGAAGCAGCGCCCGTTCGGAGGTGGCCGAGAGATGGCGAGAGAGGAAGAAAAGGGAAAGAAGAAAAAAAAATATTGAGTGGGTCCCACGAGGAAGGAAGAATAAATGAAAAGTCGATGGTCGACGACGTGCGGGGGGGGGGGGAGAGGCCTTTGGCTGTATACTCACAGCGTCTTGGGCGCTACCAGCTCGTCCGCTGCCGACATCGTACCGATGCAGAGAGCCGTATAGCTGCCGCGCAGCACCACGGTTAAAGCCACGACGCACACTGTGCGTCGCTAACGCGGCCCTCGTGTGCCTCGCAAGCTCACGCCACGGGCTATCCGACTTACATTAGTGTGCGCTTGCCCTATGTTACATAAAGTAATTTTATTTAAATACACCTTTGTCCGCTCGACTGCTGCTGCTGCCGCTGCTCGCCAGAAGAATGCCGGGCCATCGCCTGCAGCTCGAGTGCATAACAGCCGCATCGCGACGAACACGGAGACACGAAAACGACGACGAGCTCGGGCGCGCGGCCGAAGAACTGTCCGCGCGAAGATCGCGAGCGCATGCGCGCGTCGACCTCCGCCGCTGAAGAGCTCGCTTCGGCGATCATCGAAACGAGATAACTCTCGAGAGCCGCGAGCTTTGCCGCACAAGAAAAAAATCAAATATATTATATACGTTTTGGAAAATTGTGGATTTGTTCGGTGATTTGAAGCTGACACCTCCCCTCCCACGCCGGTTTTTACAGCATACAGAATGGATTTCGAAGATTCGAAATAACATTCTACATGCGATAATTTCGGAACTTCGGTTTTTATAGCATATCAATTTCGAAATTCGGAAATTGCATTCTATGTGTATTTGCAAAATAGATATATATGTTGAATATATTTTGGGAAATTTTTTTTTTTTTCAATTTTTAAAGAATCTAGGGTTTTCCCCTGGAGATCCGGACTATCCTAAATCCTTCAACGGGATTCCCTCGCACGCTCTGATAACTACTACTGGGATTCCATCCTGTGGGAAACTGGACTGAAATTGATCTAAGCTACTGACGAAATGCTATTAAACTCGAGAACAGAGTTATATTCACGTACGCGATTGGTCGTCAACTAGAGAGTTCGGAGTTTACGCAAAAATCAGTCACTAGTTTAGACACGCTTCGGTCCATTTTCGTTACCAGTGGAAATTTCGTATATTGTATTGTGGTACTATTCTGTGGGTCCCGGCGAGTTGTGCACAATAATACGGTGCAAGAGAGCGCTGTGCACTGTCGTCATATGCAAAAAAAAAAATCTCAGACGGTTTTTTTTTTTACACAGCACATATGTATTTCGATATAGGTAGGTATACTTTTTTTTTCATCGCGCGAATTTAATTCTCCGTGTGGATGATTTTATGGACTCTGGTAGATTTTACGCGGATACTTGTCGACGAGGTCGTTAAAGATTCTCGCGATCCTCGGTTCTAATGTTTTACGATTCTTTTTCTTCTTTTAATTTTTTTTTTTTTTCTTTTCGTTATCTCGCGGAGTAGCCGTTGAGTAGTCTCAGGCGTGAGCGCTTGATTAACGGGAGCAGGCTCGCGCGATACTTTGTTTCGCAATGGAAAATAGTCCTCGCGAAAACTTTAGAATCGCGAGCTTCGAGACGCCTTCGAGGGAAGTATACGGGCGGTCGCGAGTGACGAGAGAACGTCCGTGGAGCGCCGAACGAAAGTTCGCCGAGAAGAGATCTCGCGAATCGTAACAGGGCTTAGGCCACGGCTTCGGCCAGACACCGTAAATAATTCGCGAGAATCGTTAAAGTCACGCTTTTATTTTTCCGTGATATAAATCAGCCCGGACTGTGGGGCCCCGCTGTAAAAGCTCGCCGCTACCGGCGAACGACCGTCGGCATTGCCGGAACCAACAACCACCCCCGTTTCGCCGCTGTACCCGCGCCCCGCACCCACGTCGAGGGTGTAAACGTCCGTTTCCGCAACGGCACTCGAAGCTCGATCCGCGTTCTCGCGTACCTCCCCTTATCCTATATTTTTTACAACCCACGTCTCGCTGTAACTCGGCCACCGAAGGTGGAACAATCGGAAAATCGACCGAAATTAAATTCGTAGAAAAGGATTCGGTATCGTTTAAAGCGAAATGCCCCTAATTTATGCATTCGCAAACGGCGATGTGCCCATTTCTTTTCTTTTTCATTAGTTTCTAAAGAAAAAAAAAAAAAAACAACTTAAGTCTGTTAATTATTCTCAAGGACTTCGCGAACTCCGCGTCGAGATTTTATCGATCAGGAATCGTGTTTCGAGGGTGACTGACAGATGATATTTTAAAAACCAAGTTTTTTTTTACATTAAATATTGGGGTCTCGGGGAAAAGTGAGCGAGAGAGAATGAGCGATAGCCGAGGCAGGTGAGGGTCGTTACCGATCCTCGGCGACAGCGCCGAAGAGAGAGAACGAGTAAGTGAGAGCCCTCGTTGGCCTCTCGATCGCATGTGGCAAAAGGGTCTCTCTGGACGTGGGGCGTCATGACTCCGTCCCCGTCGCCGTCCGGCCGGGCTTACTCTCTCTCTCTCGCAAGTATCGGCGAAAAAGTAACTTTTCCAAAGGCGATAAATCATCTTGAAATTCGCCGAGGCTGACAGCCTCGGTAGTTTTACGAGGGCTCGCACGCAAAATGCAAATGCCCCGAGGGCGCGAGAGAGGGGTCGCAGGGGGCACCCGGGTGGGGGAGGGAGCTTGGTGCACTGCAATTAATTAGCGTTTCGTGATATACCGGTGCATGCACCAGGTCATTTTTTTTTTCCCTCCACAAAACCCCCCGTTTCGTTCGCCGAATACCCTGCAACGAGCCGCACAGAGTAGCTAAACAACCCCTGCGCGATAAGCTGACGCCATTCGACGATCCCCACGGACACGTAATGCGACTCCAAAACGATGCGAAATAAATGAGGCCCTGCCGCACGGACCGAACGATGGAAATTCGTTTTTTTTTTCCCTCTCGTTTCGAAGCCTCGAGGCTCATGCCGTCGCTGGCTTTTATAGTGTACAATAAAAAAAAACGGAACCAGCATTGCTGTGTAGTCGGTAAACACTTTAAACACGATTTTTCAAACCTCTCGGGCGACAAACGCCGCACACGATTCGGTCGATGCTGAGAGAGCCCCATTTGCAAGAGCGAATATTGTAGCGCCTATGAATTAAAGATTTTTTTTTATTATTCTTGTAAGAATATAAATATACGCATGTAGAAACAACATTGGCTGATAATTTCCTCTTTCCCTTTCTTTCCTTTTTTCTTTCTCGTGCCCATTCGTCACACGGTAGATTTCGTATGATAGCGACCGATTTATCGATTTTTTTTTCATCTGGGATTCGCTCGGTACACCGCTTTCCGTCTGACGAATGGACACTCTTGTACTCTCGCTCCTATTTTTTTCCCTTCTTTTACGGTTTTTAATGTACAATTTCTATAGCATTTATGCATCTCGCACGCTCTCTCTTTTACACGCGCACTCAATGTTCGACCCTCTTGTGCAATGAGAGCGCGCGAAAAAAACACTATTTCACACGATCGCTCATGTTTTCACTTCCGAAAGATCAAACAGCATTTGATGCGACGAAACGAAATTCCGATAATTTGATAGCGCTCATTCATGCAATTTCTTCTTTTTGTATAACATACCGTTCAGTCCGTTTGAAACAGACGATTTTTGTTTTTCTATTTTTTTTCGATTGCTTCGAGAGTCCGGTGCAATTAGAGGGCGCGAAACTTTTTATCGATGTACACAAGCCGCATCAGCAGACTCGTTCCCTTTCACGGTTGAAACGTTCGAGCTTTGACGTTGGATCACGACTTTCGCACAAAGCCCGATACCGGCGGCGGTCCGACTAGTTTGCTGCTCGCTATGGGAGCCGTCGGATCCATGCCCACCGGAGTCGTCGCTCCCGGCGGGCTTTGGTGCGATGTCGACGCTCCGGACATCGAGGCAATCGACGGTGACGGCGAGACCCTCTCGACCGTCATCGTTTGAGGAGGCAACTGAGCGTCGGCCTGAATTCCATTCGAACCGTAAATCTCCTTCAACATCATCAGCATCGTGTCCTCCGATTCCCTGAAAGAACGAAAATATCTTTACATGCCCACGTAATTATTGTTATCATTAACCATTCACGTGCGAGAAACTCGTCGGCAGATCTCGTGCGATAATATTGTACGCACCAGTAACAGACGTGACTGGTGAGAGCGAATATGTACTCGTTTATGTATTCGAAAGGTGCTTCCTGCAGGACATAATCGATTCGTCGTCCGCCGTTTAATTTCCCGACGCGGAAATCGGCACCGCCGTCGTCGTCGTTCTGTTGCTCGTCGACATTCGGCGAGTGGTGCAGCTGCTCCTCGACCACTTTGTCGATCTCTTGTTCGAGCGACTGATTGTCCGTTCGATGAAACATTGCCAATTGATAGACCGAGTTCCACGTGCTTCTCACAGAGTCCAGGAGCTTCTGCTTCAAATCCGCGCCGACCCTCGCCATCGTTTCTTTCAATTCTGTAACCAGGATAATATTATTAGGACTCCAGGATTTATGAGAAAAAAATATCGTAGAGAGCTCAATTTTTAAGGGAAGAAAATGTACTCCTGCGCTCCCGAAAGTTATCTTACCTAAGTGCATTCTCTTTCGTCCCTTATGATGTGGGATCAGCATAGGCCGATATTTCTGAGCTTCCGGATTGATCAAAGATTCGACTCTGTAGGCCACGGGATCGAAGGGATGAAAAACGTTGAAGAAGGCCGGGCACGTCGGCAGAGAGAAATTCTCGCCGAGCGTATCGATGCCGCGTACCGTGACGAACATTCCAATCGGGCTGCCGAGAGCGAAGAAGGCTTGAGGTAGGAAACTGAGTTGTGGGTAGTTGATGAAAGGCTGTCCGGTTCCAGCGGCGCCCATCACGTAGCTGACTTTTCTGCTCAGACGGCGCTTCCGTACCGGAGCGGCCGTAATATTCATCGAGGTCACTGTATCCTCTTCCTAAAAAATTTCATGAAACCAAATGTGAACGACAGTATCGTTTAAATTAAATTAATTAATTTAAAAAATTAATAAATAAATAAAATAAATTTAAAAAAATTAAATTTAAATTAATTTACCAGAAAATAAGTTTTTGTTCATTTTTAAGGACTTACAGATTTGCTGTTGGAATTCGACACAGTAGGAGCCGTTCCTACTTTGGACTCGTCGGCGGGTTTCTGGTTGCACAGAAGATCGAACAGTATCAAACTTCCCAACGAGTGACCGCCGACATACACGGAACCAGCGAAATTTGGATTTCGCTCTTTGAAGAGCGAGTAGAGCTTGTTCATCTCGTTACCGACAGTCTGCATTATCGTCTGGCAGTAAATGGGACTCGTGTAAAAGAGAATATCAAGCAGCGTGTCGTTCGTGAAGTAACGCAGCTTCGGTATGCTCTCCAGGGTGATGGCTCGAAGTTTCTTGTCGATCCCCGTGTCCTCCGAGTGCAGAGTAGTATGCCACGATATCGGCAGAACTTCGATCCTGTTCACGACTCCGTGCATGCTGGCGGTGCGATAGTGAGACTGAACCAATTGAAGCGATATACTGCGAAATTCGTCGACTGTGGAAAGATTATTGCAGAATTAAGACTCCATAGAATGCGGTGAAAAATATAGAAACACGGAAATATCCTCACCAACTTCTTCAACGGATCTGAACTTCAAGTCGCAAACGCTGCCGATTCCATGAACGAGAAACAGAAGATGGTCGACCTTTTCGGGCTCGCCCTCGTCGATGTTGAACTCGTCTACGCCGCGCTTCACGACCTTCGGCCTGCTCGCGGCACCCTGCAAATATGTACCGGTCTCTGAACCCTGAAAACGTCAGGATTCAACCAAAACCACACACTTAAAAAAAATGGAAAAAAGAACATACGCACTTGTGTCACAACGGCGTAAAGTTTTCTTAACGGCTTATCGAAGTTAGAAAGCGTAGCGTTAGGATAGATCGGCAGAAGCGACGATGCAGACGTTGTCTGCACTTGAACGGGACTTACAGCGCTGTTGCCCCACGATGCGACGAGCTCCGGGGACGAGGCGGGCACGTAATGCACTTGTATTGTCGAACTGTGAAAAACTATGTACTCCCCGTTGTTCAGCTCGATTCTACGATTCCAGTTGTCCGTCGTGCAAGCCTGCTTGTATTCGTCCTCGAGACGGGCCGAGGTGCTCTCCTCGTATGGAATGTATCGAGACTCGGTCGAGCCTTTGTAGAACCAGGAGGAACGCCTCACTTCGGTTGGATTCCCGGTCCAGTAAACCGGCGATCTTCGGCGCCGCAAAATGTCGACATCGTAGCGACCACCGTCAGTCGCTACGGTCGTCTCTGGTGTTATCTCCGGGGAGTTGTGAACCTCCTCGAGACTCAGACTGTCCTGCATCGAGAACGGCAGCCACAGGACTTTGCTCTCCACTTCTTTCCGGTAGAACCAGTGATGGTAGACGGGCCTGTACTGCATCCTGCGGTCCGCTGGACCCGCAGCCTAGAGAAAATCATCAGTCGATAAGTTAACGACAATATGGTCAAATATCGAAATTACTGTACCGACTTTCGCTCCGCAAAATTGTTGCATATAAAAAAAGGTTCAATCAACGATTGTCGGAACTTACGAGGCTCTGAAGGCTCGGCGGTACCATGTCTGAGTTCGAACGTCCTAGGACGGGATTCGCAGACGTTTGTACAGGATTCAGCGTGGCCGATCCCGTGGGTTCTGGCATCGCAGTTGCCATGAACGATCCACCGGTGGGGAAATTGGGAGGACTCGATCCGAGAACGTTGTTGAATGGATTTTCTATCGGCGGTGCGCTTGGGGCTGTTTCAGGCGTGAAAACAGCGGGCTGGAAACGATACGGCGCGTCCCGTGAGTTCGTCGCGATCTCGCCTGGGTTGTAGAACGTGGGGACCGGCTGTGCGGGACTCGCCGCAGTTGCCTGTCGAGTATTGACGGCTGGATTAAAAAACGGCGACGGTGCAACTAGTCCCGCGGTTGCCGAATCGAAGAACACGCTGGAAACTTGCTGCGTCTGTACCGAAGGCGGTGGAGTGTAAAACGCCGATGTTCCTGACGCCTCGTTGCTGCTGTTCGTGAAATAATTCAATTCAGACTTCCTCGCTCGATCGTCGCCGACGAAAAAATTCGTTGCCGGTGGCACAGCGTCGGAATGTTGATTCTGCCCGAATGAATCGGCGATCGAGCTCGATTTCGACGATACATTTGGCTCAGCCGGTGTCGACAAGTGACTTCCGCTCCTCGCGAAGCTCTCGCTTCCCAGGGCCGGTGTGAATTCTATTCCACCGGGAAAAGTCTGAATCGTCGGAGCGCTAGGAAGAGGATCCTTCGTCGTCAAATCGATCTCGGCCAAATCTTCGTTTGCCTCGGTTTTTTCGACCTTTAAATTCGAACTCTCCTGCCTTTGCTTGTCCGACTCCGAGGATGAGGCTTCTTCACCGAATGGACAGGACTGTTCAGCGGTGGACTTCGCGGGTGACGATGAATCTTCCTTTCGCTCGGCGAGAAGATGCTCCAACTTGGCGGTGACCTTTGCCGCGGAAATGGGCGTGAAACTCTTGTCGTCGCTGGCTCCGGAGGCCGATGGAGTGTCCTCCTTAGAAGACGAGACGTTTGGTTCTATAATAGCGTCGGCGACGAAAATCGGATTGGATCTCGCGAATGCCGAGCTTGGAACGTCGAAGGTCAAACCCTCGGAGAATTTCGTTAGTCCCGTTGAGCTCGCGAAAGTCGTCGAGGTTCGATTATCGAGGCGGTTACCGGAAGTTAGAGTCGACGGTAGTTCGGCCGCGTACGAAGAGGCGAAGCCAGCGAAAGTTGCGTTCGCCGGTGTGTTCTGAGGGGTCGCTGGCTCGGGAAATCTCGAGGGAATTTCCTGCGGCGCCGAACTGTCGGGGGACCAGGCGGAGATCGCGGGGTTGTAAGAGCTCGTCGTGGGCGGACGATTTTGCGAGGAACTCGGAAAATTCGCCGGTGCAACGGAAGCCGTTGACAAACACGCCGGAGCCGTGTGCGAGGTGCGAATGCTACCGATCTGTCCGGAATAAAAATTCGATGTGGAAACGGGAGAACTGTAGCCGCTGGAGGCCGGCTGAAAAACTGCGTTCGGGATTAAGAAATCTGAGGCTGCCAGGGTAGTCTGCGGCTGGACCGGCGGGAGGAAAGTCGAGACCGGAGGCGTTGGATACTGCTTCGGTGTGCTAGTCGCCAAATCCGGCGGAGGAGCGTATTTGAGACGGCGTTGATTTCCGAGACGGTAAGATCCTGGACCTGCAATCGTATTTCTTAAATAAGTATTTTTTTTTGTTTTATCGATGTAAACTAACGCATCAAGGAATTTTATAATCTGTGCGGTAAAAAAAGTTTGCACGTTGAACAAACACTTTCTTGGTACCGTGTGAGGCGGATAATTAAAAAGGGGAAACTAAATGTTTTAAAATAGAATTTTTTTTTTTAATTCAAACACCATTTTCGAACTCACCACCGGACGGTGGCAAAGCCACGGCGGCGGGTGGCGGCCTGGGTGAGCTGGTCGGTGGTGAACCGAGTCCGATATCGCTGAATCCTTGCTGTTCGACCGCTACGAACGGTCCGGTCGCGGATGGCGCGACATGCGGATTCTGGGGGAATCCGTAAGGCCCGAAGTCCCGCAGTCCGCCTGGATTCGACGGTGCCGCTTGTTGCTGAGCCGCCGACAGGGATGCTCCTGCGTTCGTTGTGTCGCCCGTTATAGACGACAGTGACAGATTCGGCAGAGACGACAGGATCGACGTGAAGTAACCCTGTTTCTGAGGCTGTCCGACGTGTTGTTCTCTCCGAATCGGCTCCGCCTGCTGGGGAGTGCTTCCGAAATCCTGAACAACCGGGAAACCGATGTCCACGCTTCCTGTCGGCTGAGGCAGGGTGCCGGAAGACGGCACTCCGATCGACGAACTCTCCTCCGGGCGGTTCACTACATTTCGCGTCAAAACAAAAAAATTGATTAACTCGGCGGTTCAAGAAAAATTTGATTTTGTTTTGTTTGGCCAATAATAATAATAATAATAATAATAATAATAATAATAATAATAATAATAATAATAATAATAATAATAATAATAATAATAATAATAATAATAATAATAATAATAATAATAATAATAATAATACGCCAGTTTATCCTATCGATAAATCACTTTTGGCCCGTACAGTTTGTTACTACAAAAAAAAAAATAAATTGCGTTTCTCTTGATATGTTCGTCGAGGCTCTGATTTCTCCGATTTCAATAACACGGACTTCGCGTTGCGTTAGAACGAGTGTCGATTTACCCTGTAAATTCTCAAACGATTCATCGACGACGCGTACTTTCCGGCTGAGTATGTAGAACATCGTATCGCAAGGGTCCCCGACGAGATAGGACCCTTCCACGAATTCCACGTAGGACAACTCAGTCACAAACGTGGTTACATCGTGCAGTCGCAGCCTGGATCTCTTGGCCGCGACACTATTAAAGCAGCGCAAATGTTTGACAGGATACTATGAGTTCCCTATTCGAGAGATAACACTAAACACCGATGAAGAAAAAAAAAAAAAAAAAAATAAAGTGATATTTTTACTTTCACGACGATTCATCGGGGCTCGAGTCCCGGTATCGCCTTACGACTTTGCTTTGCGCTCCTCGGCACGCGCCCTCCGATCCGATCCTCACCGATAGAGTTCCGCACACGACGAGAACGTTCGGTAGAAACAAACCTCGTTCTCTCGTGTCGTAATTTGTTGAAGGTATCGGACGACGCCCAAGTTTTACCTTTACATCCTCGTCATCGTGTGCCGAGATCGTACAACCGACGCGTTCTGTAAACCGGAAGTCGCCGTCTTTATAAGTAGGAGAGGCCCGTGCGGGAATCAGTGCATCCAGCGTTTCCGTCCCGTCCGGACACTCGCACGGATCAGCCAAATTTTATTCGAGAATATTTTTGGATACGAACATTTAAAAAAAAAAAAAAAGAAAAAAAACGTTTTCTTATTTGCATGGACATTTGGAAAATTTTCGAAGCGCTCTAAACAATTATTATTAATATTTATTGCATTGGTGATACGACAAAATTATTAATAATAATAATAATAATAAAAAAATTAAAAAAAAATCGTTATGGAAATCCGAGGGATTTTCTGGTTGACGATAGTTTGGACTCTCGCGTCGAGTGTCCATCGTTCGAGGACCGAAAAGACGAGCGAGGGAGCGAGTGCCGCGAGTGATCGGGATGATCGCGATTGGCGAGACAACGATGAAACATTGTCGAGGTGTTCGCGTTACTGCATACAGAGAAAGAGGATATCGCCGCTCGAGGAAGGAGTCGTCGATGCTATAAAGCGCGTAAACATAATATGGAGGATCGTCAACGACTCGAGAGTGACGTTCACCGGCGAATCGTCCAGGGGTCAGTGGCGATCGACAGAAAAACAAATGAAAACAAAAAGATTCGAGCGCTCAGGGTCATCTTAGCTCACACATCGTGTGATCTCTTTGCAGTGACGTACTTGCATATATCGCGCAGAAATTGCATCGATAAACAAACGATTACGAAAAAACAAAACTGACAGAACGATGACGTGCATTGTGTATATATATATATATATATATATATATATATATATATATATATATATATATATATATTGTAACGAGACGACCTGGGGTATAATATGTATATGTATATGTATATGTATATCTATATGAAGATTATTAACTCTTTCCCTATCGCAATCATTCGTCAGCGATAATATTTATTGCTGAAACACTCATATTATTTCTATTTCTATTCTTCGTCTTCGCTCGCGTGTATTTCCAGATAAATTGCAATGCCGACAATGTTTCACTGTGTACTCGTCGACCCCTTATCTGAGACGCGAGTCTTCCTGTTCGGATAGAGATAGCGCTAAATTTAAAAAAAAATTAAAAAAATCTTCCGATTGCCCAAGAGAATAGATTATTGAAATGTCTCAATGACAGATGTTTATTTTTCGCCAGGAATGTCGGCATCCCAGGACAGGGAGCTGCGATGGGAACCGTCGAGGATAACGCTGGAAGATGATGCGAGTTTTAACAAAGACGAGATCTGGTGCGAACTTCATCTTCAACTCGGTTGCGGAGATCACGGTAAAGCGAACGGCTCTGACGGAATTTTCGACGAGTACTCTAATCATGAGTTGGTAAGTAAAAATATGTCTTTTATATTAAATGTAATATTCATTAATCAATAAAAATATTTAGTGATTAATTATTGAATATATATGATTGATATTAAATGTAATATTAATTAAATATATGTTATGCGATAGATCTAATAATTAAAAATAGCTTGAGTGAGCGACGAACCTTCGGGAAAAGTATTATTCGCCTCCCGTCGCATTACAGAAAAATCTCGCTTCACTGGACGCCGCGGAAGGTTACACCGAGACTGCCTTCGAAGTGGACGATTTTACGGTAGAACTGCGCATATTCGTGCCGGGGAAATTATCGCAGGCGACTCTCGAAATTCCAATCGGTGAGTGGAAGACCGCAAGGAAGGAGTCGCACAACTTCATGCGATATAAAATATGCTCGGCTAGAACCGGTGTGGTTCGTACACAAGCGCGCGCGGGCTCTCGCAAAGATACAGGGAATCGTATTAATAGCTATCGCATAGGAAAGCAAAATAAACAAAAATATTTTTTGTTTATTTCTGAGAAACGAAAACACTCGGAGATTCGAGGAATAATAATTAACAACAGAATCTATGAACATGCAAGCGAGTGGCGAAAGAAAAAAAACGAGATATCTGATAAGAATTGTCTGAGAATTTCCGAACGATCGATCGCCGTGGCGAAGGCCACGCGCTCACCGCGTGTCCTCCGATCCTCGCGTGTATCGAGAGTTGGCCTGCGTCGAGCTCGGAAATAACCGTAGCACCGCGATTATATGCAACGGTCATGTTTTCCTCTTCTCCCTCTCTCACTGTGTTTCTCTTTTTTCGTCGATGAGACAATTCGCTGTGCGTCGAAACTATCGGGATCGCTGTACCGAGCCAAAAAAACACTTGTCGATTGTCGGATAACGCCGACGACACGAGAGCGCATCGGCGACAGGTTTGAGGTTGTGCCAGCGGACAGTTCGACGTCACGTTTGTTCAGAGAGAATTGAGAGAGAATTGCGAACACTTCTCGATGGGATGAAAATCTGAAAAAATCAGGCATTTCGAAGATGCTGAAAAGATTAACTTTGCATAATAATACTTCCAAAATGTTAATGACAAACGAATAATATTAACCGGCAAATGAACTTTTCGTTCATATAAAAACAATTTGTTAATCTTTGTGTAATTTTTGAAAATTACGTATTTTTATTAACTAAAAACGCAATTTTCAAAAATTACACGAAACTCTGAGATAATTCATACGTATTCAGAAAAATTAACAAAACGTTTTCATGAAAAAAAAAGTGATATTGCCGGCTGATCTGTTGGGATTTTTTTTTCGTTATTTTGTTGATAACACTTTGGAATTATTATTATGCAAGATTAATATTTTCAGCACCGTCCATATGGTTGATTTTTTTAAGATTTTACTCCCGTCGACAAGTGTTCGCAATTCCTCTCTCAATTCTCTTTGAACTCGCGTGGGCTCAGACTGTCCGCAAGTATTACCTTAATGCCAATGTTTCGACTTCGATGGACAATAAATCTCCGCGTGTAAAATACAATTCCGAATGTAATCGTCGATTTAACGAACGGCATGCACTATACATATGCGAAAGGACTAAACAATTTTTGTTTTTGTTTTTTTTTTTTATTAAACGAACAAATTAGTACCGGTATTTTGAGAAACATAGCAGTCCAGCTTCTCGCACATTGGTAATCTTATCGACCGTTCGCTTTGCAACACTCTTTCGGTGTCTTCGCATTTATTTATTGGTTTATTCCGTTCTCTTCGACGGATAATAAATAACCGTGTGTAAAATGTAATGCCGAAACTAATCGTCGATTTAACGGACGAAATACATTATATATATATATATATATATATATATATATATATATAAAAACGAATTGACTAAACAATTTTTGTTTTGTTTACTAAACGAACAAATTAGTACGGGTATTTTCTGAGAAACGTAGCAGTTCAGCTTTTCGCTCGTCGAGAATCTTATCGACCGTTCGCTTTCCGACACCCGTTCGTTGTCTTTGTGTTTATATATTTCTCCTCTGTTCTCTCTACCGACGATGAATCTCTTTTTTACTCCGAGAGATACACCGATAGTAATTTCTATTTCTATCAAAGTGTAAATTTAACTGAATGTATGCGTTTGTATATTTTTGTACACAGCACCCCGAGGACGTTTCACGGACGCGAGAGGACCGAGACCGACGCTGTCGTTGTCGCGCACGAGCGACACAAAGGGTGTGCGCCTCGACGCGCGCAACCCTCCATCCGGCGGATGGCGGTTGAAGCTCTTGGGAACGGAAAATTCGAATTACAGCTTGAGCGTCGTCGGGCTCGGGGAAAAAATCAACTTTACGAATTCCAGTGCAAACCGGGACGTAGAATCGTCGATATCCGGGCCGAAAGGTGGGTCGATTAATTGTCTAAGAATTCAACATTTTTCGACTATTTTCAAGGTCGCTTATGTACACATTGTTATTATTATTATTATTTAATCTGCACGAATCCGGCTCGAAGTGACTCTTCAGCAATTTTGTTTTTATCGGAAGTAGGATCACTTGTGATTGAAACAAGGTAACATAAAATACAGAAGAACAAGAAAATAGGGGTAAAGAATACGTACAAAGTTTGTTCGAACCTTGTATATCACGTTGCCGCCGCGCGGTTCCGAATGTACGGTTCTCACGCGACAATGAGAGAGTTCCTCGTGGCGCGAAGACCCACTGACAACTGGTCAAGCGTTGGCTTCTCGCCTACGGACGTTCTCGCCTCATGCCGCTCGGGAATACACACGTGTTGTGCAATAGGTCGGCTCTGGCCTTTGGCCGAGACTCGCGTTAGCCAAGCTGACGCACTTTTCCAACTTTGACAAGTCTTTTACGTCCGTCGCCTGACGATCTTCCCCGCGACGTACAATTATACTGCTATCTAAATCACGGTTTTTTTTTTTTCATAATTTTTTCTCTCATTTTGTGCAACTCGATTGAATAAAATGATAAAATTGTATTTTTTTTTTTTCTTAGAACCGACGGAGGAGATCGTTCGCGAGGTGGAATCGATCGAATCGGGGTCGAAGGAAATCGCTGCGCAGATCGAATCTTCGAGCGAGACGCGGTCCGTGGCGAAATTCGCTGGGCAGGTGAATCTCGAGGCGGAGATAGTGGAACCCGAAGTGAGGAGTAAAATCCTTTATGGAGGATCGTCCGGCGAGACGGTCGGGGACGAAAGTGCCAAAATGCTTGAAAACTCCGAGCTCGAGGAACTCGTCAGAGTCGAGGACGGTCGAACGGCAACGGGGAGGACCGTCGTCGACGTGCATCCGAGCGCGGAACTCGTCGCGAGACCGGGTACCTTTCACGTCGTTGTCTTCACCGTGACGAACAACCAGGCTCTCGGTATAAGACACGCTTTTCAAGGACGCAGCACCCACTACCGCATCATCAGCGTGTCGCCCAGTGTGTCAGTAGTTAAAAACCCACTGTAGAATAGAATCGAATATGTTGTTTGTACGTTCTGGGACAAAATTCCCAAAGCGGCACAGAAAGGCGATAGAATTGTAAGACGTTTGAGTTTGAGTACGCAGTTGTCGATGACAGCTTACTTGTTACATGTAGGAGAACAAAGGTAGATACACGAAAATTTAGTAAAGTGAAGATGAAAAACTTATATAGGGTAAATTTAGTAAAGTGAAGATGAAAAAATTACACAGAGTAAGTTTAGTACAGTGGAGATGAAAACTTATACAGGGCAAATTTAGTAAAGTGGAGATGAAAAACTTGTACAGAGTAAATAGTATTTCATGCGAAGAGGCAAAAGAAAAAGATGTTTTTTTTTTTGCATAAAATTATTTTCTTGATCGCCAGATTGTGGATCCAACCGGGCGAGGAGGTGAACGTTGCCGTTCAAATAGCGGTGCCCAATAGCCAGGACGCGGTGCCGAGTACGGTGACTCTCTACGTTGGGGGTAGCGAGAACTTCGAGGTCGTGGAAAAATCGACGTACATCTACGTTCAAGGTCCCGGTGTTACGGTCAGTTTATTATTAATCCGTACCAGCCGCGGGAAATACACTGTTCGGTGCGGGGTCACCGTGTTTGGCTCTGTATTCCGCATGTTATATTTCATTGTCGACAGACAACGGACAACGCCAAGCCGAGCATCGATTATAATTTCAACGACAACTGCGCCGGTAAGCTCGGCCGCGAACGATGCACGAGAAGCCGATGGAGCGCGGATATCACCGTCAAAGATTCGGATTCGGGTAATTAAATTATAAATTCTCTGCGCCGTGTGCTCGATTAATCGTCGCGATCGTTTCTCACCTATTTCAGGTCTCAAGAGGGTCGTGTCTCTGCCCGAAGGCGTCGAGCCTCGAACACAATTCGTCGCCGGCACAAAGAATTCAGTCACTTTTTACTACATCTCGAGCTGTTGCTACACGACGGTCGATGTCACTGCAATCGACGTGCAGGGAAACACTTACAAGCGTACGATAGACGTAACGGGTATAAACAAAAAATATAACCTATAAATGACGCTAATTGATGACCACGAAGACATCTGCACGACATCGAATTTCGTCTTTGACAAGTGTCTGTCAATGCACTGCTTTAAGAAGAAAAAGAAATTGTTCACTTGTAGAATTTTATTCTCTAAGTGAACTTTCCCGAGCGAAGTTTGTGCGTAACAAAACACAGCCGTTATAATGTGATGAAATTTAGTCTTATGCGGACATCTTCAAGGTCATCGATAATTGCCACTGCGCGTATCATTTTCTGTTGTTTCCCATTGACTTTTTTTTTAGAATGGGATAATCTGAGCCAGGGAGAAATCGCTGCGGTGGTAGTCGGAGCTCTGCTTATATTGCTGCTGATAATATTGATAATCCTAATCGTCGTCTACTGCATTCGCAAGAGAAAGAGTCACGATTTGTCGTACTCGCAACGTTACGGCTCGAGAACTCCGGCGAGCGCCGAGAGAACAGACTTCTGAGGAGACAATCCCATCGCCTATTTTTCATAGCATTACCTTCCATTTTTTTCATTAAATGAAAGGATTAGTGCTACTTTATTGGATAGAAAATTGGTCGAGATGTATTTTGCTTCGGTAGCTCTGAAGAATCATTCATTGCAATCAACCATTTTTTTTTTTTTTTAACGACGTACCTGTTCGCCTACGACCGTTACAAGCCGTCTAACTCGTTGTCGGTATCGTCGCAACATGTGTGCACTTTTCCTGTTCTCTAGCAAATAAATTAGATTCTCAAATCGAAAAAAAAACCAGAGAAATCAGTATTCACTTTCACCTGTTATACTAGAAATACCCACACACTCGTTCATACTTCATCGCATAAAGAGCACACTGCGAGCGCAGCTTGATTCGCGTATATTCGGGATCATTCGTACGTATGCCAGACACAACTGGACGTGCAGGTCGCGACAAGCTCGAGCAATCTGCGCATGCGCAAGGGCGCATTGAATCGTCGCGTAGCAGCGGCGGATCAACAGCTGTTTCGTTCTACGTGCAAGATGCCCGGTCGCTGTACTCCACGGACACAAATCTCATCTCCGCACCAGTGTACGAAGTATCGCGCTAATGACGATGCCAACAGTGAAAAAAAGCCTCAGTTGTATTTATGCGATAGGTCAATGAATCGTTGAATCTCTCAGCCGCGCAGACAGAACTCGGTAAGAAATAAAAAATGGCGCATGTTTTTTTGTTAATCGAAAAGATAAACACGAACACCTTGGCAGCCAACGCATCGAATAATTGCCCCGCCCAAAGCGCGCCGAATCGGCGAAACTTACCGTCCGGAAGTATCGCAGGTGTAGCAGGTGTGACGGGCATCAAAAGGGCATTCGTTGAGTAGCCTTCGAACGGGAATCCCTGCCCGGCCGCTGTGAGCAGCGGATTTTTAACTTTGCGCGATTGTTCACTCATCGTGTACGCTGTTTGCGAGAGCACGGTACCGATGCGGGTCAGTCGATACGGCCATTACTGACACACTATTTTCTTCCTCCGAGAGACGGCAATGTGGTCGCTCTCAGCGCCCGCGGAGGGGACACTATTCGTACGTGTTCCTCCACGTCGCCGCGTACGATAACCGCATACACGTAAACGAACGACCTTTCGCAGCTCACTTTGTGCCTGCTCGGTTGGTAAAGTCGCCAACGCATTTTTTTTTCCAGTGTCTTTGAACCGACGAAGAGGCGAACGAAACGTTTGAATAACGTTGCATCGCGCCGCGGGAGATCGAAGACGCGTTTTGGAAATCGTACGTTCCACGTTCCGATTTTTTCAGAGTTTATGCTGTTTAAAACACTTCTCTGAAATTCTTTTGCCTTCGTTAATTGAACAAAATTTCATGACTATTCGACGATGGATCAGAATATCCGTTGAACATTGCTGAACCGTTGGGGATAACGAATGCCCTGATTGGTCGACGTCGCGTTCAAACGCGTTTTGGATATTGCTTGACCGTTACTACAGTTGCGGATAAACAAGCGTCGTGATTGGTCGGCGTCACGTTCAAACTCGTCCCAACGGTTTTTCTTAATCCGCTCGTCAGTAAAGATATATCGCGATTTTTCGGCGTCGTACGGGTTGAAACGCTTCTCAGACATTCTTTCTTTTGTTTCTTTTTATTCTCACGAAGAAAGTTCGCGATTCTTCGGCGTCGGGCGGTTAGATGTGTTTTAGTTTCGTGTGCGTGAAAAACATCGCGATTCATTAGCGTTTTGCGGTAAAAACGCGCGCTAGGTGTTCGAATTTTGTGTGCGTGAAAAACATTGGCGTTTTGCGGTAACACGCGCGTTAGGTGTTCGAATTTCGTGTGCGTGAAAAACATTGTAATGTGTTGGCGTCGCGGGATTTCGAGGCGTATAGGACGTTCCTTCCGGATAAATTGTAAAAGAAGAAGAAGAAGAAGAAGAAGGACTTTTCTTCATCGGCGTCCTGAACATCGCACTCCGCTCAGTCCCAAGATGATCATCACTGGTGAGCTTTATTTTCATGTTTTCCTTTTCTATTCTCTTTCGAGACAAAATCAATGTGTCAGTTTACGCTCATCGCCACTCGCCGATATAAAAATTAGTTATCAAAAAGTGATCACTTGATATGTCCGTCTGGAGGGTATTCAAAAGTTACCACCCATCCAAAAAGTTAACTTTTGGACAAAGGATAGTTCACAGTTACCATCCGAACGAACGTATGTAATCCCATTTAGATCGCTTTTTCATGCCCGACGTCTTCTTTTTACCTGAAATATTTCCCGCGACTTGTTTGCGGCCCACGCTTGATAAAGAAGGGCCCGTTCAGAAACCTCCTATAAATATTATAGAACAAGAGAGAGTTCTGCTCTGATACGAATGTCAGAGAGCGAAGCTCTACCCGGGTACGATTTCTGAACGCGGGCAAGCGCCGGTGTTTTTTCTTTCCCAAACACAAACATAACCTCGATAACCGGCTCGTAGAGCGTCCGGACGCTTCACTGTTCAGTGTTACGATTGTCACGTCCAAGAATGGGTGTTAAACATTTGTGGGACATAGTGTCGCCGTCGTGCGAGAGAAAACCGTTGTTCGAGCTTCACGGCAAGACCATAGCCATAGATCTGAGCTGCTGGGTCGTCGACAGTCAGAGCATCACGGACAATGTCGCCCAGCCGAAGATGTATCTGAGGTAAACACAAAAAACATTGAATTTTTCCTGCCCCCGCTCGGCCTTCCTCGTAAGCGTTCGTTGTTATCTCCAGGAATCTCTACTTTCGCACCGTCTACCTGCTCATGCAGGGCGTCTCGCCGGTGTTCGTTCTCGAGGGCGCAGCTCCGACTCTCAAACACACGGAGATCGCCCGGAGAAACGACCTGCGGAGACCCGGAGAGCAAGAGAGGAGCAGGAAAAAGGGCGGACGCAGTCGTTTCAACACGGTACTCAAAGAGTGCGAAACTATGCTCGATCTGATGGGACTGAAGTGCGTAAAGGGACATGGTGAGGCAGAGGCGATGTGCGCTTATCTCAATGCGGACGGGGTAAGTTATGTGTAGTGTTCAAAATTTGTCTGGGTGAAAATATAAATATTTATTTACTTGTGTGTAAATGGGACATGTCCTTTTTTTACGTAATCGAAGAACTACATGTCCATGTATATAACAATTGTGTACACTGACTTACAACATTATATTAATTATATTATTTCATTATACATTATATTAAGTTCACAATTATTGTAACTTTTGTTATATACACAGGATCGCTATTTCAGTTACCACTGTTTTCTGTAATGTATTCTTATCGTTATGTGAAAGGTAAGAAATTGGTTCAAAAAATTAAATGAAACGAATAATTAACTTTCGTTGTTGTCCAATTCAGCTTGTCGACGGCTGCATCAGTCAGGACAGCGACTGTTTCCTGTACGGTGCGAGGACGGTGTACAGAAACTTTTGCACGAGCGTAGTGGGAAATCGCGGCAACAGAGGCGGCTCGATAGACGTGTATTCGATGGAGAAGATAGAGAGGAGCTTCAAGCTGGATAGAAGAAAAATGATAGCCCTGGCGCTCCTGTGCGGCTGCGACTACGACAAAGGAGTGTACGGAATCGGAAAGGAGGCCGCCTTGAAGCTCTTTGAAATCGTCGACGACGAGGATATTCTGCAAAGGTAGACGACCTTGAGAATCCGCCTTCGTACCTGCCAAGACTCGGAGTCTCGATAGTCGTAGCAATACGGGTCAAAGTTTTCGGTGAGATGGCACCGAGACAGAGAGTCGAATAAATAGTTATACATTCACAGATGTTTGTAGGCTAAAAAGCTGGCGGGGCGACCGTAGATTCGAGCGGATGGCGTCGCGGCTCAGAGATCCGAACGTGTGCACCTCGTGCGGTCATGCGGGCAAACTGAGAGCGCACACGAAATCCGGATGCGCCGATTGCGGCACGGTTTCGAAGTGCAACAATTCTTACAAGTATGTATTTCCAATGAAACAGCACTTGGCACAATAAAGATCAGTAACGTAAATTTTGTATTTTTATCCTCGACTAGGGAGCAGAAAGCGCGCATCGCGCACGAGATGGGTTTGCGAAAGAAGGCTCTCTCGTCGGAGGAATTTCCGAGTCAGGAGCTGATCGACGAGTTCCTCGTGAGAAAAGGACCGATGCCGAGCAGTCTCGATCTTGCGTGGAGGAAGCCGAAGATCGTCGAGTTTGTCGTAAGTCTATTAATCGCTTGAAGGGAACTCGCTAGCGCCGATAATGAAAAACAAATTGGTGTGACGATCAGAGCTTCATGGTGCGCCACGTATGCTGGGAGCCCGAGTACGCCTTCGCCAAGATTTTTCCTCTGTCGACGCGCTGGCAGCTTCGGCACTTTGCACCGATACCTCGCGCGGACCGTCTGTTCATGCAGGGCGTAATGACACCCGAGAAGATTAAAAAGATAAGAAACGTGAGGGGCGTGGCCAGTTACGAGATCGTCTGGACGGACAACGACGGTATCCTGGACGGATTGACGCTCGGCAAGACATCGGACAAGGAGAACGAAAGTGACGAGAACGAGAGCGACAACGCTCCGAACGAGCTCGTTTCCATCGAGCCGCAGAGCGTCGTTCTCAAGTGCTATCCCGAGCTGGTCGAGGAGTTCGAGGCTGCGAGGCAAGCCAAGAAGAAAAGACCTGCGAGAAAGAAGAAAATTCCGCCAAACGACAATAACGCCGATCCCGCGGCCGCGGCGCAGGAACCGAAGAAAAAAACAGCGACGCGAAGACCCAGGAAGAAAGCTGCTGAAGTGCAGTGCAGAAAGATCGACGAATTCGTACAAATCGCGGCTGCCCCGTCGCTCGAAGACTCCTTCGAAGCTATGGCGATATCGCCGAAGCGAAGAAAACCCAGCGCTCTCAAGAAGTCCCGCAATGCGCCGGGAACGCCGAAGCGCGGCCCGCAATTCGACAGAGTCATGGCGACGGCTCGGAGCTCGTCCGTGCTCGACGGAACACTGGGAATGATGTTCGACGAGCTCACGCCCGAAGATTTTCCCAGCGAGATCGACGACTACACCATAATGGGCGAGGTCATAGAGGAATTGTGCAGCCAGCGAACGGCTCGCACCACGGAGTTCGTCGATGAGATGCTGGACGATATGAACAGCAACGGGAATGACGAGCGCGAGATGGAGGAAGCAATCGAACGATTGTGCGGCAAGGGAAGGACTCGACGAAGTTCCGAGAACTTGCTCGACGATATCGACGGAGATAGTGACGACGAGCGCGCGATGGAAGAAGCTGTCGAACGATTGTGCGGCGAGGGAACGACTTGGCGAAGTTCCGGGAATTCAATCGACGATATCGATGTGGTCGAGGAGGGCGAGATGGAAGAGGCTATGGAACGATTGTGCGGCGAGGGAGCGACTCGGCGGAGTTCCGAGAACCTGCTCGACGACATCGATGGGGACGTGGACGACGAGCGCGAGATGGAAGAAGCTATCGAACGACTGTGCGGAAGGTCGAGTCTCGCAAGCTGCGGAAGGGAAGATAAGGAGAAAAATGAAAGATCAACGAAACGATCGGCGAACTACAAGGGTAGAAGTAAATCGCCCATTGACGAAAAGCCCAGACGCTCTTTCGGGCGGGACGCCAGGAACGAGGAATCTTCGTCGAGTAAGAAAAAAGCTGTTGCCGTCGCTGAAAACAGCTCCGCCGAGACCGACGAATTCGACTTCATCTACGTGCCCCTCAGCCAAAGGATAAAGCCATCGAAGCCGCCGAATTCCAAGCGGAACGAGCGCAAAGCCGCGAAGAATTTCAGCCTGGGAATTGACGAAATCATGCGCGACAGCGATTGACGGATCATTGGGACGAACCGGAATGGACCTTTTTTTGTACGTTTGTACATTCAATTTTTGCATCGGGCATTACGACTATGAAGTGTCGATAGCTTAACTTCGTGCTTCCTAAAAGAAATAAATTTAAGAATATATATATAGGTACGATAAAAACACTAGAGTTTCTTCCTAACACAAATAAATTTTTTTAAATGTATATAGTGACGATAAAAACATCGGAGATTCAATTGAAAATACTTAATCCTCCGCTCACTTGATATTTATCCAACTAGCAGTGATTTACGCGCGTCTATATATTTTTGCATGAGATCAGTAGCTTTTCGCAAAGTCTCCGCGTCCCGAAGTTTCTGATTCTCGCGTTTCTCGTCGCGTATTTTTTCCTCCTCCTCGCGTGACTCTCTTTTTCGCAGAATTTCTTCTATTCTATCCTAGGAGTAATTATTTCATAGGATAGATTGTTGTTGGCAAATTTAACGCCAAACTTCCGGTTTACCTTGGCAAAGGTTCTCTCCTCGTCTTCCGCCGCCTCGATGCGTTCTTCGTCCTCTTTTTCGATCGCTCTCTGAGCTCCTCTAAGTTTCTCCATTCTTCCTTCCGGCAGCCAGTCTCTCAACGAGTCCTCCGCCTCTTCTATGCGCCTTCCCGTTTGTTCGATCTACGGAGAATAAATTCCACCGCCCAAACAGTTAATCGCTAGGATTTGCAGTTCGCATTTTCTTTCTTACGCTCTCAACGATCGAATGAATCTCCCGCTTCCGGCCCGCGAGCTTCTCGTTCGCCTCTTGCCACATGTCCATCAGTTCGCGCATCTCAGCTCGCCGGCTTCGCGTTTCGTCGATCATGACGCCGCACATCTTCGTGTCGTTCTTGAAGAAATCCACTTCGCTCTTCGTCATTCGAAACGTACAGTGATCGCGCGCTTTGCCGATCTCGCTGGCCCTCGAGGAGAGCGTTCTCGCCTCGTGATACATGCTAATCAGTTCCTCGGTGAATCTGCACGGGCAGGCCTTCGGGCACTTGTGGGGTCGCCTCGGCTTCGTCAGACGACGAATTTCCTCGATTACCTTTTCGGTAATTGAATCGAAAAAAATGAACAAACTATATATATTTTTTCTTTGATTTTATAGACGATTTTTCTACCGGAGCTGGAACGTCTTTCCATTCGTCGCGAGGATAAGTTTCCCCGACCGGAAGTGCCGAAGAGTCCTCGATATCCGGCGGCAAGGCTTTGTGATCGACTCTGGAGACTCTTCGGTTGGAAGCCCGCTTCATCTCGTCGAAGTCTCGTCGGGAGATATTGATGATTTTGTAACGAATGGGCTCTTCTTCTTCTTCAACGACGACCTCTTCAATTTCCGGATCTTGCTGGACTGTCTCGACTCGGTCGACAGTCGCTTCGACGAGCGATTCTCTGAGCGGCGTCGCTTCGTCGAGCGGTGTCTCCGTCTCGGCGACGCTCTCTACGATCTCTTCGATCCTCAACGAACTCGTGTCCGTGGCGATCTCGTCTATGACTTCCGGCGGCTCGATCGCCAGTGGCAAATCCTCGCCCTGAGCTGCGGAAAGATTTTCGAACGGATTTTATTTCCTTTTGGGGAAAATTAATATACGATATTGTCAAGTTTTCTTTCAATGCATGAACCGATATGTTAAAATTAATATACAATATTGAGGTAGAATTAATTGTTTCGGTGTTAAAGATTCGATACACCGAGCATTAATTTTAACTCACACTCGTATATTAAATTTATATCAATTTTTTTGTGCGTTGAAACTTGATAAATTTTTGTATGGAATTTATTTCGGAGCATCACATTTCATCGATGATCTTCGCGGTGCCTCGAGACTCCGCGATCTTTCGGGAGTCGGAGATTTAATCGTGACTTCCGGTTGGTCCGTTTCCGGCAATGTCCCGTTATCCTGAGAAACCCTCGGCGATCCGGCAGGTTGAGATTCAAGGCCATTCGATACATTTAAATCTTCTTCCGCAATCGCTGGGAGACTTCCGGTTCGGTCCGACGGATTTGTTGTTTGCGATAGATTCGGAATATCCGGAACATCCGGCTGGTCGATGACGCTCGGCTCTCGAGTTCTCGTAAGCGAGTCGCGGGTCATCGAACCGATTTTGCCGATTTTTGATCGCCATCTGATTGGCAAAAAATTTGTTTTTTTTTAGACCTTGCGGGAATAAAAAAAGCTTCGTACGGGGGTAAATAGAATAAAATTTAACCAACCTTTGCTGAGTTTTAGATTTTTTATCGCACAGGCAGCGTTTAGGCCTGCGAACCGGAAGTTCGAGATTCTGACTCTCCAGCTCGGTTTCCTCGACTTCGGAAACTTTCCCGCCCGCCGCGGAGCTCCTGTCAAACTTGGCTCTAACCAAACACACAAGTTTCGCTCCTCTTTTCTTGAGACTCGAAACTTTAACGAGCAAACGATCCGCCGAGAAAATTTCCCTTTCGCGAAACGAATGCAATAAATTTATTGGGTTGGGGAAACGAAATTTCCTTTGCATCGCGAAAAATTTAGCAACACGCCTGAGACATTCGCAGAATCAAAAGACAACTGTGATTTACAGTAACACAAATATACTTTATTTGTTTAATTCGGAAAACAATGTAAAATAATTAACGACCATATTTTTTATGTATATACTCTTTTCGTACGAACGAAAAAGGAGCGTAAATACATTAAAATATAAATATAAATTATGGTTATCGTGCGGACAGAATCGACGCAAAATCGTTGAAACGGTACAGAGGTGGAATTTTCAATAGTACAACTTTTTTTTCTCGACACGTGGTCGATAAACTAAAACAGTGCGGTGGTATTTGCGGAATACCGGTTTCGTGCTGTCGTCAAATATAATAACAACATTGATCGTCGGAAACATCCTCAGTGAATGAAGGATCGCGGGATTGTATTTGTGCATTCGGCTCGGTCGGACAATGATTGCGAGCGGTTTTTTTTTAATTTTTATTTTGCATAATTGATTCGTGTATAGGCCGACAATTCGTTAGTACTCGACCCATCAACGAGACATCCGGTTCTTCGTCGCGAAACTTACAATCTCACGCACACACATTAAAAATAAAAATAAAAAAATGACCGATCAATAAACATCAAGTAGGCGCCCAATTTTTTTTTATCAAATCGGTAAACAAGCTGGCCTCAAGTGAACAATTGATTGCAACACCGACTGGCTCATTCGTCGATTCGCTTTCCACTAATCTACATTTTTCCCGTAATCAATTTTCTCCACAATCCTTTGATTAAATTTTTTTTTTTTTTTTTATGTTAATCTCGTTTTTCGAACTGAACTTCTAATAAAATCGCTTCAACGCTAATAGGTACACAGTGTATACATAAAGATCATATATATAATATAATTAATCTCAATTCTCAGTGGCCAAGTCAATTGGACTCTAATTAAAAATTTTCTACATTTTGTTTTTCTTTAATATTTTTTTTTCTTTTCTCCGCTTCATCTTCGTCGCGTTTTGCTTAATTTCTACGTGAATTTTTTTTTATTTCTGTATAAACCCTGCTAATGGTGCACCCGAGCTCGAGAGTATAATCGTAGCGTGTGTACAAAACACACGGCGCGGTGTACGGCACTCGGCTCTTGACAAAAAATTTAATACATTTTTCATTTTTTTTTTTTTTTTTTTTTTTTTTTTTACACGCTGTCCCGTGCGACAAGAGCCAAGAATAATCAAGTTCGCAACGATTTAATATTTACGAAGGCGCCGTGGAATTTAATATCATATATCGTCGAGAGCGCAGTGCGGCTCTTTCGTTCGCAGGTTCGTCCCCGACGAACAAATAATCTAGGACAAACGAGTCATCAGGCAAATGTTACAAGGTCTATTTCTGTCCGATATATCACTATATAGTGTGGAATTGCAAGTAGGCAACGAGTTTCGTGCCGCAAAGTCGTTTTCCTCCCTCTCGCTCGCTCCAAATTGATACGCGCCTAGATTTACCAAATTTTTTCGGCGACTATTCCGTGATTTCTTAAAAAAAAAAAAAAAGAAAAAAATATGAGACAACGGCTTTATACACCTGCGACGATATTCGAGCGGACAAAAATCTTAATATCGTGAACTTTGTGCGAAAAATTTTATCGGGCAGGAGGGGGCCGTTATAATACAAACACGTCTCTTCGATCATTTACGCAAAGTGCAAATATAGCCCAGTCTACGTTTTTATTTTTATTTTTCTTTATTATTATTTTAATTTATTATTCTATAAGTTGCAAGTTATCCAATGATCAGTACGCGGCCTCACTACTGGCTATCAAAGTGTCGCTAATTGTTTTGTTTGATTAGGCTTCGTATCGCTGCTATAGGCCAGTTACAATATACATAATACCGTTTACAATTACACGTCCCCGAGAGCGTTGCGTCTCGGCGAAATTTCTTGTTTATTTATTTTTATGACAAAAAGTAAAAATGAAACTTGCGCATCGACGAGTGCATATCGAAGATTGGCGTTGAACGGTGTTAATTTTTGTTGTTGGTTTTTTCATCACACACACACACACACACGCTCGTGCGAAAAAATAGAAAAACGCGGCCGGTCGTAGAAAAATATCGTTCGTCCCGGGGCGTCCGAGTTTCGGGCTCAGTGGAAACGAATTTTCAAAACAAATTGCAGCCGTACAATTTCGACGAAAAAAAAAATCACGTACGTACGCGACTCGACGCGACGAACGACAAAAACGGGTGCGCTCGGTTGCCCCCGATTTGTCCCAAAAATCTCCCTTCCGCGAAAATCCAAAATTCTATTATCTTCTTTTTTTTCTTCAAACCTCGCGTGGAACTTGAAAATTCTCTTTTGGTTTTTTTTTCTTCTACTTATTGATATATTTTTGCACGACAATTGCTACGATGCACGGTGCATGCCAATAAAACGCTAAGTTCGATTAAATCGAGGAACTTCTCGAGGTGACGAAGAACGGCGAGATCGGCCGGTTGTTTCACGGGATCGCGCTTGCGTCTTCGTTCTCGAATGGATGAAAACAAACAAATGCCAAATTCACCTGGTCTCCTCCTCCGTGTCAGGAAGATCCGGAGAACCGGGCCGACAACGACGCGGCCGAGGTTCGAGACCCTTCGACCGCTCCGATCCAAATTTTTCGCGAAGCCTGAGTCCTCGGGGGTTGGACTTTTATCCCCGCCGTTTGCCCTACTCGGAGGACATGAGTTGCACGCTATCGTCCGCCGACCTGTGCAGTCGTCGCACCTCCGACAGGGTCCGTATCGGCGTTGGGTTCAGCAGGGAAAACGTGTGCGTGTGCCGATCTGTAATTTCAGAGAAACCAAAATTATGCTCATTTGCTGGAATAAAAACGCTTTCGTCATATTTAATATTAACCCACTAAAATATCGATCGGAAACTTAATAAATATGCATTTTTATTGAATATGTATTTGCTGCTGTGTATATCGCGTGACGTTGACAAAAGCTCCCTTGATCTTGAAGCCTTCCGCGAGTAATTATTCCAATCGAGACTGATCAATATTAATATTCACATAGTTCAACTCCCGAACGGTGGAATTTTAATGCTTGTGCCGATCTGTAATTTCGGAGATAACAAAATTATACTTTTTTAGTCGTCTACGGGAAAGAAAACCCTTTCACATATTTAATATTAACCCACTGAAAAATCGATCGAAAACTTAGTAAATATACATTTTTATTAAATGAATATTTATTTCGAATTGATAGATATTTATTTGCAGTGTGACGTTGTCAAAAGCCTCTTTTACAGTCACACTTGAGCCTCTCGTGAGTGATTACTCCAATTGACAATGATAAATATTAATATTCGCATAGTTTAACTCCCGAATGGTGAAATTTGTATGCGTGTCTCGATCTGTAATTTCGGACAAAACCAGACTATACTTCTTTATTCCTCTACGGGAAAAGAAAACCCTTTCGCATATTTAATATTAACCCACTGAAACATCGATCGGAAACTTAATAAATATTCATTTTTATTAGATGAATATTTATTTTGAACGAATAAATATTTATTTGTCGCGTTACACATTGCGTGACGATGAGAAAAGCGTCCTTTATAGTCGCACTTGAAGCCTTCCGCGAGTAATTATTCCAATCGACGCTGATAAATATTAATATTCATATAGCTTCACTCCCGAGCGGTGGAATTTGTATGCCGAAGCGAGTGCTTGGGCAGCCCAGTTTCGACGGTCCGAAGATCGATGGCATCGATCTCGCGTGCGACGCTGTACGGTGTGTACACGGTAATTTATCTCTCGAAGTGGGGTAACTGCATCGACAAGTGCAAGTACAACACGCCAGGGTGGAAGGGTGGGTGCGGGTGGGTTGACATGTATATTAGTAGAGTCTCATAGAGGCGAGGAGCATTAAGATGAAGTGAAAGTCACGTGACGGAGCGAGGAGTGCGAGAGTGGCAGAGAACGTGTTTCACTTCACTTTAAAGCGATGCGACACCCATTTTTCACCGCCCAACCCACCCTTGGTCGGTAACAAAGACTGTAATAAATTTTTTTCATGCTCGCCGACCACTTCCGGTCAACCGCAAATTTTTACTCGGACCGAACGTCGGTTCAGCTTCGCACAAGAATTCACTTTTGACCGTCCGAGGTCAGCATCGTTGAATGAATTGGACTAGTTTGTTTGTTTTTTTTTTTTTTTAATGTTTTTATATTGTTTTTATATGCAGGTTATATGCCTGACTGCACAAGACGTTTTCAGTACCATTTGACTAAAAACGGAATCTGACTAAGGCGGACAAGAGGTAAAGAACATTGTGCAACTTAATAGGCGAAACGATACCAAACAATTCGCATTCCCGCCATAAAAGATCGGGAACAATGTTGATTCAACACAAAATAACACGGAAAATAATAAGACTTTTTAGCGAAAATTATTCGTTTACTTTGAGTATTTTGATTATCCTGATTTGCGGATTATCGATTACTCGATACTCTGATTTTAGAACATTGACAAACGCGCACGCTAATATTTCGAGCGAAGTTTTTTTTCTTAATCAAACCTGATTTTATACATTCTCTCCGCGACGCCACGGGTAAGTCAAACAACCAAAGAGGACTTCTCATTTTCAAACAGCGGTCTCTCATTCGTTGGTTAACAACGCGCAGCATCGCGGACAGAAAGTATAAAATCAGCTTTGAGGAAAATAATTTTTCGCTCGAAATACAAACATCTGCGGTTGTCAATCTTCCAAAATCAGTCTACAGATCAATAGGTAATCGGCAAATTATCGCAGTAAAGATCGTCAAAGGAACAAAAAAAAAAAAGATTTTCGCAAAAAAATATTATTATTACCCTGTTGTTAATCATGAATCAATGTTGTTTCCGATCTTTCACGGCGGCATTGCGAATTATACTGTATCGTTTCGCCTATTAAGTCGCTTCATGTTCTTACCTATTGTCCGCCTTACATTCCGTTTTTCGTCACATGTTACTGACAACATCGTGTGCATTCAGTATGTATGTTACCCTTCCTGTGTCCTCGAGCAAATGCGATACGGTAGGGGGGCGGGGGGTGGGGCGGAAGCGGCTGCAAACGCACATCAAGAAGCGAAAAATGAATACTTGGAACAAATGACGAAAGGCCGTTTGATTGCAAAAAAAAAAAAAAAAAATAGCCAGAGCCATAGGGAGAACCGACGAGGAAGAAAAAAGAAAAGAACATTGCAGTTTTTATAACCGACCGTGGTAATTTGACGTGCCCTCAAGAGCTCGGTGGTGAATGGGGGCGGTTTGAGGTGGGCAAATTGAAGATCCGTCGACCGGTAATGGGAGAGAATAGTCGGAGGTGAGCGCCGCCACTCCCAGTTCGCCAAAACATTGGCTTTACCTATAACGGCGTGATTGGCCTGGCGATTAATTTATTCGTGGTAAAAATACGTTTGATCGATCGCAAACTTGTGGCGCTGCGGCAAGGTCGAGGGCATTCCCACCGACAACCCAACGAACGAATGCCACGGATAGCGGGTCTTCGCGTCCGCGATACTTACTCTACATACGTGCTCGATAATACTATATACATCGCGTACGTAACAGCGGCTTTTAGCTTGAGGATGGGCGCACGCCCACCCCGTCCCGGTTCTCCTTCTACCTCGCCACCCTCAGCGCGTCTCCCGTTCGCTCTTTGCCTACCTCTGATGTCGGTCGAGGGCTCGCTCCTGGACAACTCGTTATCCGCGGCCCTGTGCAGAGGGCTCTTCGAGGGACTCTTGTAGTGGCTCCCGAGTACGGTCTCGACCTTGCCGGACGGATGGTTCCGATGCGGAAAATGAAAAGCCGGTGTGTGAGGCCACGATGCCGGCGGCGGACTCCTCACCAGATGCTCGTGAACCTGGGCAAGGGTCAACGGATCCGCGTCACCTAGTTCCTGTGATTCATTGAAAAAATACAAAAATTAATCGATCAAAAAAAAAAAAATCGTGGATCGTTGACGCGTTAATTAATAATAATAATGACAATCGCAGATAGCATTGTGGCACGTGCGTTCGCAATTTGCCTGTGTTCTTGCCGGCATTCAGTGCCGAAAATTCTTAGAAGCATATCGTCAGCAAGCTGGTACTTTGCGTCTCACTGCGAAGACTGATTTGCTTTAGTCGTGGTTGTTTTGGGTGAAATTTAAACATTTCGATTTCTTGTCAAATTTAAGTACCTCAATCGATTCTCACGAAAATTCCGTTCCAATGATCGTTAGTGCTGGTCGATTTGTGGATCATATTTTGGAACTCACAATTCGACACTTATTCGAACAAATGAAAAATCCAAAAACGCGCTTTCTTCTTTATAGTTATAGAGATTTGATTTCGGCGAATCGAGTCACATAACCACCGTCATTGAGCTATAATTTACAACGTTCGCAAACCAATTACTTCACTTTTATTAAAAAAAAAATAATAATAATTTCAGAGTATTATCAGTAATAAAATAGTTATTGCGTAACTTATTATGAATAAAATATTACACTTAGGCAAACAAACTCTTAAATAATTCATTATCATGTAATTTAATTAATGATCGACCGATTACCTAACTCATTCATCCCATGAAAAAATAAGCTTTCGTTATCGTTAGCGATAACGCCGATTGAGGAAATGTGTAATTAGAGGTCGGTTTTTTTATAAGAAATTTTGATCTCTTTCACGGGCGATTAAGAATAAGAAATCGGCAACCGTTGTTGAATTTTTGCTACCAATATGCTGCAATCCCGTGCGCGAAACTATCGTTGCAATATTCCTGGCAAACAAACAGCAAAGCTTGATAACAAGCAGTTGCCCTTGTTTGCCTGTGCTACGGTTGGCTATCTGCGATAATTCGTTTTTATTGATTCATTCGAACTCCCGTTCGGTCCTCGCTGGTGGCATTTAACCTTTCACTGTTCTCAAAATTAAATTAAAAGTTTTTGCCTGAAAACCGAATTTAAATTAACGATATTTTCATTCCTCGAGCTGCTCGGTTTTGCCGGGTGGAAAAAAAAAAACTGAAACGCAATCAGCGGTCAACTTTGAAAAAAAAAAAAAAAAAAAAACAACGCGAGATGAATATTTAAATGACGATACAGCGCGAAATAGGTCACACGAGTGTGTGTGCAGATCCGCAGATATGGTGTAATCGATTGACGAGCGAAAGGGTTGAAACATATTTTTCTTATCGGCTACCATCGGTTATATGCGGTTTAAAGTCAATATTCTTTTTTAACGTCCATCCGACACGAATGTCAATGAAGAGACACTTGCCTGAGACATGAGAATAGCGTCGTCGGACTCGGATTCCTCGATCGATTCAACGAGGCTCTCCCGACTGGCCAGCACCTAAAAGGAAATTTAATCATATTTAGAGGTATAGACATATTCGTTTATTTCGTGTTCTGTTAGAAAAGCACAGAACAAAAGCATGAACGTTAGCGCAGAGAATGAATACAAACCGAAAGTAACGGGAAAACAAGTAGTTATGAAAATAATATAAACAATCCTAAGGGACATAATGAAAACGAAAATCACGGAAAGAGTTTCGCACTTCCCTAAGCTAACATTTGCAAACAAACTCATCGCTATGGAACATGCCACGAAAATCTATATAAATGCATCTGTCGAGCCTTTCTACACTTTGGGGACCCACTATACCTCGATTCCAAGAATCAAGCTCTTTATAATATAAAAACCGACGAAACAATCTCACTCGTGTCAATGACACGAGAAATAAATGGACATGTTTTTATATTGAATGATGAACAAAAGAAGTTTGTCACTTATTTGACAAAATTATTTCTTAATGCGTATACAAATATACGGGCCGAAGGACTTCGGTCAATGGCCGAATGAAAAAGCAAGTAAAAAATAAAAATCACACTTGTACACACACAATGTCAACAAAGCATGAATTTCTCAGGCTAATAAAGAGCATTTACCACCACTACTGCCACTACTAAAAAAAAAGGAAACACCGAGAAAATAGAATACACGATTATGCAAGTCACGGGAAAACACTGTTAAAAAAAAAAACGTACAGTCGAGTCAAGAGAGATTCGGGCAGGAACCTTCAAATAAATATTTTGTTGATCAAAGAAAATATTTTCTTCGACTCAAAATTATTTTCGTGAAATCACCGAACAAATCGTTGAACTGACAAATTTTTTTGGCTTTACCAACAAAATATTTAGTTGAACGTTCCCGTTCGAGTCTCAGTTGATTCAACTGTACTTTTTTTTTTTTTTGTCAGTGTAAGAATGCGAACATTTCGTTGTATCAATGTTTTTTTTTTTTTTTTTTTTTTTTTTGCGTTGGGATAAATTCAGCGGCGACATAATAACCTGTAGGAACGGATTGTCCTGACGACTGAGCCTGAGCGCCTCCATGTCCTGGTCGATGTTCCTAGTCCTCCCGGGGGTCAGCGTGAGAACCGAGTGCGACGGCGACGGATGACACGCCGCCGAGGCGACGACCACGTCGACGGCGGCTACGCTCAGGGTCGAGGGAATCCTCGACACGGCGCTCTCGATCTCGTGGCCGCTGCGACGACAAACGTTCGTCACCGGAGCTGAAAAATCATCGTCGACTTCCTTGAATTTTATCGGCCCCAATTACAACTTTTTTTTGTTCGTCCGGCTTTCCGCACGGTCATTTTCCTCTACTAACTGAAACTTTCTTCCTGAACTTCCGCTACTGAGTCCCGTGACGCACGCAGGCTGTCGGCGTAAAAAAAAAAAAAAAAAACCTCTGCCAATTTCCATTCGCAAAGGGCATGGCAGCGAATCACCGGCGCCCCACCGTGACGTCCATGCCCAGCCCTCAGGAAATCTCATCTCGCTTCGATTAAACAGCCGACCGGCATTCGTGCGCTAAATCGAGGGAACGACGTGAATACCTTGCAGACCGGGTCGATTAGTTTATTGCATCGGATAAATCGAGGGAAGTCACTCTCGCGAGGACAAGCGAGCCTCGCCGAATGAGAAATCGAGTGAGCAATCCGTTTTCCGACAAACCGTATTGCCGCTAAAAAAGCTCACCCCGGAGAATCGTTTGGCTGACGCGTGCTCAGAAAATAAATGTCATTTAATGAAGGAATCAAGATTAATCTATTCCCAAGAAGTATCTTTATTCGCGAGGCACCGGTCGAGTAAATAATTTTACAATTCCCTATGTTTTTTGATGATTGAAAAAAAAAAAAAAAAATGAAGACTCGCAATTTCCTCGCTTACCGGGTGTCTCGACCCTCCCACCGCGCTCCATGTAATCGTCCTCGTCCATCTTCACCCCGACGACGAATCTCTTCGTCCTGAACAGTCCGGCGAGAAAAGCTACACCCTTTCTCTTGACACGGTCGTACCTCTGAGCGTTCTCCGAGGACACGTGTATCATAATTCACCCCCGACGACGAGAGCCTCGAGAGCTAACGCGCACCTTGTCTCTCTTATAACCGAATACAGCCCCCCCCCCCAAAAAAAAAAAAAAAAACAAAAAACAAACAAACAAACAAAAAGCTTAAAAAGCCTCAAAATCGTTCTTCGCCGAGTTATCGAGCAGAGTCTCGAGTAGCGCAGTGCCGAAGATTCTTCTCATGGATTCGCGAACTGGCGCTTCTCCGTATGGTCTCTCCTTGCTCCTGCCTCGACAGCCATGGTCCGGCTTTCCCTTCATCGGCCCTTCGTCCCAACGCTCCTCGTCAGGACCTCCGCGATCAACAGAAGAAACAACAACCAAACAAAAGATTTCTTCCCAAGGTCGTCCGATTGAGCCGGGATTGCGCACTCCCCTCCCCTCCCCACCCCCAAATCTCCGCAGCTCCGAGTCTCTCCGTGAGCGATGCCAGGCGGTTTAGTCGCGACGACGACGAGGACGAGGCGCGCGCGTGACTCCCGTTCGCACCGGACGGTCGCCAAGACACTGCAACCCTCGCGGGGCGCGGGGGTTGCCTCTTCCTCTCTCTCTCTCTCTCTCTCTCTCTCTCTCTCTCCCAATCGACATGCGACTAGTAGCATCGCCACGGGGTCGACGACTATGCGCAGCTGCGGGGCTCCCGTGGCAGCCGCGACCACGCGTCGCTTCCTCGTGGCGGACGTCCGCCGCCGTGGTAGAAACCGGGTAGCTCCGACCTGCGGCGTGCCTCGGGTCTGCTGGACGGGCCGCCTCCGGCGCCGCTGTGCGCTTCACCCTCTGACCTACATTGGCCACGACTTATACCGTAACACGCTCCCATTCGTATGTGTACGTTATATCACTTGGCCCGCCGCGATGATCGCCCGACCTGAAGCGCGAGGCCTCTCTCTACGCCCGAGTTCGCAGTCCGAGCCGCTCGCGCCCCCACAGCCTCTCGGTCCAGGAGTCGGCGGCCTCGAGTCACGCCGCCCAGAGCCCTCGACCCGCTTGCCCGAGACCGTTCTCGAGACGCGAAGGAGACTTTCGACTCGGCGACGAGTTTGACTAAAAATTGTTGATTGTTTTGGTTTTTTTTTTTTTTTTTATTGTTTTTTTAATTGTGTACTAAGTTCAGTGTTTAATGAGAGTCGATGAGAGATGCGAAGAGACAGACATAGAGCGAGGGGGCTGACGGAAGAAAAAAAGGGGAGAAGCGCTGAGCGCGCGCTCCCTGTTCACTCTCCGAGAGTGCAGACGTACAAACGACGGGCAAGCGCGCGGGCGGGGTTCGCGTGCGTATGCGCCATACGTCGGAGCGGGACTCTCTCTCGCTCCCTCGCGCTCGCCGGCAAGGCCTGCGATAAGGGCGGAAGGGCGAGAGCTACCCTCTCCTGGCGATAGCCCGACCGCCCGGCTCGCCACCGCTCGGAGGACGCCTCATCGATCGCCACCGAGACCCGCCAACCGGATTCGGCACGACCTCCGAGACTTCCTCGTCGCCGACGTCATCCCCGCGACTTTTGGCACCTCCGCCAGCGGACTCAACTTCCATGCGATGTTTCCGCGAACTTAACACCCCCCACCCCCACCCCGGCCCCGCCTTGCTCGCATGAATCACCGTTTTTCGTGGGAGAGGTTCGTACCCCGATTTTGGGCTTCGAGGAAGCTCGACGCATCCTCGAACCAATCAAGGGCGGAGATTGCTCGGTCCATGAGAGATTTGTGCACGACCTAAGATGTGCTGTTAAAAATTTTTGATTGAAAATTCATGCAATGTGTGTGAAGTTTTATGCATATAGTTCGTATACATGTATATACGTATACGTATATAGTATTTGGGTATTTTGAATTTTCATCGACACGTATGTAAGAATATTGTGTTAGCGATATATTATGAAGAATATTGTTTGTAGGTGAGAGCGGGACAAAATGGGACAGTGGGGCAAAACGCAATTTTTTCAGTGATTTTTTGATGGAAGAGAGTTGAGGCAAAAAGGAGCTGAAAATCGGGATGTATCAATGGGGCAAAACGGGATATCCAAAAATTATTTGAAAATTGCGTTTTTCCTCGTTGTCCCGTTTATATATTCGTATCTTCCCTATAATATTCCCTATAATATTCGTAAGAGTAACGTAATTTTCATATACGAATGTCTTAATTTTCCTCCCAGCCGGAAAAGCGCCACAAAACGAAGCAGTTGACGCAATATTTACGACATGTGCCGCGTATGTAGCAAATATTCCGCCACAAATCTTAATTTCCAATGGCATCATCACGGGAATTCAATATAGAGCTATTGCATTTAAGATTGAATTATTGAAGCTCAAATAGAATGTACAGGTATTCTAATTTCATATATCGAAGTTGTAAATTTCATAACATTTTTAACAGTGTATCTGCGTAGCGCGAGGCGTCGAATACCATCTCCGGGGAAACGCGAACGCATTTCCCTAGGGACCGATTAAAAAAAAATCATAATAATAACAATAATGATAATAAGAATAATAATAGTTTTGTGCGTGACGAAAAAAAAGATCGGACCGAAGGAACCCGGTCAATGGCCTTATTAGCCTGAGGGGAAAAAAAAAAATTACACGCGTATTGACACGCCATGTCTCGTATTACTGAGGCTAATAAAGCGCGTTCATTGCTACTGCTATATCGAAAGCGTTTACTATCACTAATGCGCAGGGATAGATTGAGAGTAGAGTCGTGCTGAAGTTATGAAGAAAAGTATATTTTGTTATTTATACAAATCGAAATGTCGTGTAGGCTCTTCCTCCTTCCGCGTTACATTCGGTACAGTGGTTGTAAGTATGCGCGAATTGGCTTGTAACGCAAGAGAAAAGAAAGGCAGAGAGCCCGTTTTATTCGTGTCTCGCACGAACGTCTGTGCTCGCGACGCGAGAACACATTTCTTTTATCATTCACAATCTTGACGTTGGCGTGTATCGTGAGCGTTACAGTCTCGCCGTTAAACGCACGCACGTTACACGAGGTCAATGAAATCGCGAACTTTGACGTTCACTTTTTTTCTAGTTTTTTTTTTTCAGTTATACATTCTTCGTTCTAAATTGGAAGACGGTATGGCGATCGGCGATATCCGTCGTGTAATTCGAAAATCGTTACGGAATATCGGGTATGCGAGAGTCTGTCGCGCATGGCATCGGTCGATCCAGCTGCGCGCCGATACGAACTGGTCGTGCACTTTGTATATTCGCTTTTTTTTTTGTTTTCATCTTTTTATCTCGCATGCGGCACGCGCATCGTACGGATGATAAAGAGGTATTGTAAAAAAATTATACACCCGTTAGTGTAGGCTATTTTTTTTTCCACAAGTATTCCTTATATAGGATGAGAGTGAGACGTTCCTCGTTCTCCCGTCACTTAAGTCGTGCTTAAGAATATTAGGATCGTTTTTGCATTTTTTGTTTTCTTTTTTAAGTTTTTTTTTTCATTATAGTACATTATCTATGGTGATCGTGGCTTTGTACACGCCTAAATATAGTATTATATAAATATAGTATATATATCTATATATATATGTGGGTGTGTGTGTGTGTGTGGGTCTATGTTTGTTGTCGGTGTGTATTTTACACGTATACTTCCAAGTTAACGACTTTGATTCAAACACATTGACGCGTAGAGAAACTCTTATCAATTTTCTTTTTTTTCCTTTTTTTTCATTTAAAGAGTTATACAAAATCTTGTTATCGGAGTCATTGCTATGAAGAATAGAGAGAACAGGGAAGAATTTCGAATGTTTCCGAGCCAGTCGTAGCATTTTGCATTACGGAAATTCCGGTTATACCGGCTGAGCGCCAATGTGCGCCGATAGAACCTGTAATAGGAACGAGAAAAAATATGTGGTAATCTTTTTTTTCCATTTTTTTTACCACCCGAGAAATATCTTTAACTGCTGATCGCGATTATTCGGAGAAGCGTGACAATATCGAACTCTCCGTTCGTACGAGCACACGGAAAGTCATTCGTGTCCCAGAAAATTCCTATGTCCCACATTCGTGCTATCCGATATGTAAGTCTAAATGAAAGGCTGTACACCCTCTCGTTCCGCATACTTAAAACGGAGTGACACCACATCGAAACATCGTCATTAATTACATGTACCAATTAATCAATAATTAATATTATTTCAATAATAATAATAATAATAATAGTAATAATAATAATAATAATAATAATAATAATAATAATAATAATAATATATCTATTTATATAAATCTATATATGCATAAGATAAAACAGTTGAAAAAATCACAGTTACTCAAAACAGTTTTTTTTTTTTAATCAAGAATGCATCAAAAGCCATCGTGGCATCGCTGCGCGATTATTTACGTCGCTAAGAACTTAGCGGAGCCATATAAGATCACGGTGTTTATGTTTTTTCATTTTTTTACAAAGAGCTTGTAAATCGACCTCTTGACCCCGATTGCCCGTCGTTCAGCAACGTTCAAAAAATTCCGTTTCTTTACCTTGCAAATCTCGCGGCGAATCACGGAGAGAGTTCAGACTCGGCGTGAGAATCCAGAGATTTCCAATAGGCGGTACTAAATTCAAAGAACGACTAAGCGCGCGGTCTCCCGAGTACTCCATCAATCGCGATACTCGGCGGCGATAAGCGCATCGAGCGATCGATTAGTTTTTTTTTGTGCCATGATAGCGTTAACGGAATCGATAGCAACGCAATCGCTGTGGCAGAGACAGATTATGATCGGAACGAAAATAGACAATTATTGTTGCCCCGCTATCTCCCCGGAATCGATTAGCAGCGGTCCGAGAAAGATTAATCCCACTTTTAAGACGAGAAAAAAGCACGGACGAGAGAGTCCAGGGGAGCAATTTTCGATGCTGCGAATCTGCACTACCGGGCAGAGTAGTACGAAAATAGGGAGATACAGTCTTTAGATCGATCGGTACGGCACAAACGCGGACCCAGCGTTAGCCGATCGATCGTGCGGCATTGTGAGCGTGATGCAGCGTTGTTATTCATTCGAACAAAAAAAAGAAAGAGAATATAGCAATAATAAAACGAAAAATCATTTATAATTCACACTCGAAAAAAAATGCGGCATTCGCCTCATCACATAACTCCGGCAGTGCGTTGAATTTTTTGCGTGCTGCAAGTGCTGGGGAACATGACAAATCGTTAACGAATTCATCGTGCCGGCACGACACGAGAGGCAAACTTTGTTTACAGTCGAGCCTGCGTGTGCCCATGAATAATACGACGAAATAAAGAAAACAAGTTCGGCACGCAGTGGCTCGCGCGTGAACTCTCGCCAGCGTCGAGACTTTGCGTAAAAAAAAAAATGAGAATGTACGGAATCGTTCGCCAGCGAGACAGTCCGGGCTATCGGCTGGCGTTTCGGCCACCGATTCGCGAAGCTTCCCTTCCCTCGATCGTAACCTTTAGTGACTCTGGGCTGTTACGATCGCTATTACATTATTAGATCCTAGGCGCTTCTATGTACAAACTTTGTATGCTACATTACAATTCCAAACCCGGCTCACGTCCGCTTTGGGGGTTTTCTTTTCTTCACCCCCTTATCGGCGTCCCATGGGAATTATAACACGTTGTCACGGCAGTGAGGAATTAATTTTGCTGCTGTTGATTCTTCTTCGACTGCTGCGTCGTGGGTTCCGGCCTCAGGAAAGTACGTTGACCTCTCGTGGCGAGCCGCAAACACCGAGGACGTCGCTGGTCGTCGAGTTCGGCGCTATTTGACTCCGAGCCTCCGATTGCGCTTGCCTTATCGCCTCTTTGTACGGGCCACGCTTTTTCTTGTTGTAGCGTGCCTATGAAAAAAAAATGAAATAAACATTGCAACAGTCCACGCACTCCTTGCGATTGTGCGAGAAAGGGGAGGGAAGATCGTACCTTGAACGTTTCAAGGAAGGGACTCAGTCGATCGCACGACATCAACGAGCACGTCGAAGAGCCGTACCAAGCCACGTGAGCTTGAGCACCGGACGAGCTGCCGTCCTCGTTGCAGGATACCGATATACTCAGAACCTAACGAAAAGCAACAAATTATTGATATCTCTTCGAAAATAGTATATAATGCTACAAGAGAGGAAAGTGCGTCTTTTCTCTCAAAAGGCACTTCCTTCCGAGTGTCATACGCTTATTTTTTCCCGACTGTGCTAAAAATTGTCCATATTTCTATGCCTGCAACGGAGATAGAAATTGGCCGAGGCTTGACGAGCGGCAGAAAAAGTAATTTAGCGGGAGGAAAAGTTTACTTTTCCTCCAGCTGAGTTACTTTTCCTCCCGCTTGTCAAGAATCGGCCACTTTTCACCCTCGTTGCACGCATGAAATAGGGCCTTTTTAGTCTTGTCGGGAAAAAAAATTTGCTAGAATGTTTATGTTTTTTTTTGTGTATTACGATTTTACCTTTCCGGGCCACCAAGGAAACCCGTGAATCTTTCCCCAAACCACGTCACCGACGTCCATCCGCCTTCCGTTCGCAGTGAGGCAGTGAGCCACCGGTGTTGCAGCCAAGCGTATCGCCAGTGGGTGCGAGGGTGGTGGAAAATCTGGTGCCGTTTCAGCGGCATCGACTTCCGGCTCCGGCTCGCTCAGCTCGTCGCTGCTCGCCCCGGGGCTCTTGCAGCCCGACGACGCGTTGCTGACCGGATAGTCGCATGTCGCCGCGTAAGCATTGGTGTTCAATCTCTTGAGGGAGATCGAGAGTTTTTGTTTGAGACACTGTTCCTTGATGGCGGTGTAAGATTCGCCACCGGGAAGAACGTTCCAGTCGGGACTGTGGTCTTCGCCGTTCACTGCCTGGCCCGATTCTTGAGCCTCGGACTTCCTCGAGTCTTTGTCATCGGGATTTTCGCTCGTCGCCGGTTGCTGGAGACTCTTGTGCTTTCTCTCCTCCTTGTGCTTTTTCTTGTGTTTGACTTTGTGCTTGCGACGATGATACGATATCGGATCGAACGTTGAGTTGTATCTGTCGAATGAGAAACAAAAAAATCCGCGGATAATCAGACGTCGGTCGGGCAGAAAGGATTCCTCATCATTGTTATTTTTTCTCTTTGGTTCTATTTTCTATTATCGGTATTCCTATTACTATTATCGCCATCCCTACTATTGCTACTCTAGTCTTCACTGCTTATCTTTATTATTATTGATTTCTGTCATTGTATTTTTACTACTACGCCTGCTACGCTATCTAATGTACTTATTTTCTATTCTTATTTATTTGTCTTATGTATCCGAGTCGGGACGTGTTTTCCATGTCTGACAGTCTGGGAAACCGGATGTCTTGTGTCTTGTTTTGGTAACGATAGTCCAGTCTTCCCAATGAGCTCACACGACTCGGATCCCTTAATTATTCACATTGTATCGCAGTTATGTTCGTCTATTAATAAAGATTCTAAGAATAGTCCAACATAACAATTTGTAACTACCAAGCTCTGTTCAGTTTGTACTGCACCGGTTCTTAGAGGATTTATCCCTGGACCCAATAAAACCTATCTATCCATCTACTTTTGTTACCTGGGCGATCGGTTGCAAGGCGACCTAGCCGGTGAGACTCCACCGAGCATCTTTCTCCTCGCTTCTTTCTTGGCTTTTTTGAGGGCCCTCTTCGCGGCTTTGGCGCTCGCGTCGATGCCGTTCTGCTTCTGCGGATCCAACTGCTCCTGCAGACCCTCCTCGTCGTCGGCGCCCTCCGAGGTTTTTTCGGAGTCGAATCCGGTGGGCAGCTCGAGAGGATGTCTCTCGGGCTGGGTGTCCTCTGCGTCGGTGTCGATCTCGTTGACGTAAGGCTCCTGGATCTTCGACGGTATCTTCATCACGGTACCCTCGCCCTGGGCCCCGAAAGATATCTTTATTACCGGAGTCGCTCTCGCGGTTCTCGTCGGGTCCTCGAAAACCGTCTCGTCCCACAGATCCTCCATCGAGCCGACCGACCTCTTCTTCCTCGGGACCCTCGAAGCCTTCGGCCTTATGACTGTCGAGTCCGCCGCCGCCAGAGTTTTCTTCTCGTCCTCGTCCGGCACCTTGGCGCTCTCGACCGACGAACTGCTCAGACGCCGGGGCGTGGCGCAGTACGCCGTCGATGGATTCGTGCTGTCGAGCTCGATCGGCTCTGCTTGTATCTCACCGGACACACCGGCCGGATTCCACGACGATTCCTCGACACCCATCGAGCACGGCCAGTACGACGCTCGGTCGTCGTCAGAGGCCAGCCTGGCCTTACCTGCGAAAATTGACTTTGCAAAATAAACGACGAAGTACCAAGATTCTCAACGTCCGCCCTGTCAATACAGGGTGGCCACTGTCAAGCAAAACCTGGAAATGTCAGAGAATTTTTTTAATGTCAGGGAAATCAGGGAATTAAATATTAGTCAGGGAAAATACGAAATATCAAATCGAGAAAAAAGTGTACGGGCAATATTTTTTTTTTGCGTACTGCTGAAACAATTGCGGGTGGACATTTCTTTTTTGTTCTTTTTTTTCCAAGGTAAATAAAAAAGATAAGTCGAAAATCCGCGATCGCGATTACAAATTCATTGTAAGTATTAATAATCGGGCAGTCGAACCACTGTTGAATCGCGCGAATATAGATAAACTCGCTAAGGCACTCGAGATTAAAGAACTTGTAAAAAAAAATGCAAAACAAGAAGAAGCTCTTCTCAATGAAAAAATTACGGCGTTGAAAGAAGCAAAATAATTCTTATGTTATCTTGTTTATTCCTTCCGAAGATATAATTTGTAATGTTCCTACCGTGTTACTTTTTTCACGATTCTGAATAGTTTGTCAGGGAAATTTTCGAAAATATCAGGGAATTTTTTTCATCCAATTTAGCGGCCACTCTGTAATAATTTCCGTAGCGGAAACGGGGCAAAATTGACCGTTTGAGATAAATCCCCTTGCTCCGCGTTCCCCGCAATAAAAATCGGCGAAATTAGAGGATATACAACCGACTCGGCTCACCTGTGCTGCGCGTGGCGTCGTCGATCTCGTTCGGCTGCAGTCTCGCCGAGATTTTCGGCGCCGCGAGCGACTCGGACGATTTCGTCGACGAGTCCACCGAGTCGTCAGGACTCGACGGATTCTTCTCGGCGGCCGAAGTCGATCTCGCAGCTGCGTTACGATAACCGGGCAATAAACTTCTCTGATTCTTCTGGGGCGGCTGATTGCATCGGCGATCGCTTCGCCTGACCGGTGCAGCCGGCTGCTGCTGGTGCTGCTGCTGTTCCGTGGCCGCCTCGAGCTTTCGCTTTCTGCTGTTGCTCGCGTCCACGTTCTCGCTGTTCTCGTTGCATATCGATCTGCACTTGCTGCACAGCACCTGACGGGGTCGCAATCTCACCGTCGGACGAGCGTTCTTGTAACGCGCCGGTGGATTTATGTTCCTCCGAAGATGTATCTTGTTCGCGGTGACGCTCGGGATTTTCTTCTCCTGGAAGTAGCTGAAGCGGGCCGCGATCGACGCCAGCTTGTCGCCGTCCGGACCCGGAACCGGCTCAGGGGGCTGGACCCCGCAGGGAAGACCTCTGTAACAGATACAAATCGTTTGATTCGCCGAACACCGAAATTTACTTCACTGGCGAACCGCAAATAAATATTCGTTTTAAATAAATAAGTATTTAATCATTAAATATAATATATAATATATAATATACTTTTTCATTGAATTTAAAGTAAATTATAAAAATCAAAGTACTTTTATAGTAAAGTAAGTGGAGGTCGACTAGATGTATAACAACTAAATCTGGGACGTATGGATCTAGTACAGTGGCCGAAAGTCAGAAAGGCCTCGATTTTATGTATCAAAAAATCGTATTTTTGGGATTTAAATGAAAAATATTGGGCTGGGAGTAAAATAATTATTATATTCGTGTTCAGCGGGAAAAAATACATTGAATATAGGCTTGAAACAAAAAAAAAAATGAGTGAACAACGATTTTTCAATTTTTGAACTAGTTTTGAAAAAAAATCGATTTTCGTGATTTTCAAAGATCGATATCTCGGCTCCCAACGGAGCTAGATAAAATCTGGGGTGCTCGTCGTGCTCTACGGGACAAAATACACAAGATAAGGTCTTGTCCGAAGTTCTAGAAGCGTTTTGTCGGGCAGTTTCAGAATGTTGAAAAACGCGAAAATGGACTCGAAAGGGGTACCCTTGCAATTTTTTGACGAATTTTTTTTTCTTTTTTAAAAATGTACTGCCACGCATTTCGACGTATCTCCCCCCCCCCCCAAAAAAAAACGAATCCGCTGGCCTTTTCGGGGCTAAAGTGTAGTGTGACATTGAAAGTGTCAAGTTTCTACACGAAAAATCGTATTTTTTGGGATTTAAATGGAAAATATTGGGTTGGAAGTAAAATAATTTTCGTTATATTTGTTTAGTTATAGTCTTGATCAGCGAGAAAAAATATATCGATTATATATTATATACTAGCGGTTATGTTAGTTCATGCGTTCGAATGGATCGCATGACCGATCAGTCATATCACATATGGAAATCCATTCCATATGCTACGAAAACCGAATTTTCGAAAATATAGCATACGAAATGGAATTTCGGGATTTCCAAATCCATGCTATATGCTATGAAAACAGGGCGGGGGGGGGGGGGGGGTCAGTTTCTCGGAAAGGGTGACTCAACAGAGAGGGTGCCGGGGGGAGGGGAGGGGGGGGATAAATCCAAACGAACAAACATATCCACATTTTTCCAAGATATATATAAGATCAATATTTTTTTATATTTATTTGCAATGCCTAGGATAAATAATTTTTCCGCATGATTCGTTTTATGAATAATTTCGTAGACAGAGGAAGCCGGGCGGGCATCAGGTGTGGCATTTTTTTAATCTCAAGCGCAATCGTCTCTTTCCCATTGTCCGTACGGGCACTGTACACATATACATGTGTTTATGACACAGGCATGTGCGTGCCCGAGATCTCGGAGGCAACGTAACGAAACCGCACCCAGCCCGGGGTACGGAGCTCCTATTATTTATTCACTCTCTAGCACTCCGCCGCTGTGTACTCGGGAGCTTAAAGTACGATACGCCAAAGTCGGTACGGTTGTTCTGTTCGGCCGGTGCGTGCAAACGCGCTTATCGCATGCGGCACATGACCGGAGTCCGGAGTAGCTGTTCGGTATCGATTCGACGGCGAAGAGGACGTCACCCCCCCCCCCTCCCGTTCGATAATCGACGCCATCAATCACGTATCTATTTTATGTCATCGACGCCCGTCAGCCCGAACGATACGAAGAAGAATCCGAGAAGAAAAAAAAAAACCGGGCACGGACGAGTTTCGCTTTCGTCTATCCGCGGGAGAAGGCGAATGGCAAACCCCGATTAGGAAACATTCTTCCGATATGAGTAACGGAATTCCACGGAGCTGCTCGACCTTTACTTCGCGAGCCGAGGAATTCAACCGTGGGTAGAAGAGAGCTCTGTCGTTCGAGTCTGCCCAGAACCCCGAAGGTACCGGCTCTCCTTTGTGCTCTAGTTGCAGGAACTGCCGGAGAAACGAAGAAACGAAGGAGCGCCCTGCGGAGAGACGGGCCGCCACGGTTCGCCGTTTCATCGGGGAAGTAAACCATCAATCCATGTGCCAAAAAAAAAAAAAAAGACACTTTTGAGGATGGTTGTGCGCCAGAGAAGGTTACAGAGGCAAGACGCGGATGGGATTCAGGACAATGGAGCCGACGGCCAGGTCAGAAGCAGATTCCTCTGGAAACTATCGAATCGCCCGGCTCGACGGGAAAGAAAAACGAAACGGTTACTCATACGCGAGCTCGTCACGTCTTCCAAGAACTTGAAACGTCGGCCGAGTCGTAGACTTTTTTTTTAAATCGGCGATCGGGAGAAAGGTCTCGTCCCGAGCTGCGACGATGTTTACTTCGAACGAGACTTTTTATTTTACAGTAACGACCGTTCGTGAAAAAATATTTGATTACAGTTTTTATCACCGACGGCGGTAATTCACGCCCTCTCTCTCTCGAGAGAGAGAGATTCCCACTAGGAGCCGATGATTCGAGGCCTCTAGTAAGTCATTGCCGGACGACATCGGCTGTAAAACTTTGATTACATCGGGTACTCGTTCGGTCCTCGTAAAATCGCAATTCCGTCAATGACGCAGTGTTAAATCGCGGTTCGATTGCGAAAGGGAGAGAAATTTGCCGTTTTATCGTGGATTCGTATATTCTTTCTCGTGTCGAGCGAAGAAAAGAGACGAGGAACTTTGATGTGTATATGCCCGCGCGCGCGCGTGTGTGTGTGTGTGTGTGTGTGTGTGTGTGTGTGTGTGTGTGTGTGTGTGTGTGCTTGTGTATACTGTAATATGCAGCCAAGATGGCTGCCGGGATGAAGAAGGTGCCCCTCCTGCGAGCGTTGCGTAATCTCGGCCGTAAAAAGACAGGATTCTCAGGTCCGGGCCATTCTCGTTACAAAGACCTCCTCCCGTCCTCTCGCCGCTGCGCGACCTGACGTCACTCCCTGCCTCTTTGTCGATGCCCCGAGATGGAAAGAGGAAACGACGCGGAAGCGTCCCCTCGCCTCTCGATGGCTCAGATTCAGAAACGCTGTGACATTATTATTATTATTATTATTAAGTGACGGAACGATTAACGCATCTGTGAATAGCAATGTGTCCCTAAAAGATTGACCCAACCCCTTTTGTCCATTTTTTCTTTAATACACGAACTTAGGATTTTTTAATACTATTACTTTGCCCAAAATCGTCGAACATCTCCGTCGATAAGCGCGCAGGGCGACGGAGCGATAAGATTCTAGGTGGGCGGGTGTTCAGCCTTGACTATTTCCGCTCTTTTCATAGTGACGGATCGAATCGATGTTGCTGCGAGAAGGAAGGTGAAAAATCTTCGGGTATTGAGGTTTTCGGGATTGATCGGCTCTCACGAAGGATTACGATGATTATAAGAGATTATATTTATTAGAAGACTTAAAAGCCAAGAGCAATGAGATCGGCAAGACAAACAAATGGCGCAACCTAACGAGCGCTTCATCAGTCTGTCGAACATAAGAAAACTAGAAAACAAGTTTGCCGCCCACTAGAGAGAACGGAGAAGAATACACATATGACCGAGAAGTAACCAGTAATATTACGGATGGGCTTTTGGATAGTCAATCGTTTCAACGTCGGGCCGTGTGACTTTCCAGTCGAGATGAGAAGAAACACAATTTCGAAAATATATATATATATATATATATATATATACACACACACACACACACATATTTCGCACTTTTGCTTCGTGCACGAAAACCCGAGCGATAGAACCGTCGCGCATCTCGCTCCATCGATCGGCCTGGATTTACGAAGGGGGCATCGCTATCTCCGTTCTCGTATACGTACCGACCGCGCGATTGGCCACGAATATTAAATGTTAATGGTTACCGGCGCACAGAGTCCCGTACTTACACCGGGCGAGACGATATAAACGTCCGCGACGACGACAACGACGTCTTCGAACAGAACCAACTTTATCGCGGACGTATCCCTTTAACTGCCGTTTCGCGCACGGCAGGGCAGTTGTTAATGCAGAATTGCATCCGACCGTTCCCCTGAAACATCCCTCCTTGTGTGTACGTGCATCCGCATGCATAGAGCTTCTTACCGTAGTTTCTACGAAATAAAAAAAAAAAAAGAGCGAGAGAAAGACATAGGAAAAAAAAAAAAATAGGCGTTCGCTTCCGGTTTGTACGGGCGTGCGACGCGCATTTACATGAAACACGTGTACGAGCGAGTATAGTCTTCGCCCCACAGAGCCGAGAAACTCGATGTACAACGACGCAGATATAGAGGAAAAGAAAAAAAAAAAAAAAATGCAAACGTCGATATCGAAATTGCAAATATCTCTCGAGTCTCGCCGGCGCGTTTCGTACACAAGTCGAATCGTATCGAGGACTGACGCGAATCGGATATCAGTTTGTTTTGAATCGATTTCGAGTTGAATTTAAACCGATGGCGATGCAATTATTACACTCGGTTGTATTTCTTTTAAATATTTATGGTATACAGATATATATATATATATATATATATATATATATATATATATATATATATATATATATATATATATACATGAATATACATAGTCGATACGAGCAAAGTCTGCAACTCGCTCTTAATTGCCCGAAATCGATGTGGCGTCATCGACATCCTTCTCCGTCTTCGATTATACGGTACACGACCCGCGGTCAGCCCTCTCGCCTATATATATGCATATGTGTACAGTATGATATTCCATAGGCCACCGCTGAAGCAGCGAGAGGAATGCGCATACCGCCATTTTCGTTCGCCCGCGGGGCTTTCACGCAGAACAATGGTACGGGCTTCGGCGATAACGTAATGAGCATTTATGAAGAAAAAAGTGAAACCTTTTGCGTACACCATTCAATAAGAGCTGCCTGAAACGGTGCATCAGGATTTAACAAATTGTTGCGCTTTGCGTATGAATTCACCACCGAATGCGAGATATTACCACGTTATTCCACATATTTTGTTGTGCCTGACACGAAATCCATGTGAATTTCGCTTCAGTTCAGCCAGACATTGATAATAGCCAAAAGATTTTATTTTTAAAAAACTGGTAATGTTTTTCAAAATTGTGATTGACATTTAGGATTCTTTCAACGTTTTCCGTCCGCTTTATTTAACATTTTACGAATCGATGTGCCATTTAACCCCGCGCTGTTCCGTAGTCGCTGCGCGTCAAATTCTTCAACGTTCTGAAAGACCTTTCGACAGACCCAACTATTAGCATTCTCCTCTCTGCATCAAAATGCTCACAATCGATCGTGCAATATTTTTCGACGATCGATTGTAATTCGTTCCCATTGTGCACCGCGATACACGAATATCATTGGGGAATCGTTGCTGATGGCCGGTCTCCCGAGGCCGGCCGAACTCGCTTGAGCCGCCTCGAATCGAAACCACAAGATCGTTCGTCTAGATCGACGATCGAGACTCCGTATTAACCTTGGGCCTCTAAGCGCCCGCATTTTTCTGGGTCAACAAAAATACCGAGCGGCTGCTCGGTCGTGGATCTATCGACGATAAGTCCTCAGAGTGCCCAATCGTATTCAACGAGATTGTAGGTTCGTCGAGAAAACAGTTATCGCAGCGAATACGCGGTAATCAGGAACAAAGAGTTGCATAGGACGTGCGTAGAATCACGTGGAATTACATAGAATATTTTTCACGTGAACGTGCGGGGAAACTCTCGCCGCGAATAAATCTGTGATATCGACTGATTCAGTCCTGTCGCGAATCCGCAGGAGTGAATTTGCTTCCGAGAAGGGAATCAGAAATCCAATTGGCCGCGGGAAAATAGGATGAGCCTCGACGTAGCTCTAGAAATTCGATTGCCGACCGGGACAGGGGGGGGGGGGGGGGATTGACGAGCCGTCTGTTACGGGCAAAGCTCGGTCCGATGACGAAACTACGTTAAGAATCGAGATGCCCGTAGAAATGCTCGTGCCTCGCTCTCGTCCGATATGTCCGTGCCTTTTAATGGACGCTCGGAAAAAAGAAAGAAAAGAAAAATGTCCACGAAGAGTATCCGACAGTCCAGAGCGAAAGAAGCGATGGGAAAAACACGAGTCGAGTAGTTCCAGACCCAAACGTGGCTTTTCAACTCGGCTGTGTGGAAACTCGTGTCGCTGACAAGCAGGAAGCCACTAAACCGTCGCGCTATCTGTTTACGGCTCTCGCCGTTGTGTGTTCACTCCCGAATGGCTCCTCGAGCTGTTAATATATTCCCGCATTGGCTTCGCTCTCATACCCTGCAGGCTGCTAATTCCCGTCGCGAGAGCGAATTACAATGACTGAGAATCTTCGGAGAACAGAACGCTTCGGTTCTGCGCTCGGGTCGGAGCTAAAATTCGTCCGAGGGATAAATCCACAAAGGGGACGTCGAGTGTGTCCATCGGCGAGCTCCGACGGAACGCGAGACTCCGTGCCCGTCGGACCGCTCGAGTCAGCCCCATGTTCCGAGCTCGTGCTTCGTCCAGTCACTCGCTTTGTCCGCGGGCCAAACTCACTCGTCATTTATCGACCTAACTTCCTGTTTACCCAACCCGGACGAATTACCGATAAAAACACAAAGAAAATTAAGTACACAAACTTTTTTCTCGAAAGTTTTTAATCCGTGCTCTGCGGATCAGCATCCGGCGCCGTTTACTGGAGCGATAGATGGGAGGGCCATTTGACACCGGCGGGCTGCGAGCGACGAGAGCCTCGAAGGTCGCGTACTTTGATGCCGCGCGTAAACAATCGAGCCCCGAGAGACAAAGAAATACACGAGAGCCACTTTGCGTTATTTCGAGTATTATATTATCGAAGAATGAACAAGGAGTTCGGAGCAATGCAAAAAAGAAGTCTGTGTGCACGCGTAGCCCCCCCGGACGTGTACAATACTTTGCACGCGACTTTTTTTCTTTCCTTATTTCTTTTTTTCCTCTTGCTTGAGCGCAGAACGTACAAAGTCATTCCGTTGGCTGGCGAACGCGTGTGCGGGCATTGAATGATGTACGAAGATATATATATGTATATGTAAATGTATATGAACATATACATATATGTTCATATATATATATATATACATATACACTCCGTTGAAAGAGGAACCTCGCAGACGAGATGTGGCGAAGAGGATCCCAGGTAAAGGGCCGACATCCGGCGATGACACTCGATACGCTAAGACAAAGAGATCCGCTCGGGCGGAGCAAGAAGATTCTTTTCGTCTCTGTCCCATCTTTTTTTTTCCTCTTTTCTTCTCCCGCGAAGACTCGAGTGGGCGAACGAAAAATCGAAGAAAAAAAAGAATACGTCGAGTACAGCGGACGAGATTGCGAATATGCAAGCTACTTCTCTTCCTCCTCTCGCGGTTGGTCTTGTACTTTTATTATCCCTTTGCTTCCTCGCTGTTGAGCACAGGCAACACAGTCACTCGAACGGACGAGGCGACCGCGCTCGTGTGCTCGGACGGTACTCGAGGGAGGAGTCGAGAAGAGATGCGAGAAAAAGGTCTTTACATCCGGCGATGACACTCGAGAGCAAAAAAAAGCCGAAGAACAAAAATTCGATCCCACGCCGATGACGATGAATTTTTCTTCCGTCGAAAAAACCAGTACATTTTCACGAGTACGCGGATGTAAGAGGCCACGCTAAACGGAGAAACCGACGCGTTACGGCCGTGTCGCGGACGGCGAACAGAATTGTAAATAGAACTGATTAGCGACGAAGAAGTACAGGGAAAAAAAGCGTTACGAAAACGACAATGTCACCGGGAAGTGTCGTAAAACTCGATGATATCCGAGCCGTGCCAGCGCGATGCGTTTGCCGTCGGACACTTGCGGAATGAAGAGAGCACCCGTGGACGAGTGAGCGCTTGCATTCCCGGGGAGAAATTTGCCGGTGGAGAGAAATGATTTCCTGGGCAAGAGGCTGCACTACAGCGAAGAGAAATTTAGGGTAGTTTGATGGGGTAGTCGTAGGTACAGCGAGCCGGGCTAAACGAGTGTTCGAACGGCTCGTCGAATCCGAGGAAAACTTGGTCGACGCCGAGCAGCCTGCAATCTCCGTTTTGGATAGTTCCATCCCATTTCGAAGCCAACGCGATTTTTTGTTTAGAGATCAATCGCGCCTATCAGACCGCGAGCTTGCGATAAAATTCCTCGACACTGTCACGCGGTCCGCAGACGTTTCTTCGACACCAGGCCAACGCTCGTCGATTCTCCGATCGTCGGGGGTGCAAATCACGGGTCTGTTGGATTATCGATAAAACGAAGAGATAAAAAAACAACAACCAAGAGCTCGTTTCCTCGTGGATGATTTAGAGGGGTACGGGAGATGATTTTTAAAAAATTAAAAGAAAAAGAATCCGTAGCTCGAATTTCCCTTACCTCTTGGTGGCATCGAGCAGGGCACCTTGAAAGGACTTGGCTCCGTGTGCGAAGACGACGACGATGATGTCGGGCAGGGCGGACTCGAGGACGGTGACGGTGATCTTGTCGCCCCTCGCGATGTTGGCCAGGGCGGACGGTCCCTCCTCGTCCGCCATATTGGTTCGTTAGAATTATTGCTCCTCTCGACTACTATGTGCGGTGGTCCGTCTGGATGACGTGAGGAGCGGCTGCGGCTGCGGCCGACGAGGCGCGGGGCGCAGGGCAAACGGGCCTCCGTCGTTGCCGCACGCACAGCTGGCACTGTCCGACTAACAGCGCAAGCGTCGAACTTCCGACACCTCAGGAAAGTAACGTCGTCGCCGGGGACCCGCGCCTACCGCCGCGGAAACCACGAGGAGCCGATTAGATTGTTTGTATCGAAATTGCACGAATTCCCAAAATTACGACGTTGATCATTTTCATATGAATTCTCAAATTTGAAATTCTGTCGTTTTTGAAAAAAAAAAATGCATTTATTTTTGGGGTATTTAAACTATAATGAATAGCACAATTTGGTACTTGAGGATTTTTTTTTTATTATTATTTAATGACACAAGAGTTTTCAGTTAAAATTTAACGGATATCTGTTTTCGACTTTTTTCGTTAAATGACTATTTTGTCATGGTTCTCTTTCTTCCTCGCGCACGTTTTTAACTTGGCGATGCAGCTATCTCTCGTGCTCTCCCTCCCTCGAGCGCGTAACATTCTCCCCTCCACTGCCGGAGGATCGGAAAAATCGTCACGAAAATCGTGTCCAACCAACCGCGCGCTGACGAATACTGAAACATACTCGTGCAACAATAAAAATACAAGGGTTGTTTCCTCCCGGCAAATCGGCCCGAGCCCTCCCGGAATATGTTTTCTTCGAATCAAATAGCAGCCTGTTCCGTCCTCCCCACTGCTTCGATCAGCTGTCTTCCTTTCTCCTCGTCGCGTCCTTCTCGGGAGTCTCCCTTCGAATGCAAAAACCTTGTAGCACCGGCGGTCTACGATAAATCGCAAAAGGGTCGTTTCCCGCTGATCCTGTTCCATCTCATTGGGAACGGCGATAAAGCCTTTCTCGAAGTGCTATTTATTTTTCCGAGCGACGAGTACATAGCCACGGTGTTTACAAGGACAGCTTGGTGGGGGGAATGTCGAGCGCGTATAGGGGTTGCACATGGAAGGGTTCGAACCCGCACTCGGTGCAGAACTGACCTAGCGCAACAGATGGACGACGCTCGCCACGGGTTAGCAATTTTTTGTTAATTGCCCTAATTCGCTACAGCGTCATTTGGTAATATTTTTGTTCGTTAAAATTGAAAAGTCGACCGAATTCGTGTACTTCGATTATCATCATCTGACTCGATCGCAGGCTCATAAGATTCATTTTATATCGTACCGCGACTGCTTTCTCAGAACCTCGTGATAAATAACTGTCTGAGAAACCATCGAAACCTTGAACTTTAACGACCCCGAAAGTCATTAACTGCTCCCCACCACTAAAGCACGGACTAATAACGAAATATTAGCGAGACGTCTGGAGGCGGAAAGATCCCTTTCTCCTCGGTAAATTTTACCAGAGCGAGTGTATCGAATTTCAAATTTATTGGCCCCTGCATCCGAAAAGTTGGTCGCATGCGAACTCCGGCGATGATTTCCGGCGGCGATAGCCGCTTACCGATAATCTCAGCGAAGCCCGCAATAACAACAACAACAATGGTGCAAAAGTAGTGTCCGAAACGTGGTCGCCAGTAGCGTAAGCTCGGTCCCCGGGCCCACGAGGCACCGGAGAGCCCCTAGCAGCGACTCGGCGAGTCTCGTATCTGCGCGTTCGGTCGCGTGTGCGCTCTGTCGGCAGAAGCGGATCCCCGTAGTCGCCTCGCGGATCACGGGTAAGCGTTTTAACTCCTCGCACGTACGAAATTATACGTTCATCCTTTTATATAATCCGTTGCGTAATTTTGACGTTCCGTCGACGATCGGACGGGCAACAAAGTCCGGCGGCCCGCGACAACGAGATAAACGCCCGTTCGTGTCATTCGTACGTCGAAAATTCGCTTTTTCGATCGGGTCGGAGGTTGGGCTTCGGAGGGAAGAACGGGCCGGTTCCTGGCGCGAACTGGGTCGTTCCACGGGGGGCACAAGTGCCTCGTTCGCGAATCGCCCCACGGTCGATACCTGCCCGTGACCGAAACGACAAAACACACTACACTCCCGGCTCGCGCTCTGTTGATCTTTCGCCGCGAAAATTTTGTTACTCGAAACCGCCGACGGAAAAGGTGCAAAACATTTGATCGACCCGAAGTCCCCCGGACTGCCGTCTAACGCACGGACCTTGTGGAACGCGGTAATCGCCCGTAGCATCCACGCTGATCGGACGCGGCTCGATACTTCGGAACGTCTCGGTCGTTAGGCGATCGGAATTTTTGTTCCGCTATCAGCTGTATATCCGTTGACACTGCGGTGTAGTAGTCGGTCGCATTATACATGCCTTGTACACCGGGAAAATTAGTATATTTCATTAATATCGGTGTTTCGTTAGTGTTTAATTTTGGTTAGGGACAAAATTATAATTTAGTCAGGGAAGAACTTATACTTTGGTCTGAAAAAAAATTGTAATTTCGTCCGTAAAAGAATTATAACTTGATCAGGAAAGAAATTATAATTCGGTTAGAATAGAAATTGTAAATTGGTCAGGGTAGAAATGATAAATTGCTCAGGAAAAAAATTATAATTCGCTTAGGATAGAAATTGTAAATTGGTCAGGGTAGAAATGATAAATTGCTCAGGAAAGAAATTATAATTCGGTTAAAGAAGAAATTATAAATTTGTTCGGGAAGAAATTATAATTCGGCTAGAGAAGAAATTATAAATTGGTCAGGGAAGAGATGATAATTTCGTCAGGCCGGTCGACGAGGGTAAATGTTTCTCTACCTCGGTATCGAGAAACTTATTTATTTAAATTATTTATTTTTTTTTCTCACGAGCGAAGCGTGAAAGGTCCGATCGATAATTCGCAGTATCGGCACGTTCTCCGATTTCGAAACGATGAAGGGTTTCTCTCTGTTGAATGTCGTCCAGCTTAGCTCCACCGGGACAACAAGAACGAGGCCGTTACTAGCCGAGCGTTTGGAATGGCCAACGAGAGAATCGACCTGTCGAAACCGCTCTGGGATCAGGGCACTTTCATTGGAAGATGGAAACACTTCGCCTGGGTTACCGATCCCAGATCTTGCCTCGTCTCCGAGGACGAGCTCCTGGCTGCGAAAAAATTGTTCGAAGATTATAGGTGAGCGTGATAAACACGACCGGGGGTGGGAGGCGAAATAATGGTTTTCTCACTGCAGCGAGACGAATGGAAGTGTGTTGCGTATGTTTGAAGTTTTCTGTAAGAGCGATCCGTGTTATCGCGATAAGATTCGAAGGAGGGGGGAGCGCGGGGCAAAACGAGCCAGCGGAAAATTTGATAAAAATGATCCTGTTTTGCCCCGCTCTTTGATAGTGTTTATATGTGTACCGAAAAACCCACAAAGTCGCTCGGCTCGCCCGCCGAGAGACGTCAAATAGAGTTCAGTGAGTAAACAAGAAGACGAGCAAGGACAACCGGTACGTCCAAGGTTTCGTATCTAATCTTAACTTTCAGTCTTCCTATTGTCTCGGGAGAGTGACGCCAAGGTTCTCGAGCGAGTTTCGCAGTCTCCCCATCGTGATAATAACGTATCGCAGAATTTTGCATCGGGCTCGTCGACGAAGTCGTGACGCAACGAGTTTCGCAACCGCAAACGAAAATATTCGAGTAAACTTGCCCGACGCAGCGAAGTAGATTTCACGGTAAAAAAAAAAAAAATAAAACACCAGTCCCAAGATAACGATCCTATCGCGCGATAAATCCTCGTTCGTACTTCTTATTTTTGGATTATTTTGTTTTCTCGTAAATTCATTATTTTTTTTTCGGGTATCATTGACCACGATAAAAATGCGAGTCTCGGTTCTCCGTCCCGACCCACGCGACTTCCGTTTCATTGACCTTGCCCGATGACTCACCGCCGTTCTCGCGTTGCAGGCTTGGTAAGGAGCCAGCGGGAACGACCTGGGAGCAACTTAAGCGCGCCAAGAATCTCTACGAGTCCGCTTTTCATCCGGACACCGGTGAACTGCAGAATGTCTTCGGTCGAATGTCCTTTCAGGTACCGGGTGGCATGGCCATCACCGGTGCGATGCTGCAGTTTTACAGGTAAATTATTTCATCTCGACAAACGATCTCTAGTGTTAATAATAACAATAATAATCGTATCATAGTAGATTTTTTATTGTAATTTCGTCAGGACGACGACGGCGGTGGTGTTCTGGCAATGGATGAACCAGTCCTTCAACGCCCTCGTCAATTACACGAACAGAAACGCCAACAGTCCGATAACGACGACGCAACTCGGCACTGCTTACGCGAGCGCGACGACCGCGGCCATGCTCACCGCCATAGGATGCAAAACTTTCTGGCAAAAACGTGCCAATCCACTGATGGCGGTAAGTGCTATGACGATCGATCGAAACCGGACAAGAAACAAAAAAAACCTTCAAACTAAACCGCAAATTTAATGCAACGTTCAGAGGTACGTGCCATTCGCTGCAGTGGCCGCGGCGAATTGCGTCAACATACCTCTGATGAGACAAAACGAGATCAAGCATGGAGTCGAGATGTCCGACGAGAATGGCAATAAACTCACGAAATCGAAGGTACGCAAAAAAAAAAACATTAAGCGAGACGAATCGATGCAGCGTAATTAAAGGGAGTGACTTGGAGCTTGGACGAGCCTCAAAAATGTACGGGAACAATGTTTGTCAGGCGCTCGCGCAATGTTTCAAGGAGTGACCTGTTTTAGATCGCGGCCGTTAAGGGTATCAGCCAAGTAACAATATCGAGAATCATCATGTGCGCACCCGGCATGCGTAAGTACAGTAAATGCGTTGTGTAATCCGTCCTCGTGACGCATCACCGACCACTCGAGCCGGACGTTTATGGGGTGAGCGGGGAAACGTTGATGGGCAGAAATCTTTTTTTTTCCGCAAATAGTGATTCTTCCTCCTATAATGGCGAAGCTCGAGAAGTTCCCTTGGATGCAGAGGATCACGTTCCTCCACGCACCGTTTCAAGTGTTGATGGTCGGCTGTTTGTGAGTCACGTCTTCCTAATTGTTCTTCACGGAAAAAAAATCTTGTACAATTTCGCAGGCGAGTTGCAAAATGAATAATTTTTTTTCAGTCTCTCTTTTATGGTGCCAACGGGATGCGCGCTGTTTCCACAAAATTGGTAAGTAAAGGTGCAGCGCACGGTCGTTGAGAGACAACATTGACGGAAAATGTTTTTCGCAGCTCAATCGCTTCGAGCACTCTTCAACGCTGGGAGCCGGAAAATTACGAAATCCTCGTGAAGAACTGCCCGAACGGCAAGGTACCTACGCACCTGTACTTCAACAAGGGCCTCTAAAGTGGTCCTGACTGGCTCAGGAATAGTTAAAGTTCCAGACGAACGGACGCATTTCACGCGAGCGACACGTATTTAGGCAAACGGGATTTAAAAAAAAAAAACGATAGCGCGAATTATAGCACAGACAAATTTTGACTGTTAGAGAGTGAGAGAAAAAAAAAGCAACACGTTCGTACTGTAGCGTTCAATACAATGTGCTGTGACGTTAACTTATTTTACTAACTAAACATGGGTAATCTCGATGCTACGGGTTAGTCTATGACAATATCAAAGGGTTGTACAAGGTAGGATACAATATGGCTTCTTCGTGTTTTTCGTTAAGACTGCCTAGCAATAATTTACTTAAACTCGAAATGCTCAGCTTAGTAATGTTTTTAAAGTGTCGTGTAATTTTTAATTTCGATCACACGCGAAAGCTCCGATCGCAGAAATCTCTTACACGTTGAATTATGTACATTTTTTTCCGATGTGCGAATCGGGGGTACATCGATCCGGACGAGCTCCAACAACGATCGTTCGATCTGTTATATTTTAAGAATACTGCCATGTGTATATTTTAGTAACTTAATTCGAAAATACAATAATGTGTCCTATATTTGTGTTGTGCGATATTTCTTTTGATGTTCTAAATGTTCGGTCTCGAGGGAGCTGGCTGGGAGGGTTGCGGCACGTAACCGATTCTCTCCTGTATCTCGTTCTGAAGAATTTTTCCCGTCCATGACGGTGTGTTGTTGAAGGACGATTTCTCCGAGGACTTTTTAGCGTCGCGCTCCTTCCTTATGACCTCGTACTCTTGCAAGTCGTCGAGACGCAATTCTATCCTCGTCGGACTGCGTCTTATCATGTTGTCTGCGAAACGAGATAAAACGACTTTTCAGTACCGAGAAAAAAAGTGAAGAAAAAAAATCTTATTGCGAAGCGCCACGCGTGTACGCTCCTGAAGCGCGATCCAACATGGCGGCCTAAATCCGAATAGACGAATGCACAGAATATTTAACGAATTATATTCTTTCAGCAACAAATTGCCATGCGACCGAACGGGGCGTCGTTCGATAAAATAATAATGCTCGATGAGAAACGATCGGACGATCGTCGAAATATAATAGGGAAATCGATAAATGTTGAATGGAAAAAAACGTGGCTCGAACGGGGCCATTTAGTCGCTGTAAACACGCATCCGATCGACCGCTTATATTTTCATTAAAATCGACGTTACAGCGTGCACCTACCTCCGGTTAATTGTATATAATAGAATAACGAGGTATCCGCCGAGGAAACGACCACACGAGAGGATGCTTTACTTGGAAGATTATGTCGAAAGTACGTAAAAATCGTAGGGAGCTATTGTCAATGAGCCCGTACACGTTCCTTCGGGGACAATACTAACCCCACTGAATTGCAATATACCACACTGGCGCACGAAATTTTTGTCTCGAGCCTCGTTTGATCCGTCAGGGTCACGCTGATATCGATGTGTTCTTGAAAAATGACTTTTTCTCTTTGTTCGACAGCTAATTGTAGCATTTTTTGTCGCATGTACTCTATTGTCGGATTTACCTTAATTTTTAGGTTAACCGAATGTTTTTCTTTTTCTCATCCGACCAGTATGTGCATTTTTGTAGAGACGTTTTTCGATAATGATCGCCGCGAGCGATCTTTGTGTGTTCGGATTTGTCGATTCTTCGACAATGACACGCTTGCAAGCGACTCCGGCCTTCCCTATTTTGCCTTCGGCATGCCATAAGGCAGCAACGGTTTCTGATTTTACTGAGTTTCGCTGCGTCCCTTTGCAGTGATTGAGCATCTCCCGCAAGAGTTGAGGGACCGCTTCACAGAAATGAGAGAAATGGACTTAGGCGTACAGAGTAAGAATTTCGATAATATCTCCGATGGGTCGCGCCAGACGAAAGGACACGCTATGATATTTCTTGTTCTTTGCTTCAGACTCGATGGACAGTTTGGAGAAAAAAGTAAAGACGTTCTTCTCCAACGCAAAGAAAATGAAACCCAGCGACAAGGAGGCAGAGTACGAGACTATAAGAAAAGAGTATTACAAGACGCTGGAGGACGCGGACGAAAAAGTGCATCTGGCCAATCAGATGTACGATCTAGTCGATAGGTATCTGAGGAGATTGGATCAGGAGCTGCACAAATTCAAGATGGAACTGGAGGCGGACAACAAGGGAATAACTGAGATATTAGAAAAACGTTCGCTGGAACTTGACCAGCCGCCTACGAATAGTAGCCAAAAGGAGAATCGTTATAGTTTTACATCCAGCAGGTCTCGTGACAATCACAGTCACTGTAAGTTCCTTTTCAAAAAGTTCGACCTTTCGTATGTTTTCTAAATTTTCTTATATGCATTATTATTGATTTTATTTCGAGGACAAATTTTCGTAATTCCGCCGACAGTCCGATAATCGTCAAAATGAATTTCAGCGCGAGCGGAAAAGCGGCGGGACTCGAATGCTTCCTCGGCGTCGGTGGAGAAGCGACTGGCCGTAGAAAAAGTTTCATCGAATCTTCCGGAGTCGCGTCCAGCCTCGGCGAATTCGGGACCGATAATAGCGCCGACTAGTCTGCCGCCCACGCCGACAGCGATCGCGAATTCTGTGGGTTCCGTTAGCTACAATCTCGGTCATATCGGAGCAGGTGGAAACGCCATTGCAGCGGCGGCCTCGCAGGCTATCGCCGCGACGCAGCAGATGCAGCAGGGCCGACGTACCGCCAGTCTCAAAGCCAGTTACGAGGCCATCAACGTTCACGCGTCCGAGTTCAGCCGCGAACTTGCCGGTGCCGCTCAGACCGCCATCGCAGCCATTCAGGAGACCACGAAGAAACACAAGAAGTGAGAAATTCGCTCGCATTCGACTGAAATTTTAACATCACTAGATTCATTTTTTAAGCCGTCCAGTTGAACATTATTTTTAAAAAATATTTGCTCGCCCTTACAGAAAAGTCACGACTGCCGTCCCGAGCTCGAGTGTCGTGAGCACAGCTGTGCAACAGCCGGTCTCGCCACCGGCGGCCACTGCCGCTGCAGCGATCACGGATCCCGACAATCCCGACTGGACTTATGATCCTAACGAGCCGAGATATTGCATATGCAACCAAGTATCGTACGGCGACATGGTCGCTTGCGATAATTCGGACGTGAGTTGTTTATTTTTCTTTCTCAATATAATCAGCAATATAATCGTTATAACGACGATCTGTATCTGATGATTAATTTTTTATTGTCTTTTTTCCAGTGTCCATTCGAGTGGTTCCACTATCCCTGCGTGGGTATCACGGCGCCACCGAAAGGCAAATGGTACTGTCCCCAGTGTACATCTTCTATGAAGAGACGCGGGGGACGAAAGAACTAGAAAACCGTTGGCCGATTGAAGTTCGAAACGTAATAACACGAGGAAGCAGCATCGCTACTACCTCCTAGGGACTGTCCATTGAGTGTCGACTTAGTTAGGGCGTCGTAAGCTCTGATTTTATATGAATTTTTAATTGTGTTTATATTATCATTTAAACCGTAACGCCACTCGACGTTTCTTTTTTTATCATACCTCGTCAAGCATAAAGAACGGCGTCGCAGTTTCGAATCAAGTTTGAAATGCAAAATATTAGACGGAATGAAACAATTTTTTCGAGCAAATATTCGATCTGTCGCAATGTCTTTTTTTTGAAACCCGGTTTTAGATGGAGCGAGCGTCATTATTAGATACGCGGGCTCCGAAATAGCAATGTCCTGTGAGAATAATCGTTGAATACGAGTTCGAGACTCGTCGGGAGTCGGAAGAGCGCGCGATCGTTTTTTCGCGGTAAAAGCTCCGACGTTCCCAGTTTTAGCTAGTTTCTATGGTTTACCTTGACATCGTAAATAAAACGAGTAAAAGCCATTTTTTTCGCTTCGTTTTTCATCGATTTCCGCAGACGATCGTCTGATCAACGTGCTTTTGCCTCGTCTTCATTTCTGTCTCTCGTGGATTAATCTCGGTCTCGGTAACGAGAGAACTGTGGCATCGTCTTAATGAAAATACGTGTTTCTTCTTCATCCCTTGTCGTCTCGGACGCGCTTAGATAATCCTCTCGAGGGACGAACAATAAAAAAATAAAAAAATCGACGTCCCGAATGTCCTCTGCAAGCTTTCTCAATCGAGTGAATAAAGATGAGTACGCTGAAAAAAAACAAAGATACTAATCGAAAGTCGAAAGAAATTGTATACTCACGTCAATGTATAATAAAGCGAACGATGCCGAGGCACTCGAAGCTCCTTTTTTTCAAACGATCTTCGCGAATCATCCCCAAGGTCGGGCCGCGATTCGAACCGGGGCTAATTGAAACATACGTGTCCAAAAAAAAACAAAACTATGGCTTCGCGCTCGTGCGAATCGTCCGCGAGAAGAAGAGTCGACGAGTCCGATCCTTACAGATCCTCGTACTCTCATTCCTACTTTTACGAGAACGTCGTCGATCATCCCTTGATCCACGTCCGGGTCACGCGGAAAGCTCGGGAGGATCTCAGAGCTCGAGATCCCGTGGTGCTCAAGACCTTCGAATCCGTCAGCCGAGCTGCCTTCGCACCAAAGTACCTGCAGGGCCACGACTCGACGGATTTCTGCCGAAGGTCATCGGACCCGTCGAGACCAACACTGAAGATCCTGCACGAGAGATACGTCGACGATCCTCCGAGGCCGCTGAAACGCGGCTCGACGACGACCGGTATTTCTTCCGACCGTACCACCGATATTTTCCAGAAGTCAATTTTTTTTCGCTTTCATGATAATCTCAACTCAACGAAAATTCGACTGAAGGATCCGCCTACGTTTCGCCGGAAAAACCTCACGAGCCTGTGAGCTGGAAGCATCGGAGTCCCATCGAGGAATTCACCGTCCCGATCTCTTCTCGCTGCAAAGAGGGTTTGCCCTCGTTTCGGCCCAACGAATCGGGCCACGGCAAACACCTCGATCCGTACGCGAGCACGACCCAGCTGGCGCACTGCAGCTTCAGCGAGGATCAGCAAAACGGCGTCGCCAGGAAGAACGTCACGACCTTCTACGACACGATCGGCCTGCCGAAGAACCGGGGCTTCGGCCCGAAGAAACTCGAGCCGTTCGGCTCGTACTTTCACCGCGACGAGACAACTCCTCGCAGGGTTCGTCCAAGAAGCGTGCCGAGGGTACCGTTCTCCGGAAAAGTCAGCACCTACACGACTCATTACAATTCTGTTCCGACGAAGCTGACGGACGTGGACGAAGAAATTATTTTCCCCGCTGTTTTTAAACCGATCGACGATGCTTCCTACTGCACCGAGCAGTGCCACGTGGGAACCGGATGGCCAGTTCGAGGCTCCGTGGACATCGGCACCGTACGAGGAACCTACTGAGACACTGGCGAAATTTCCTCCGCAAGGCTGAGTCGCTTGAAGGATTATTAAAATTAAAAAAAAAAAATGAAAATGAAAATAAAATAAGATAAAAAGTGGTCCGTCGAGGCTTTGATGAATTGAGAATCAAGTGGAGAGTCAAATTTTTAATCACGTTAAAAACCTTCGGAAAAAATCTTCCATTGAATTTAATTTTGACTCATTACAATTTTGTTCCAACGAATTCGATGCACGTTAGCGAAATTATTTGCACACCTATTTATAAACCGATCGACGATCCGTGGCCATCGGCACAATTCGAGGAACTTGCCGAGACACCGGAGAAATTTCTGCAAGGCTGACTCGCTTGTGACTATAAAAAAAAAGAAATAAAACTGGACTGTCGAGGCATTGACAGATTGACAACCAATCGGAGTGTCAAAAGATTTTAATCACGTGAACTTCTCGGCCGACCGTGACGAAATTTAACCGTGTGGATGGACGGATGGAGTTATTTCGCGTGGTCAATGTCGAACGCGAAGAGCCTCGGGAGTGACGGGACAGAGAAAGATGTCAACGAGGAGCGAATCAACGTCGACGAGCCCTTATGGAGCCAGGACACTTATCTCGGACGATGGAGACACTTCGCTTTCGTCACAGACGTTCGAACGATTTTCGCCAAAGAGGAAAAGATTCACGAGGCGAAGACGCTCTGCGAATTATACAAGCGAGTTCGATAAATCTTCCGGAAATGGCTTTAGATCGAAGGAGTAATCTTCGCTGCTTCCTGCACACAGAGCCGGTCTGGACCCTCCCGGGACGACAAGGTCGGACATCGTTTGGGCCAAGAAGCTGAGGGACAGCGCCTTCCATCCTGACAACGGGGAACTCATGAACGTCATTGGAAGAATGTCCTTTCAGCTACCCGGGAATGTCTTCCTGACTGCTGGGATGCTGAAGTTTTACAAGTAATCTCTTCGTCGAGCGCTGTATAGTTTTGTTTTTCTTTTAATTATCGTCTCGTTTTTATCGACCTGCGTCAAAAATCATCAAGAACCGCGACAGCGAGCGTGTCGTGGCAGATCCTCAATCAGGCGTTCAACGCGACGGTCAACTACACGAACAGGAACGCAGCTGCGGTCGACGAGCCCGAGGACACCGAGAGGATAAAGCAAGCCTTCGCCGGAGCGACCGCAGCGAGCTGCGTCGCCGCCCTAAGCTTCCGCAAATTACTCTCCACCAGGGGAACTCTCGCAGCGGTTCGTTTAATTTTATATCCGCGCCGATGGCAGGAAGAAAATCTTGAACGAAATCTTGAACCATCAGAGATGGGCGCCGTTCTTCGCCGTGGCGGTCGGCAACATCGTTAATCTGCCGATAATGCGACAACTGGAGATCCAACGAGGAATTCCGGTATCGGCGTTCGACGCGGAAAAATCGCCGGTGATGAACTCGGCGTTCGACGCGGAAAAATCGCCGGTGATGAACTCGGCGTTCGACGCGGAAAAATCGCCGGTGATGAACTCACGCGTGGCAGCCGTTAAGGCCATTTCCGAGTGCGTCGCGAGTAGAATAGCCATGGCCGCGCCGGGAATGCTTCTGATTCCCGTTATAGCTCGTCGATTCGAGCCCTACTGTTTCTATCAGATGAGGCCTTGGGTCGGACCCGCTATCGAAATCGGCATGGTCGCATTTTTGTGAGTACATTGATTCGTTGATCTCCTCCGGTCTTTATCGAGTACCTTCCAATCCTGTCGCTCTTGTTCAGCCTCCTGTTCATGATTCCAACGGCGCTGGCCATATATCCGCAGAGAAAGTAAGGCGATAAGAAAAAAAAATAATAATACAACTTTACGATCATCGAGATCTTAATTTTTTTTCTTCGCTCCCGAGTTCGTTGAACCCGGAGCTGTTGAAGCTGAGAGTCTCGGAGTACGAGGAGTACAGCCGTAGAGTCAAGGATTCGGGACCGGAAGTGCTATACTACAACAAAGGCCTCTAAGGATCGGCTATTATAATTAAAATATGTAAATTTTATTTCTCATGTAAAAAAAAAGAAGTAAACAAATGTCGATTAATATAAATAATATTTATAACGAGTTTTATGTAATTATATACAAGCGCCGTTGTGTGTGTCATTCTTCTTTTCTGAGAATCAACGAGTGTCCTCGCAGTTGTTCCGCGACTGAATAAAGCAATTTTACGATCGCACCGATATTGTTATTTTAATTGAGCGTAACACTTTTTTTACCTCGCTTGATGAGGAATAGAGAGTGAAATTTCAAGAGATTTTTTTTAGCTACCGATATCTCGGGATTTCTTTTTTTTTATCGACGTCGAGATCTCAATTCGATCGAATTGAGTCGACGCGCTGCTGTTGCTCGTCGAGTAGCACCGACGCCTCGCACATAATTCTCGCGCTCGTGCGGACTAGAAACATTAGCTGATACTCGTCGGTGACGGTGAGAGGCGCCCTCGTTCTGACCAGCGCGTGAAGAACGTTGGCCCTCTCGAGATCGAGCCATCGCTGAAGAACCACTTCCCTCTCCCTCACGACCCCGAGACTCGCGTCCGACGGTCCCCAGAGAGAAAACTCCAAAACTGACTTCACCTGTTCGCATAAAAAAAAAATAATCAGGATATTTTTTATGTTTCTAAATATATTATTTTATTATATTTTTAATATTTTTAAAAATAACTCAAGCGGGATGTTTTTATTTATTTTACCTGCGAAAGAGTAACGGCTCGTTCGCGCATCAACAATTCGCGTATAACGGGCAGTTTGCCGCCGAGTCCGAGCTCCTGAAGAGCGACGAGAGCGCATTGGCACAGGGAGCCTCTCTCCTCGTCCCGGTCATCGCCGGTGTCGACGTTTAGACTGGAAGTACATTGTAAATTATTATTTTGTCATTTGCCGGAACAATTTCCAGATTATTTTAAATTTTTTAAATTTAAATTTCATTCCACAAAAACGTTCCCCACCCTTGGAGCATATAGAGCCTGTAGCACGCGTCCTTGTCCTCGCGACATAGCACCACGTTTCCGAGGTTTTTCGGCGCCTCCTCGATTCCCCGCGCCTGAAGATTCTTCAGAGCATTTACGAACTGCAAAAGTACGAAGCAGGATTCCCGGGTCCATCCGTCGGTTTTTTGGTCCCTGGATATCTCAACCGCGAACGATTTAACCGTGTTCACTTGCATGCGTGCAAAAACGGATACCGAAGCTATACAGAAAAAAATTCAAAATAAAACAAACCATCAAACTCCAATTAAATTAAATTAAAAGCGATGAATCGTCCGACGATAATTACCGTCCACGTCTTTTCGGCCGGCGAAGCATTTCAACGATATTTTCTCCGGCACCACGTCGACGAACTCGGCGATCGGTGCGAGGCAGAATTCTTTTCGCGAAACGTTCATCGCGCTGTCGAGGGCGAGACACACGGTGACCGGATGTTCGTTCCACACACCCGAGGAAAAAACTTTTTTTCCCGATACGACGAGGCTCTCGGTGTCCAAGTCAAAGTCGTTCAAACGTGGATTCACCGTCTTGAGACTTCGTAAATTAGCCGGGATCGGGGTGGCTTGATTCAACTGAAAAAAAAAAAAAAAATGGGACGATCGATTAATTCGATTGAATAATTTTCAACTCGGAAAGGAAGCCTCGCAGCCGATTTCTGCGGCGGACGAGAAATTGGTGGCCTCGACCACTCAATTGGTCAGCTCATACTATTCGATTAGTTCGCAAACAATTAATTTATCGAGCCAACGAATCGTCAGCGAAATCGTACCCTCTCGAGCAGCTGGGCGAGAGCTTCGTGATTCGCGACGATAACGGCACCGTAATTGTCTTCCAGACTTCGATGGACGATGCTTCGTCCCCTTCGCTGCCGGACGCGGTTCATTCCGAACTCTTCCTCCTTCGCCTTCCAGTCCTGATCGTCTTCGGGACCCTGGCGGTAATAAAGTCGGACGTTAAACACCTCGTGTATTTTCAGCGTCGTTTATAATTCAGTGGCGAAACGCCGTGCGCTGGCTCGCGAAACGACGACGAGAAATCTAATTAACGAAACTCGCCTCGTCACCGGTGTAAAAGCTGTACGGCGCGTACAGCTCGCTCTCGGTCTCGCTGCCGCAGTACGGAAGGGACGTTGATCTCGTGAACGTCGGCTGATGATACTTGAACTCCCCGCCGCACGGATCCAACGCGCTGCTGTCCGACTTCCGCTTGCAATTCGACCTGCTGCCTCCGCCGAGCCCGTGCCGGAGCTCCAAGTTCGAATCGCACTCCGGCGAACTCGACAGACACTCGTAGACGTGACTGTCGTTCGAGGTCTGTGGAATATTAAAAGAAATGTATATAGATAGCATTTTTTTATCTATAAATTCTGTAATCTATGAGTTCTATAATCTAAAATCTATAGTCCATAAATTTTAACATAAATAAATGTAAATTTATTCGAGTCTATGGGCTAAATTTTCGAATGGTTGAATTTCAGCTCATGGAATGGACTTTATTTCATTCTATAGGTATGGTATAATTTTGTTTAAATTTACCGGCGAGTCGGAAGTGGGCGTCCTCATGGAATCAGGTTTCTCGTAGTCCCGAATTCCTATGTCGCAAGGCACGTTGCGTTTCTTGAGTGGTGGCTGGAGAATGGTCTGGTCCCTCATGCTGGCGGTCCTCTGGGGCTTCGACGGGGCCAGGGCGCTTCTCACCTCACCTGTAACATCCTCCGCTGCTGCAGGCCCATACGCCATTCGTCAAGCGCCACAGTGTTAGTACCACAAGACACAAGGCATTTCACAGGCGATCTCTACCGTTTTACTTTTACAGCTGCGCTTTGGATTTTGGTCTCGCTTTGAAGAAACTTTTTATTTTATTTTTTTGTTTTTCACAATCTTACGACGTGCCAAACGAAGAATAAACTATCGCTTATCGAGATGTTACGTACCTAAGCGTACGCACGCTGCGGACCGCGTTCGGGGACATTGCGGAACGTACAAGCCGGCGTTCAAGCACACTCGCGATATTTGTTTAATTTTTTTTTTTTTTTTTTTACAATGTGCACCGTTATTTTTTTGCAATTTGGAGATTTAAATCGCAATGAAAAATTGCCGACTCATCGACGAGGATACTCCAAAGGTTCTCCGATGAACGGGACTCCGTTAGTTTATTTTTCATTTAATTTTTATCTTCATGCGTTCAACCGGTGACGGGACGTGTCGGATATCCTGACTCGAAAAACAGCTCACGCGTTAGGAATTCCGATGGGACGGTATCACGATGCCGAAACGGTAGTAGCATTGCATATTTTTTTTTCGATGCATGCAGCGTTAGTCGCGCGCTACCCATAGCTGCAGCGAATTTTGATGAGCGCGCGCGCGCGCGGATGAAACGAGCGAGCAACGAATTTTTCTCTTCGCATTGACAAACGAGAAAGGGGGGAAAAAAATGAATAAATCATTGGCCGAAAAATAATTTTAAAAAATAGTAATAAACAAGAATGTAATTCAACGACTTCATTTGAGGAAATTTTTTTATTTCAGAAAACACTCCACTGGATCTGGATTACAGGCGTCTCTCTTGTGAGTAGTTTTTTCCTTTTCTTTTTTTTTTCATTAAAAAATTTTACAAATAAGATTCTATCCTAGCGAGACGCAGGTGGGCTTCACCCGCCGGTTCGCTGGGTCTACTGTAGTACATTCTATACTAGTGAATCGATCGATGAAACAAAAATTCGAACGCTAATTCCGTAAGCTACTTTATTATGGAAATTAATGAAGCAACGAATTCGAAGCGGTGCGAGCACGGCGTATCACAGGATGACGCGAGGAGCTCATTGCCGGTCCTCGACGTCCATATATATATATATTTATCAGTAGAAAAAAATAACATAAATTCAAGTCGTTGATTAACGTGAAAGCAATCCGTTTCTAATTTTTTTTTTTTTAATTAAGAAATAATTAATCTTCGTCGATACGAAGAAATCGTCGTTAAAAGCAATATATATGGCTCTGCGAATCGTTTGTCAAGACTCGGTCCGACGCTCCGGCGTATTAGTAAAAAATCATCAACACAACGGGTACAATAATGATTATTTTTAAAAAAAGAGAGAAAAAAGAAACGTAACGATAAAAAGAGAACGTAGAGAGAAACATACTGTAAGTTTTTTTTTAACGATATTAAGAACTAGTGACGATATTAACGATTATTATTATTATTGTATTATCAGTTCGTCCTGGCTTGCAAGCTTAAGCAGGCGCGAGTATCGTGTGAGCATGGCTGTTACATTATAGATATATATATAGTATAGATACTGTATATGATATGTATGATATGATGTGTGTACGTAAATGGCGGCTTTTATATTTTTTATTAATCAGAAAAAAAAGAACTCTCGGTTATTATTAGTTACACTGTATCGGCCGGAACTTACCGAGATTCGCGTAAATCGAGTCGGATGCCGAGGGGCTACCGGTCGGTTGCCAGGTTTTCGTGAAAGCTGGCTTTTCCGAGCGCGGCGGTAGTTTCCCCTCGTTGCGCGGCGGAGGCGGTCGGGACGGTTTGCTCGCTGGGTCGCTGAGTCTCGACCACTCGTCCTGGGACTGCATGTTTCTCGGCGGTGGTGGAGGCTTGCTTGGTCTTGCAGCTGAAAACAAATGAAACGAAAAATTATTAAAAATCTACTATTTCTAATACATTTTTTATTATTAATTGTAAATTAATGAAAGTCGTGCGAATACACCCAGAAAAATAATTTATTTGATGGCCACCGTTTATTTGGTTTAAGTAAAATATTTATTTAAATCAAATAAATATTTTACGTAAACCAAATAAATGGTGGCCGTCAAACAAATTATTTTTCTGGCTGTAATCGAAAACCGACCAACGAACGAGCATTCGTTGGTAGCTTCGTTAAATGTTTCTTAATTAAACTGACCAGCAGCTTGGTGACTTCCCGGCGACAGTGGAGGATTCTCCGTTGTCGAGTCGGTGACGTCATCACCGTTCCTGGAGATTCTCTCGTGTCGCAGAACTTCGACGGCCGCGCCGTCCAGCTCCAGCGGGTGAATGATCTCCAGTCGGGGTTTCGGCTGGGGGGTCGTCGGTATCTCGTCGAGCCTCGAGCTGGTCGCCCCGGCCGCGGTCATGTCGACGTCCTTCTTCGTGCCCATTCTCAGAAGCCTCTTCAGCGAGAAGCGCGGTCTGCTCTTCTTCTTCTCCTCCGCCTTGTCCGGAGTGGCGAGACTGCCCTGCGACAGCGATATGGTTCGCCGCGGTGCCGGTTCCGGCGCTGCCGGATGGACGCACGGATCCGGTGCCTCACAGACGGCCTTCCTGAACTTCGGACTGCATGACGAGGCCCTCTCGCGCTTCTCCTTCTCACGCACGACCGGCGAGTCGGACTTCAGGTTCACCGCGGCTGGATTCCTGGCGAAGATCGACGCAGGAAGTTCCTCCGTCGGTGTCGCCGGAGGCTTCGGCGCCATCCTCCTCTTGTTCGGCGAGCGGATCAACTCGGCGGTCGCGTCCGAGGATATTTCACCGCGGACATCATCTTCAAAGCCCTGGCTTCCCTCCTCGCTGTCGTTGGGACTCGAGCCTCCCAGATTCAAGGGTTCAGGCTTGTTCCTGGAAATCGACGACGGACCACCGGCCCTTCGATCCGAATAGTCCGAAGTCCCGTTTGTCTTGAAGACACTGGCTGGTTCGCCGGCAGCGTCCGAAGACCTTCCAACTGCTGTTTGACTATCCACCTGAAAACTCGAGCCAGTCTTTCCCTGATCGCTAGTCCCATTGACGCCGAGCTGAGTCGGGGGAGTGAAGTAACTCGCGCTGAGTCTCGCTGCAGCCTCGTTGATCGTCTTTCCTGGATTTTGAGCCTGGCTGGAGTTCTTGACCGATGGAGGCAAAATGTACCCTCCGGCTGACTTCATTGCGGCCGCGGAACTCGGACTCTTCGGCGCTATGACGGGCTTCGCTGGCAAGGAAATCGGCTTCTGCGGTACAGCGGGTTTTACTTTCGTCTCGCCGTGAAGAAACGACGTTATCGGCTCGGGCACGAGGGTCGACGATCTCGTCTCGGAGGCAACCGGCCTGTTGCTTCGGCAATTCCTCGAGTCGATCGGCGGGAGACTTCTCGGCAGGGCTGGCGGTTCCATAATCTCCTCCTCGTCGGCCTTGCCGTCCGGCTCGCCGGCGTGTTCGCGACTCTCCTCGAAGGAGAATCTACGATTCGACAGCAATATCGGCTCCGGTCCGGCTTCGCCCTCGACCGTTCGCTCGTCTATGCTCGCCACGATCTTGGCTTGATCCTCGGCCGCCGGGACTTCGATCTTATTGACGTCCTTTCCCTTCGGACTCGGTGGCTCAAGCTTGTCGTCCGATTTCTTTGGATCCCCGCTCGGCGCGAGGCTGGAATCAAAAACCGTCGAATCGGCGTTCTCGAGTCTGCGTTCTGGTCCAACTTCCGGTCCCGCGGCTTTCGTCACTCTCGTCGCCGTGTAATCGGTCTTGGAGTAGCTAAAAGTCTGAAGAGCTACTTTGGGCTTTTCGCTCTCGGGTTTCTTGATCGCCGGACAGCGGGATATCGAGGCGGCGCGCTTCTCGGGTGTCTGAAGCTTCGACCTCTCGTCGCAGGTCCCTTCGTCCGAGGGTTCAGCGCAACCGGTCAAGGCGTCGCTCCTCTGAATAACGGATATCAGGTTGCTGGACGTTATCAGTGGCATGTCGACGATTTTGTGCAAGCCGCCGTCCCCGTCGCTTTTCGTCTCGACGTTGGGACTCTTGTTGCACGAGGTTTTGCCCGTGTTCTTCGGCGGCGCTTCGGTTCTATCCGACTCCTGCTTGCTCGACGGGACGACGTCCTCCTGCTTGGTCTTCGCAGCGGCCGTCGAGCCGCTTCCCGGTTTTCGATCCGAGGGTCTCTTCGCTGTCGGCAGAGTGTCGTCGGCTCCGAAGGGCGTCACCGAGACCAGGAGGGTCTTCTTCTTGCCCTCGGAATCCTTCTGGACCTTGCCGAGCATCAGCGATGCGAAGGATTTCGCCGCTTTCGCCTCGGCGTTTCCGGCATCCGAGAGATTCGCCGCCACAGTGTTGAAGTTCGTGTTCGCCCGGGTGAGATTTCCCAGGGCGCGGTCGTCCTCGCTGTCCGGTACGTCGTCCTCGTTGCCGCTCGGCTCCGCGAGCTCGAAGCTCTCCGGATCGTCGGAATCGTTCTCCTCGCCGTCGGAGAAGTCGTTGCCACCGTAGCCGATCACCTCGGTAAGGGCGTCCGGGAATACGACGTTCTTCCGTCTCCCAGCTCGGCAGCTCGTCCTCCCCCGGAGGATACTCTGAAAACGAAAATGGCAAAACCACTCTTAGCGCAAGGTCTCTTCGGCGAAGTGGCGGCTGGAAAGTTCAGACCTGGTTCTCTCACGCCGGTAAAACGTGTTCGCCTTGTACCTCGGCGGTCGATCGAGGGCAAGCGAGTAAAAGCGTTAGCGTGTTAACGCAACGGGCAAACATTACGAAAGAGTTTTTCGAGTCTGCGTCCCGCGATACATGACCTGGACAAATGGTGTTTCGGGGACGCAAAGGAAACTGCGCGGTGCGGCGGGCTGGACGAGAAAAAGTTGGAAGACGTCCCCAGGTGGGATTGATTTCTATCGGTGGTTTTTCGTTTCCTTTCGACTCCGGCTGCCGACTGGGAAAGCGAACTTCGAAGCGAGCAATTTTCCTCGAGATCGCATCGTTTTCCCAGTCGATTAGTTTCCGTATCGGTTCGAATCTTCCCGCACTACTCGTGAGCGACCGACGCGAGATCCTTCTTCTCGTCGTTAAACGAACCGGGGAATTTTCCTGGAACGAGCGCAGATGTGCAACAAAGATTCTCACGCAATGACAATAACAGGCGCGGAAGGTGCGAAGTGCCTGACGACGAGATGGAGGTACGAACTTCACCTTTCTCCGTGTCACAATGAGAGCCCGGGCGATCTTGATCACGCAATGGCAAGGAGGCGAAAACCCGACGGGAATAGGGGCATGGATACAAATAATTGAGAATCATTGTTGGAAGAAGAAAATAATTACGTCGTGACGACGTCGATTGTTCGAGATAATCGTAAAGAGAAAATTACGAGGAAAATTTGTCGATGCGAAGAACAAGGAATGTCATGCAAATTCCAATAATATGTAGTTTGGCATCTCAAAAAATAAGTCGCCTTTGATCCATCGAGTATCGATAGAATTTAAGTGTTGGCGTTCTAAGCACAAAATACTGACTCAGTACTTGAAGTACTTAGGACTGGGTAGGAATTGAGTACTGACGCCTCGAGTACCGATATAATTTGAGTGCTGACGGTCCAAGTACCAGATACTGACTCAGTACTTGAAGTACTTCGCATCGAGTACAGGTGGAATTTAAGTGCTGGCGTTCTAAGTATCAACTGCTGATCCAGTACTTGACATTTCAATAGGTACTTCAAGTACTTAGTGTATTTGACCAGCCGTCGTTGTGACGAACTAATTTTTTTTTTCTCCTGGGATGTGATGCGGAAGTTCTCCCGGTGCATCCGACTCCATCGCCGGTCAAGTCCACGCATAATGCACCGATCGGCTCCGCGGAATTGCGTCATCGGATTATACATTCCACACGCTCTTCCGCGGCAGGATAATGTTATTATCGAGACAAGCTTGCTCCCAAGGCGTTACATAAACACCGGGCATTTGCGCGTCTGGCTTCGGGTCTCTCTCGTGCCGCCGTCATTAGCAATCCCGTAAAACGCGGGACTTGCCAGGTGCATCGTCGACACAGACCGGTGGCCGCTCGTATCGGTTGCAAGGCTGCCGATCTTCGAATCGTTCGATTCGCACGGAGCCTGCACTCGGCTACTCGGTCGTCGCGCGCTTCCGCGTTTGCGAAGCCGGCTAACCCACTTCCGCGAGGTTCCTCGTGGCCCCGAGTCAGGGTCGTTGACCTTGCTCCCACAGAACCGGGGCGGAGTTCACGTTAACGAGAGTATTCACCTACCGGAAGTGCAATCTCATTAGTCGTGTTCGAGTTTCAAACTTCGAGACCGGAAACCTTGTCACTCGAGCCCGATTGCTCTTTTAAGAACGGAGTCCGTATTGGCTCGTCAGGGTCCAGCGGGACGACTAAAATAACCAATGAGCACAAAATTGCAAAGTTTCGTGGAGAAAAAATATTTTGCAAATGCCTGAACGCCTGTAAAGTGCAGACTGTTTATTGGTAACGATGTGTTATCTAGAACAAGCTAAAGTGTGTATATCTCTATCGTTACGCACTCATTCTCCAATTAAGAATTTTGAAAAATAAATTTTAATGGTTTGTCCCATAAAGAAGTTTCCTTATCGAAGCGCCTTGGCGATTACAGATTCAGATATCGAAGGAGGACGCTAGTGTAACGCTATAGTTTCAGAAAACTTCGGAATGGGCTTAACGGTAAAGAAAAAAAATGTAAATCCGGATAATAAATGTAATCCCGTCTACGTGATAGATCGCAAACGAAGCGTATTGGAAAATGCATTAGAATGCGGCTCGATTAATTCGGTATGATAAACTCGTCGTGCGACTCGGCTAGCCGGATCTCCGTCGACGATAAAGAGTTGTATAGTTATAACGAGCCTATCGGCGAATCCATCTGTTTGTCTAAGTGTCCCCGGCAGACGTCTCGGTTCGGGCGGGAGCTTATCGTCGTCGATGTTATGCGGTATGGGACCGCCGGATGGGTCGGCGAGCGACGCCCGATGATCGGCCGCAGTAGCTGCTCGATCAATCGCTCGGTGTCCGAGGTACTTCCGCGGCGCTGGGCCACGCTCACGATTCCACGTAGATCCTTCTCCGCACACTTGCGCGATATACTCTCGATGAACGGTGTTCACGGATCGTTCTTTCGATTCGAGCGGTACGACCGGCCGCGTACGTGGTCGCAGGGCACTGAAACGTGTGGGCAAACAACGAGTATTATGCGCTGCACACAACGCTCGTCGACGAGGAATGCTCGTTGCCCGGGGTACGAGCACATGCATACAGGCATATTCAGAATTTACCGATGGGAATCATTTTTTGTTAATTTTTTTATTAACGGTCCACCTATTCTCATTTGGTTGTTAAAAACTTTAAGGTAGTACCAGCGGACAGCCTGAACAGAATTGTGAACACTTTTCAACGAGATAAAAATCTGAAAAAATCAAGCATATGGAAGCTGCTGAAAAGATTGATGCTGCATAATAATGATTCCACAATGTTATTAACAAATGAATGAAAAAAAAAATTTCAACAAATCCCCCGGCAACTTAACTTTTTGTTCATGTAAAAATAATTTTTTAAATCTTTTTCAATACGTGTGAATTTTTTCAGAATTTTGTCTAATTTTTGAAAACATCGTTTTTATTAACTAAAAACGCGATTTTCAAGAATTATACGAAATTCTGAAAAAATTCATACGTATTCAGAAAAATTAACAAATCGTTTTCATTAAAAAAAAAATAGTTAGGTTGCCGGGTGATTTGTTGGGAATTTTTTTTTTTTCGTTAATTTGTTAATAACATTTTCGAATTATTATTATGCAATATTAATCTTTTCAGTATCTTCCATATGGTTGATTTTTTTCAGATTTTTATCTCATCGAGAAGTGCTCGCAATTCGTCTCTCAATCCTCTCTGAACTCACGTAGGCTCAGGCTGTCCGCTAGTACTACCTTAAGACCATGCAAAAACTCGCAGAAAAAAAATGAATGAAAAAAAAATTCATTGCAGTTCTCTTTACCGACCGAGTATGTTTGGTATCGCGGTTGGAGTAGCTTTTGAATGGTTCTGTAGGCGCGAGATTCGATACCGAGCGAACGTGACGAATAGAGAAGAACGCTCTACGATCTTTCTGCCGGCAGGCACGACTCGGAATTCGAGCACGATAAAGAATCCGTGGCATGCAGAAACAGTCCGGAGAATCGACGGACAGAAAGACGCCGAGAGATTTAATTAAATTTTCTGAAATCAGTTGGTAAAAATGTACATCGAGTGAATAAGAGAAATCGTTAATGGCATTAACGATTATAAATACGAATATGACAAATATTATACCTGTAGCTTTTGGACGTCGGTCTTCAAGTTCGCCGAGGCTCTCGCCACGCTCGGTCTCGAGGTTTCGGCGCTGCCGACGTGCTCCTCGCGTGGCTTGAAGCAATTTGTACAGATCTCTCGCTTCCAGGCATGCTGCTCGAAGTACCTGCACTGAGCGGACATCGTCGCTGCGCGGCCGACGCGTTCGAGCATCAAAGCGCCGCTTCGTTGTTCGTTTGCTTCTTCCTATCTCCCTCCCCGCGCACCGTCAAGTTTTCATCCTGAAACATAAAGCGACAAATCGGCGAACATTAAAAGAGCATTCGAGATCGTTGCAGAGGCGAGCGCGACGCCGACACTCTCCCCGGTAGCCGGCCGGATGGGCGTGACAACTTCCCATCGACTGTCTTAAGCATTGTTCTCAAACGACAAGTACGCCTAGACACGTAACCCGAGAATTATCGGTACGACAGAAAGGACGAAAAAAAAAGTGCGTCATTATTACTCGATGCATCGTATCGTTGTACAATCCGCAAGGTCTTCTATGCAGATATCAACATAACGAGTTCAAGTTACATGCTGGACGCTTCAGCGCTCTCATGAGCGAACTCGTTATGTCAATGTTTCCTTCAAACAGCGCATTTATACAAACCCAGCCGCCCGACTACCAACGCGTCAGTGCGGGCGACTGATTTACTCGAGAGTTAAGAATTTATTGCAAAAAAAAAGAACGAATAATAATAATAATAATAGATAAGAGTGAAGAATGCTTATTATTCATGAACAATCGGGCTCCCGACTAGGTGGCGCTGTCTCCCCGTTGTCGTCGTCGTCGTCGTCGCGACTACCGTGAGCGCAATCAAGACGATTGCCCGCTCGACTGGGTAATCGCCTCGGCTTCCGGTCTCGAGAGACTTCGACGTTCACGCGGCGCTTTCTCGGCTCTTTGTTCCCAAGGCTCGACGTGTCGAACTCTCAACTCATAACGACGCTCAAACCCCCGGAGAATGCAGCTCCGGCCCTGTAAACCGATAATGGAGGAATGAATAAAGACGACGTCGAGAAACCGCGAGAACGTAAAAAGACGCCGAGGCTCTATGGTTGTATATACACGCCTGTAGAGAACGGGACACGAGGCCGAAGGTCAAACTCTGCGAGCGCAAGTGCCTCTCTGTATCCACGCCGTTTCGCCTTCGAGAGGCTGCCGCTGTGCTTGTTCTCGCGGGAGCGAGAACTCGCAATCACATCCACACGCCTCGTCTGACGCACATTGTTCCGCGAAGCGGAATACAAGGTTTATCTTAAAAACCGATCGGCGAAGCGTGACAAATTTCCGGTACGCGTCACGACAAGGTGTCTCGCTGATGAATGGCGAACGAACCGAAGAAAATTGAGTCGGAATTCCGGACTGCGTCACTGTCGTATTTTCGGTTTCGGAATTGGCTTTCCGTTATTTATTTTCATGACGTACAATCGAAAGAACAGTCGGACGAACGAGATAGACAATTAATCTATTGTTTATATGTTTATATAATGCATGTATTTATATGTGATTTTATTTCATAACCAATCACAGTAACGTACCTTTTCAGTGTCTCAACACTATATGGTATACGATGAAAGTGTTTACATTGAAAAAAAAAACAAAAGTTCGGCAACAGCCGAGCAAGCCCGCACGGTCGCACGCGGCGTCTCGTACTGCAGACCAAGTCCCATTGTTCAGGAATCCCTTAGCAGATACATGTCGTCTTCGATTCCAAGGAAAGTTAAAAGTGAACGATCGATCAGTCGAGGAGTCGTCAGCTGTTGCCTCCACAGCGCCTCGGCCGGCAACTCACTGCACTACCGGAAAGAAACCTTCGAGAAAAGTGAATTTCGCGCAGACGTATCGCCGACAGCGCCACTATCGACGATGACTGCAAACATTGCAGACCCTTCTTGGGCGATCGGACGCCGAAACAATTAACGCTTTGTTGTCAGTCTTCTGGACCGGTTGTGAAGTTTTACGGCTACAGTTCGGTTTATAGTTCGCTTCGAAGCTTCCGGAAACCCTAGCGATAAAGATATAACCTGTCTGTTTGTTCCATGGTCGGTGCAAGTACTCGAAACCCTCCGAGCAATCCTTCCGGCAAGATCATCAAGCCGCGTGGCAAACAACGACACCGACGAGCTGTTAGGCGTCGACGAAAAGTACGACTCGAGCCGCGTGTGCCGTACAGTTACATTCGGTTTTTACCGTGTCTCTAATTCGCGATAATCCTCGCTTCGAAAAAACGTGTTTCTTTTTCGCCGAAATTACGGGTCCTCCCGTGCGTCGTGTTAACACTCTACGCGTGCGCAACAAGTCGTAACCTGCAAGGAGTCCCAGCCGAGTCGAGCGAGTCGAGCAGCGAATCTGTGGAAGACGCGAGCAGCCATGAGAGAGCTACACACGGTGAGACGTTCATAAAAGTTTGATGCGAACATTTCCGGTTAGTGTGACGCGCCCTGGCGTATAATCCATTGGTCGAATAGCGTCGATCTTCGTGTACGGCGAACCGCGAAATTCCGCTCGCGTATCGGCATTAAAATTTATCCGGCCTTCAACGGTCAAACGTTCCTCCGGCCGAGCCCCTCCATCTTGTTTTTTTTCTTCTTTTTTCCGAACGAAAGAATTCTCGAGTTCCGCTATCGTAATGACGCGCGCGGAATGCATCGCGGATTCCCTCGCACACTGAACTACAAAACGTCGATCGAAAACCCGTGACTCGAACGACCTGAATCCTCGGCGGACTCGCTCGTTTGACGCGAAACGGCGGTAAATTACGGTTTAAAAATTTACATCGGCCCCGCGATAGAGGCTTGTACGCACCGCTCGTCTATGTGTACTCGGGCATGGTTTGCGGCGTGCATTATAGGCGCAAACCTAATCGACACGAGAGCCGCTGCGGGTTATAATCACGCGAGCGAATTACGCTTAGGCACGCGTGACCTACGGAGCCTCTCAGCCGCTTGGCTCGCTCGCTGCAGCGCGCGTGTGAGGAATGAGCGAGGAGGAACCGCCGGGAGACTCCGAGAATATACCGTTTTCGATCTCGGCGCTTGATGCGAGCGCCGTTATTTGTCCCGTACTCGGGGAGAGGGGCTCTCCGCTCGGCGGGCCTTCTCGTCCCGAGGAAGTCTTCCTCCGCTGCTTATTCTTTTTTGTCGCGTCGACGAGCTTATCGATACCCACTAATTAACAGCGCCGCTCACAAAAATTGTCACGCTCTACTTTCGAGCTTCGCGCGTCGGCATTACATCTGATGTGTTCTCTTCTCTGACACAAATCGTTTCCTGCCGGGACTTTCATATTTTCTATGTTCATTTTGTTTTTTTTTTTATTTAAAAATAAAAGCGATCTTTTTTTTGTTGATAATCTAAATTTGTCGACTATATTGCGCTGCTGTCCATATCTTCTTTACCGGCAGCATGTGCCACCGAGATATGAGCATCGGTGGTTCAGTGGTAGAATGCTCGCCTGCCACGCGGGCGGCCCGGGTTCGATTCCCGGCCGATGCAATTCTTTTTTTTGCTTTTTTTTTCTCACAATATCGATGATGTAAGTTAATAAGAGGAGCATTGATTCTTTAATCATGCAATTAAATATCTATCAATCAAATAAACGTCTCATCGGCACTGAGGTATATTTACAGTATCGATATATGCAGTAATGGGAATGAGTTATTGTTAATGTTACTAGCGTGTAAATATCTGATAGTTTCAGTGAGTATCCGTGAGTATCCGTTTGAGTATTCGTTTGAGTATCCGTTTGAGTATCCATACGAGTATCCATACGAGTATCCATACGAGTATCCATACGAGTATCCATACGAGTATCCATACGAGTATCCATACGAGTATCCATACGAGTATCCGTATGAGTTTCCGTATGAGTATCATGAGGCTGAAGTAAGCGACCTGCGTTGGCGACTTGCGACGCGTGGTTTTGAATGGGACTGTCCGCACCACAACATCGGATGTATAAAAAGAATTGTTACACACGCGTTATATTTCAATTAAATGCATACTTAGATTAATTAAAAATTTCGCAGGCTTCTTCTCAACGGTCTAAGAGAACTATACGTACCTGAATTTTTCTGACAACGACAATTTCGCCACCATTATAAAATAACAAACAGTCAATTCGGCGAGTTTTATCTAACAAAAATGGGTGTCAAAAGTACACGCATGCTCTGTTCGACTTAAAATTTCATATGAATTCTCTTGCACCGTTGAGAAGAAGCCTGCCAAACTTTGAATTAATCCAAGCATGCATTTCATTGAAATATATCGTGTGTGTAACAATTCTTTTTATACATCCGATGTTGTGGTGCGGACAGTCCCATCCAAAATCATGCGTCGCAGGTCGCCAACGCAGGTCGCTTAACTTCAGCCTCATATCAGTATCTGGGGATATCCTTATGAGTATCGGTATGACTATCTGTGAGTATCGGCGTGAGTGTCCAATCGACACGAACTTTACTATTATATGTAGATTATTTCCGGAGCGAGGGCGATTGGCAACGCGACGCGGGAGAGGGGCGGGGAGGGGGGGGGGGGGGGGGGTTCGTCGACCTTGGTCGACCGATTTCGATCGAAATTCTCGATGTGTCGCAACGGGCTGGCGCTCCTTCCTTAAACCAACTTCTGCTCGTATCGTTCCTCGAGGCCACTCTCTCGCTGTGAACTTGTAACGTTTTTTTTTTTTTTTCCCGTCTGTTCGACCGTCCACTCAACGTCTCCCGGCTCTCGGTGAAGAGCGAGTGTTGTTATTCCCGCTCGTCTCTCGCACCGCTCGATCTTCGATACGAGAACGGCTTACGCGTGTCTGTGTCGTGTTACAGTACCTCGGGGCTTCGGCAACGCTCGACGGCGTCGGCGGTTACGGTAACCTTGATCGCCGGGGCATTCCGTAGCGACTTGACGCGACGCTGACACGAGCACAGCCGCATATCGACGTGTCTACGCACATTTTTCATCGCAGATTCTCATATTACCGACTCTACGCGTTTCTGAACGACGAAAGTCAACAGAAAAAAATCATTAATACTCGCGACACAATCTGACATAGCCAGCGAAAAGGACTCGTTAAAAAGCAAAAAAAAATCTGACAGAATGTTTTTTTTTTTTTTTTTTTTTTTTTTTTTTTTTTTTTTTTTTTTTTTTTTTGTCGCGATTCAACGGTCGAACGATTTTGAGAATAAAAGTTGACGCGCCCGGTTCGATTGTAATGGATACACGATGGCCGCTTGTATCTGCGAGGGAGCTTGTATTATGTGTTCGCTCGAGCGTTATTTATCGCGCTCTCGGCTTTTCGCCCTCTTCTCCCTTTCCTCTCGTCGTTGCGCCGACGATTGTTCGCTAATCGACGATGAAAGGAAACTCGACGATGTGTACACACGAGAGAGATCCCGTCCCGCGGCGCTTCGTCGAGCGTCGAATCAAATCGTTTCTCACGACAATGAAACACACCCAAGTACCGACGAATGTTGACCGTCGCTTCGAGTCGGAATCGACGATGAATCAACTGTCTTGTGTACGTTCGGCTCGATGTTGTACCGGAGAGCGGGACAAAACGGACCGATCGAGACGGAATCTTCTTTATGTGATCTTCGAAGGAATTTATGAAAACGGTCCGTTTTGCCCCGCTTCTTCCAGCAAACTCGATTCCCAGTTCGACGAGTCTGCGTCATATAAGACGGGACATTTTTTTTTTTTTTTTAATGTCCCGCGAAGAAACTAACAGAAATAGTCCGTTTTGCCCTGGCAGTCCGTTTTACCCCGCTCCAACCCACAAACTCGATTCCCGGCTCAACAAGTGTTTGCGACATAAAGGCGGGAGATTCTTTGAATGTTCAATGAATAAATTTTTACCAAAACAGTTCATTTTGCCCCGGTTTAGCCCGCAAGCTCGATTCCCAGTTCGACGAGTGTCCGCCATTTAAGGAGGGAGTCTCGCTGCGCGCTGACTTCGCATAAGTTTGACAGAAATAAGAGAAAATTGCAAGTACTTCTTGATGGTATAAAAATCTGAAAAAATTCGTGCATACTAAAGGTACTGAAAAGATTAATTTTGCATAATAATAATTACAAAATGTTATTAACAAATTGATGAAAAAAATAATTGCTCAACAAATTTACCCGCAACACAACTTTTTTTTTTCGTGAAAAAGATTCGTTTATTTTTCTGAATACGCATGAATTTTTTCAGATTTTTCAGTAATCGTTGATTTTTCCATGAAAAAAAAAAAAAAAAAAAAAAAAAATCAACGATTACTGAAAAATCTGAAAAAAATTCATGCGTATTCAGAAAAATAAACGAATCATTTTCACGAAAAAAAAAAAGTTGGGTTGCGGGCAAATTTGTTGAGCAATTATTTTTTTCATCAATTTGTTAATAACACTTTGTAATTATTATTGTGCAAAATTAATCTTCTCAGTACCTTTAGTATGCATGATTTTTTTCAGATTTCTATACCATCAAGAAGTACTTGCAATTTTTCTATTATTCTTGTCGAACTAATGCGAAGGTCACCCTCAGCGAGACTCCCTCCTTAAGACGGGACATCTGTTTTTTGTGTCCTTCGAAGAAATTAACGGATATAGTCCTTTATGTCCCGCTCCGTCCCACAAACGCGATTACCGGCTCAACAAGTGTTTTTCACACGAGACTGGACATCCTCTGATGTTTCGCGAATAAACTCATCAAACCAGTTCGTCTTGCCCCGCACCCTGCTACAATTGCGAACCTCGATTACGATAACGAGACAAATTCGATCGAGTGACTCGTCCACGGCCGTGATTGCCGGGAGAGTAAACGCGTTTCATTGTCTCGGCAAACAGCGCTGTGTCTTCTCGATGCGGCGGCTAATGAACGAGGGAGTTCGCGGAATAACGCGCTATCGTAATAATAATTCCGCGGCAAACACAGTTAAAGTAAGCCAACAGCGTCGTTCAGCGTTCTACGCCGCGAATTAAATAATTGAGGCGATTAAGCTCGTCGTCGGAGGCTGCGGAGCCGCCGGGCGCGGTTGTTGTACGTTGCGAGACTCGCGCAATTTGCCGGACCGCCGGGACAAACTTCTCGGTTTGCGCCTCAACGCTTTAATTCATCGCATAAATTCAGAGTACAGAGGGAGGAATAATTCGGCGAGAATTATTCCTCGGCGCTTTCGTCGAAACTGGAACACGCGCTGGACATCATCCTCTCGACCCGTTAAACTCTGCGCGACGCCGACACACAGCGTCGAGGGAGAGAGTCCGAGCTCGTCCGTCGGTCTTCCCGTTAATCGTCGGCTGCCCTCTCGCGTCCTGGACCGCTCAATCGTCCGGGACGGAGCGAGACCCGACGAGCGGGAGAGTTGTTCCACTCGGAGCGATTACGCAATCATCGGGAGCAGATGGTCGTAGGAAAGTCCATGACGGAACACCGACGGAAAAGAACGTTGTCTTGTTGGTTCATTAAGGGGCGGTCGAGCGTTACAATGTCATCAAGAAAAATATGCTGATTTTTTTTTTTTTTTTTACTCACTGACACGAACGGTCCAAGTGTAACTGCAAAGTTTGAATGCGTTTGTCTTTACCGTTTTTGAGAAATTTTTTTTTTTTTTTTTTTTTTTATTTCCACCAATTAACATTGATTCTCATGGCAAATTGAAAATAAGCTATGAATTTTAATGTTTCTGAGGTAGTTCGTGTCGAAGATTTTGCAAACAAATTATTGAAAACTTTAAAGAATATTGTCAGGAAGCTGTGTACAAAAATGTAGACTCTTGTTCTTCACCGTTAGTTAACGACAAGCGATTAAATGGAACTTTAGAGCTTTGTCTCGGCACGCTTGGCACGTGCGAGTGAGAGAGCCGCACAGAGGACCTTTCACTCGCACACGACCTGCCCCGCACCTTGCGCGCCAGCGAGCCTATCCCCTCCAAGTCTCGCGCTCGACCTTCTCCTTAAGGAGGGAGTCTCGCTGAGGGTGACTTCGCATAAGTTCGACAAAAATAATAGAAAAATTGCAAGTACTTCTTGATGGTATAAAAATCTGAAAAAAATTCATGCATACTAAAGGTAATGAGAAGATTAATTTTGCACAATAATAATTACAAAATGTTATTAACAAATTGATGAAAAAAATAATTGCTTAGCAAATTTGCCCGCAACCCAACTTTTTTTTTTTCGTGAAAATGATTCGTTTATTTTTCTGAATACGTATGAATTTTTTCAGATTTTTCAGTAATCGTTGATTTTTTTTTTTTTTTTTTTTTTCATGGAAAAATCAACGATTACTGAAAAATTAAACAAAAAATTAATTGTTCAACAAATTACCCGTCGACTTAACTTTTTTTTTTTTCTATTACGAAAATGATGTGTTCATTTTTCTGAATTCATATGTATTTTTTCAGATTTTTTTTAATTTGCTTTGAATTCTGTGCTTCTCCACACATTTTTTTTCCCCATACAAAAGAAAAATATTCAAAGAAAATTTTAAAATCCGAAAAAAATCATACGAATTCAGATAACTGAACGAATCATTTACATAAAAAAAAAAAAAAAGTCGGGTGTCTGGGAAATTTGTTGACAATTTTTTTTTCATTCACTTGTTAATAATATTTTGGAATTGTTATTGTGCAAAATTAGTCATTACATTGTCTCTAATATGCATGAAATTTTTCAGATTTCTATATCGTCGAGAAGTATTTGCAATTTTATCTAATTTTTCTCGAACACCAAGCGACAGAATTATCTTAAGATAAAACGTAAATCAAGGTCTTCGAAAATTTTTGTATCAGCTGATCGCTGCTCTTTAGGAATTTAAATTCTCCGATGTTTTCTCATCGTTGTACGAGGTTTACATGTGTATCAATAAGCTAGGAGAAAGGATCCGGATGAAAAGGCTCCAAGGACGGAGTGTCTATCAAGCCGGAGCGGGCCGCAGCTCGATCGGCTGAGAAACTTCGCCGAGGACGAAGGAAATCAAGTTCTCGGTGGGGTGCGCATGCGCGATATGTTGGAGGTACGAAAATTCTTGCCGGTCGCGATTTGAATTCGCCATCTCGGTGCGCGGCGTGTGGGAGATCGTGTGGCGGGAACACGTTCACCTCGCGAATCGATGAGGGAAACAAAATGATAGGGCCGCTGCTTCAGCGAAGCGTGATCCCTGTGCCGGTGGCGAAACCGGCACGGCGTCAAGGATCCCCCGAGAGAAACCGAGAAACGGGTGGATGAATAATTTAAAGAAATTATCGCGTGAATCAGATGGTTTCTTGTTTTCGCACCGGTGTTCTCCACGTCTACCGCGCTCATCTCTGTACTCATCTAAAAAAAAAAAAAAAAAAAAAAAAAAAAAAAAAAAAAAAAATTGTATTCGACAGGCAAATAAATACCAACGTGAAATGAATTAATATTCATTCTAGACATGATACAGTAGAACCCCAATGAACCGAGATGCTCGGGACCGAAGAGTCCCCGGATAATCGAAATCCCGATTAATCCGAACTAGAAGGCGAAAGTATATAATTCAATAATGGATAATGATACAACTTTATTTTTGACTAGTCACAATGACATTTCGTACAACTTGTGCTCAATTGTTAAATAGTGTGAACTGGAATGTAAAGTTCTTTATCTCTTTTTTTTTTTTTTCATTAATAGTACGTAAACTGGTATTTTTTTTTTTTTACGTACTGAGTGACTTTCGTTTGATTCTTGCACTTCTTTCGATTTTCGTCTATCAACCGTTTTATTTTTCCGTAAAACAAAAAAAAAAAACCTTCGGAAGGTGCACGGTTAATTCGACCTCAGTTAATCGGGATTCTACTGTAATTGTAAAATAATAAAAATAAACTGAGAGAAGAATCCAGTAAAAACTGCAGATCATGCAAGAAAAATTACCATAGCACATAGTAGTGGGGCACTAGGGCGCCACCTATGGCGGAATATCTCAGATTTTCCAAGAATTTTTATCATGATATCTACGAAAAATTCTTACAAATCCGGTTCTTCCTACCGTAGGTGGCGCTCTAGTTCCCGACTACTGTGTGCTATGGTAATATCTCTCAAGCGATATAGTCATACTTACTAGATTATTAATCAGTGTACAGCAATAAGTATAATAAATTAAAGAAAAAGTACAAATAAATAAATCCACCCGAATACGGTGAAAATCCTGGCCTGAAGCAGTCAATTTGCCTTCGTGAATGTTGCAATTGCCACATAGAGAGGTGTACGAAGCTATTGGATAAAACTACACGATATCGTCAACAATTGCAATTTTACCACTACAACATATTAATTTCAAATAAACAAATATTAATTCCAAATAAACAAATATTAATTTCAAATAAACAAATATTAATTCCAAATAAACAAATATTAATATCAAATAAACAAATATTAATTTCAAATAAACAAATATCTACTTGTGAGGCAACCATAAAATGAATGATGCGCCTGACCGAAGAATACCGCGGTAGATGTTTTCCGAGCAGTGTCCATACGAGTCTCTGGTTCGTTGACGCGTTAACTTTACTTCTCGGCCAGAGAGATGACTTGCACTCTCGGGAGGGACGGAACAGCCGGTGTGTCGGTGTCCCGGAGGTCCTCGAGGGGACGATTTGAATAACGAAGGTGCAAATTGGAATGTGGAAGCGAGGGACGAGAAAGCGATTTTTCTTTTTTTTTTTTCATCATTTCATTCTCCACGGTTCTTCTTGCTGTTTCTTTTTTCTATATGCACAGGTTTTTTTTTCATATCTTTATTTTTTGTCTCGCTCGTTTCGTTCGAGCAGGCCAGAGCAATGACTCGTGACGAGTCGCGAAGGAAAACTCCCTCGACGACGGCGACTCTCGGAACGACGGTTCCCAGGGTCCTCGCGCGCTCGGCGCAAATGGAAACGCCGCCGCAGCGGCGGCGGCGGCGAGCTTTTCTCTATCGGTGTGTCTCCGTCGTGACTGGATAATTGGGTGCCGGCTCGCGGAACGTCTGGAATCCCGTTCGCGGGTATTATCGTCGAGTTTGCGCGCGGCTCTCTTCTCCTCCACCTGGTGCGCGTCGGGGCTCGTTGCGCTCCCGGAGCCCTCCGACCGCTCGGGTAACAACCATCCCGAGCGCGATCGGCTCGCGGCAGGAATTCATTGAAATCCCTTAACCATCGGGAACGGAGAATTCAAGGAAAGAGGGATCGTAATCTACATAGAGTCTGCCTTTCACTGATTAAAAATAAAATACCCTTGAATCGACTGAAGATTCGAGCAGGTACGTTCAAGTAACTTTATATCACTCTGTGGGAAAATTGCAGTTTTGCGCACTCTTGCTAAAATCCCCATTTTCACGCATTGAGAAATAAACTTTTGTACGATACTCGTGAGAAAAACGCTTTTTGAACTCGTGTCACTGCGACACGCGTGAGAAAAAACTTTTTTTTTTCGCAGTCGTATCAGAATATAGTAATTTCGTTGGTACCGCTAAAAGATTGGTTAGTTCAAGAATTTTTTTTTTTTTTTTTTTTTTTGATGAACCCTTCCAATAGAACACGCCTTGCAAAAAAAAAAAAAAAAAAAAATTACGGCTCTTCCTCAAATAAATATTAATCAATGAAGAAGAACTAATTCTTTTTACAAATGAAAACTTAATTACTTGCTTACTCACTTTTAACAAATGAACATTCGTCTTCGATAAGTAAACAAAAAAATGACACTCAACGATTCCGATGAATCGTCCGTACAGCGTAACGACTGACGCAAGATCAGCCGATCGCGAATCTATCCGATACAGACTCTTCGCTTGCGGTCGGTCGTGTGGGTGCAAACGCCCGAGCGGAAGTAACGCCAGTCCGGTGAATTGAATAACGCGACTCAACGAGATCATTACTGTATCACTTTAACGACACTCGTAACGGCGTAACACCATTACGCTCGTTGATAAAACAAATAGCAAAAAAAAAAAAAAAAAAACAAAAACAAAAACAATATAAAAAAAAAGCGGATATAAATGGTGTTCTCGAGAGTGAAGAAAACGGCTCGGTTTATAGCGCCGGTGATGTTTGAACCGCGCGTTAAAACGAGCCTGCCCGATGAAAACACTGCGGTGCGGCCGCGTGCGAGAGACGATAGTCCGTCCGTGCCTCTCCTTCGTCCGTGTTTGCCCGCCAGCGGCGGGTACGCGCTCGGTCTGTGTGTATCTCTCTACCGGTCCTAAACGAGGTCGACCGGCTTCGGCCGGCCTGCCGGCTCCGCAACCACACCTCCACCTTTTACCGAGAGCACGGCGAGTGAGCCCCGGAGTCTGAACAGCCGGCTTTTACATGCCTGGACCGAGCGACCGACTCCGGTGAGCGAACGGGGAGACGCTGATGCGGCACTTCGGGATTCACCGATCCAGCGTTCGAGATAGACGGAAGTGTATCGACAGGCGAGAAATGGACAGTGTTCCCGATGAGAAAGGACGATGGATATAGGACGCGCAGGCATTCAAGCAGGCCCGAGGACAAAGGAATCTATATCCCCTTCCCCGATTACGAAAGAGGGATGCTTTCTTGGAGACGGAGACACCTGAACGGGAGAAACTAGGCCGATCTGTATTAGCATAAATCATTTTATTTTATCGGTGGAATAACCGGTTTGCGCCCTGAGCCATAACTCCGTGGGTATGGGCGATCCCGAGCTAGCCGGTTGGGGCATGGAAGAGTGGAATGAGGGGCGGGGATGAACGGGAGATGAGGCTGCTGTCGAGGCAAAAATGTTCTCTAATTAAGGGGACTGGAACGCTTCACAGTAGTCGAGGGAGTGCTACATTTTTAAAGTCGTTTACACTGACTCTTAGGCGTCTATTGCTTATAGTGAATGTTTGTACTACTGGTGATGTCGTTAATCTAAAAAAAAACATTAACTGTGATGAATTTGCAAAAATGTTAACGGGTTTTGTGCTAATTTTCGAGACAAGAAAATAATGCGCAATTTTAGCTCGATTCGAATGTATTACGACTCACAAGATTTCTTGAAAAAAAGCTCTATAAATTCATCAGCTATGTATTGTATTGTCGATCGATTGTATTGTCCGTTGAAAAATAACAGGTGGTTGTTTATGAAGTTCGAAGAAGTATCGATGGATAAACAAAGGCTGCAATTTTCTTTTAACGGAAAATACTATCGAATGTCTAAATGGTGAATTCGTAGAGAATCTCTCAAGGAAGAGAATGAGCCGTAATTCATCACAATAGAGCGAGGAATTACGGATTGTTATGGGGAAAACACTGAACGAATGTGTACGTCTTTGAAAATTAAAACAAACCAGTTAATATTTTCGCGAATCCATTGCAATTAATGTTTTTTTCTAGGTTAAGAAACATCCACTGTAATATAAATTATATTATAAACTATAATAAATTATAGTGTAAACTATATAAGCTATAGCATAAACTAAATAAATCATAATGTACAACTACAATTAATTCATGCGTAAAAATTTGTATAAACCACTTTAAAAATGTAGCACTCATTTGACTAATGTGAAGCGCTCCACCTCCTCAAAGATTTTAAAGCCGTAGTTTCTTTCCCGTCCACGGACCCATTTATCACAACGGCAGGACACAATTCTTTCAATCTAAATCTCTTAAAGGAACGTTCCTTTCGATAAATTCGCTTTTAAAGTCATTAAAACCAAATAACAAATAAAAATATGCTGCAATCACACAAATAGATATTCTTTGTTCTCGACACTAATTCGCATCAAAAAGTCAACCGGCTTCGTGGGTGAAAAAACATGACGCATTGGCGAATAACATTTTTTTCACCGAAACCGCTCGGAACGAAAATCGATCTGCCTTTGTGGGGTCGGAATCTATAGTCCGCGCCGTCGGTGTCGGTCGATTCGATCGCCGCTGCGAGCTCGACCGGCAAAGCCTTGTGTTGCGTAACTACCTGCTCGACGATGAACGCAACCGCGTTATGGCGTTGTTCTGCCATAGTCACGGTACACGGCGAGCGATTTGACGTAATCGGATTAAAAGGCTCTAAATCTCTTTCGGTTATCTGCCCGGTGTTTCTCGATTTTCTCGTTCTCCCTATTGTAAATCATTTATTCCCTCCGCCCCAGCGTTGCCCGCCTTCGTCTCGATCTTTTCGCTTTCATTCGATCCCCACCGCGTCGTTTATGTAAGCCAGCGCGCACGGTCACGCTGCGCTTCGGGGTTTCGGTAATTAAAGAAAAAATAATAATAATAATAATAATAATTCTTTGTCTCTTGCCCAAGCTCTATTACGCGCTTATCGTTCAGTTGCAATAAACCGATTGTGAGGGAAATAAATGTGGCAAAATGCGGGCAGCTTCGCCGTGGTCGTTCGCCTCCGTTGGTTCGTTCGTTTGCCGAGCAACTTTCTCCGCCGGTGTCCCCCTCGCGCGCGATGCGGCCTTCCGAACTCCGCAACCCAGAACCGGTGCCGTACGCGAGGAGTCTCCCGGGGCCTCTTGTGTGGGGCACCGCGTCGGGACACGGCTCCGATACACGGACGCGGGCTGTGCTCGAGCTCCTGAGAGCTCGAGCAGTCAAGGTACAGGGAACCGCGTGCACCCACGGCTCTCGAGTGAAATTTCAACGTGAGTCATGTCGATCGTTGTGCATTAGCCGGATCGCCGTATAATAGGAATATCTTGTTTATTTATTATTTTTATTTATTTATCGTTAACAAAATCTTTGACATTGAAAAAAAAAAAATTAAATCAATGATTAAGCAATTAACTTTAGAAAAACCAAAACAACCGAATCCAAGGCGTCTCGCAAATTTACAAAATGTGCGATTATGGATTATCCGATATTCTTAAACTGCGGAGAAACAGCCTTAGACTAAATAAGAACCGCCGAAACAAGCGCACTTATGTGTCTCACATGCATACGTTAGCCGGCAAACCAAGACATTTGATACACACATGAAAGATCATTAACCAATGTAACATCTTGCCAATGAATACGCATTAATACTAAAATTAACTTTTAAGTCAGATGATTGTCGTCTCGGGTCAAAATTGAATCCGATAACGAAGCCTCGGGTCTAAGTTGAATCCAATAAGGTAGATTCGGGTCTAAGTTAGACCCAATAAGGTAGATCGGGTCTAAGTTAGACCCAATAAGGTAGACTCGGGTCTAAGTTAGACCCAGTAAGGTAGACTCGGGTCTAAGTTGAACTCAATAAAGTAGATTTGGGTTTAAGTTAGACCCAATAAGGTAGATTCAGATCTAAGTTAGACCCAATAAGGTAGTTCGGGTCTAAGTTAGACCCAATAAGGTAGATCGGGTCTAAGTTAAACCCAATAAGGTAGACTCGGGTCTAAGTTAGACCCAATAAGGTAGATTCGGGTCTAAGTTAGACCCAATAAGGTAGTTCGGGTCTAAGTTAGACCCAATAAGGTAGACTCGGGTCTAAGTTAGACCCAATAAGGTAGAGTCGGGTCTAAGTTAGAACCAATAAGGGATATTTGGCCCTAAGTTAGACTCAATAAGGTAGATTCGGCCCTAAGTTAGATCCAGTAAGGTCGATTCGGCCCTAAGTTAGACCCAATAAGGTTGATCGGATCTAAGTTCAACCCATTAAGGTAGATCGGGTCTAAGTTAGTCTACATTGATAAAAATGCGTTCGAATCAACTAAAGATTCGGGCAGGGACGTTCAAAAAATATTTACGTGGTCGAACAAAATATTTCAATGCCTCAAAAATATTTATGTAAAATCATTAAAAAAAAAAAAAAAAAATTACTGAACTTCCAATAACCAATCTTCCAGCTGTACCGACAAAATATTCATTTGAACGTCGTTGCCCGAATCTTCACTTGATTCAACCATATTTTTTATCAGTGAAAGGAAGACTCTATGTAGATAACGATTTACCGCGAGCCAATGCGTTAAGTCATTTAAAAATGTAATCGAGAATGTCCGACGCACAATGTCCCAGGAAAGCAAACACAAGCGAGCCGACTTTCCAAGAGAAGACGCCGAAGACTTTGGTTTCACGATAAAAACCACGTGAGGTGGGTGCGACCTATTCCGACGAGGCTGGCATAAACCTCTGCCTACGATGTCTCTTTCGCATTTTATTCACGATTACTTTTTACTTCTTTTTTTTTTTCTCATCTATCTTTCCCTTCGATATTGCTCAATGGGCGATACTTATCGAATGTAAACCGTGGATGAGGCGTGTTTGAAGTAGCCGAGATAAAAGTCGCGGCTCCACAGCTATTTGTTTATTCGTCGTGAATCACAAGCGCGAAGGCGAGGCGAGAAGCAGGATCGGCCTTTTCGCCCACCGAATCGATAGCGTTTAATCGAAATGACAAATATCTCGACTTTCGTGTTTTACGACTTCGGTTCGGTGAGATTTTTCACTGTCGCCTCGAAGGTCTCTGCCGGCTCAGCGAGCTGGCAAACATAGTTCTACGGTTAGCCTCGCCGCACTCGCTTTGGTGCGGGCGTAGAGTTCGCGCATTCACATGCGCGCGAGGGTCGAGGGGGGGACTTCTTAATGGTGCAATATCTTTCACTTTGAGCGCAAGAATGCACGAAGGAACGGGCGATGCGTGCGTCGAGAGGCAATCTTTATCTCGGGTCCGCCGAGACTTTCACCGGTAACCTTCATGTGCTCGATCGCAGGATCTTAATCGCCACTAAATTAGCTGTGATTCACAGCTTTGATGTATATAATGTCTCTCTTTTAATGTCGGCAAAATGTATTTAGAAAACGTGAAGAGCATTTTGCGGAGGAAAATTACGAGAGCCTTGACTCTCCGTGGAATCGTGCCGTTTGGAGAAGCGCACTGGAGAGTCCGTGGGGATTGGCGATACGTTTGGTGAAGGCATGCGTGTATCCACCCACGGGGTTAGACTCGTTTCATGACTGAATGATTATTTTCGGAGTTGAAATATACTCGATGGTGCACGTTCCGGCGGTTTGGCTCTTCCTCTTAGTATTCGGAGCGGACTCGAGCGTGCCGGTAGTCGCCGAACGACGGAAGCTGGTCGAGGAACAGGTTGGGAGATTCAATTTAAAGCCCGGAGACGACGAGCGTTGACACGATTTTTTTTTTTTTTTTTTTTTTTTTTTTTTTTTCACTACACTCTTTAATTTAATATATTAAATGAACAAATCATTTAAACGGATATCTTGTACACATTTTGGAAAAAGTGTGGATTTGTTTGTTTGTTGGTTCGGATGCCAGATAGGATTTTGCCGACAATCGAAAGAAAATTGCGGCATGGTGCGTACGCATTTGCCTATGTTCTTGCCAGCATTCAATGCCGAAAATTCTTAGCATATTGTCAGTAAGTTGTCATCGAGGCTCGCCGCGCTGTGCGACTCGATGCGAAGATTAATTTCTTTGAGTCACGATTATTTTGCGTGAAATCTTATGAACTCTTAGGTTAACAAACTCTTAAAAAAAATCATCACAGCCGGACAAACGTCACAAAACGAAGCAGTTGCCGCAGTATTTGCGACATGTGCAGCGCATGTGCAGCGCATGTCGCAAATATTGCGCCGCATTTGGTCCATTTCATTGTGCTTGTCTATATGGGATTATCATTTAACGTAATTCATTGTCAATCCATTATCGAACTCATTCATCGCATGAAAATATAAACTTTCATTAACATTGCAATAAAGCTGATTGAGGAAATGTGTAAACAGAGGTCGGTTTCTGATGATGAGGAATTTTGATCTCTTTCATGGCTGTTAAGAATAACGAATCAGCTTATAGCAACCGTTGTTGGATTTTTGCTACCAATATGTTGGAATCTCGTGCTGGAAACTAGTGTTGCGATATTGCTGGCGAACAAATAGCAAAGCTTGGTGGCAAGCGATTGCTCTTCTTTGCCTGTGCTACGGTTGGCTATCTGGGATGTTTGTTAGGGACGTGCACGTGATCGGAATTGATCGAACTCACCCCTTAGAGTCCGGTACATGTTCGAACTGTCCGAATAGTTCTAACCGTCCGAATAGTTCGAACCGTCCGAATAGTTCGACCTGTCCGAATAGTTCGAACCCTCCGAATAGTTCGAACCGTCCGAATAGTTCGAACCGTCCGAATAGTTCGAACCCTCCGAATAGTTCGAACCGTCCGAATAGTTCGAACCGTCCGAATAGTTCGAACCGTCCGAATAGTTCGAACCGTCCGAATAGTTCGAACCGTCCGAATAGTTCGAACCGTCCGAATAGGTCGAACCGTCCGAATAGGTCGAACCGTCCGAATAATTCGAACCGTCCGAATAATTCGAACCGTCCGAATAGTTCGAACCGTCCGAATAGTTCGAACCGTCCGAATAGTTCGAACCGTCCGAATAGTTCGAACCCTCCGAATAGTTCGAACCGTCCGAATAGTTCGAACCGTCCGAATAGTTCGAACCGTCCGAATAGTTCGACCTGTCCGAATAGTTCGAACCGTCCGAATAGTTCGAACCGTCCGAATAGTTCGAACCCTCCGAATAATTCGAACCGTCCGAATAGTTTGAACTGAAGCTGATCTCCCTCGAATCTTCGGTTTTCCTAGCATATGGAATGAATTTCAATACGCCATGAACCACGCGATCCACGAGAGCGCACGAGCCAACATAACCGCCAGTATTGAATAATTGAATGTATACATTTAATGCATGCACTCTTATCTCGCGTGACAAGAGCCTCGCGCTCGTTTCCGCGGAGTTCTCGTGGTGGCCGATTTCTAATTGGCTCGGGTTGGAAGGAGTAACGAAACGGTGAGAGGGGTCGGATAGCGCGGTGTTCCCGATGTCGGTGCGGGTGCCGTCTCGGCTCTCGTCGCTCGAAAGAAAACCAGTGCTGCATCCTCGTACGCGACTCGCTCGCCCGGAGCCTCCCGGCGACTCGTTATCCATTCCGCATACGGCGATATCGGACGCGCGAGGCGCGACGGGCGCCGGGAACTGAGTTTCTAATTCACAGAGACGAGAGAAGTTTCCGTGCCGCGGTCGCGAGGAGAACGCGCGACGGAGGTCGGGAGCGCGTGTTGTTAGGCACGGGCTCGTTACCCATTCACAGTTCGGCAGAGTCCGGGACACTTGTCTTCCGTCACTCGGAGCATTCCTTCGAAAAACAAAGAATCTCCTCGACAGGGATGCGGCACTTCCCTCGTGGGAGCGCCACAACGGGCCACCACTCGCACAGCACCGGCCAGTGTCCGGCCAGCACCGCACCTATGTCACATTCCTACTGCACAGTAAACAAAAACTTTGTACTTTTCGCACATTTACATCTCTGTCACTCTACCGGAATTTCAATGAAACTCTACCAGAATTTAAATAAAATTCTACCGGGATTTAAATAAAACCCTACCGGAATTGAAATAAAAATTTACTGTAATTTAAATGAAACTCTACCGTAATTTAAATAAAACTCTGCCGTAATTTAAATAAAACTCTGCCGGAATTTAAATAAAACCCTAACGGAATTAAAATAAAACCCTACCGGAATTTAAATAAAACTCTGCCGGAATTGAAATAAAACCCTACCGGAATTTAAATAAAACTCTGCCGAAATTGAAATAAAACCCTACCGGAATTTAAATAAAACTCTGCCGGAATTGAAATAAAACTCTACCGGAATTTAAATAAAATTTTACCTGAATTTAAATAAAACTCCGGCAGAGTTTTGTTTGAAGTCCGGTAGTTTTATTTCAAATCCGGTAGAGTCTTATTTCCATTCCGGGAGACCTTTATTTTGATTCTCGTAGAGTTTTTTTCATCAGCGATAGAGATTTTGTTAGAGTTCTAATACCGTAGAGTTGTAATATGGTAGAGATATTTTCTGGTAGAGTAGTTATCTGGTAGAGTTGTAAGTGGTAGAGATGTTAATGTGCCGTACTTTTTGCAACAACTTATTGTCCACGAGCGTCCACAATTTTGTATCTGTTAATATTGTTTTCGCAACCATCCGGTTTCAGTAATACAAATAAAAGTACAAACTAAAATTGCACGGGAAATGAAAGGACAGGTTTGCATATTCGAGCCTGAACAAACGAGCTTGTCTCTTACATATTTAACAAAATTATTTTTCCGAAACTTCGTATTTCAATTTTACGAAATTATTTTTTACTGTGCGTTTCCGATTACGATTATCGGTGTCTCGTTACAACGGTTAATTTGCCGGTTTTTTTTTTTTTTTTTTCTTCACTTTGCTTAATCGTTATCGTTGCACGATCGCTGACTGGTCCGTTAAATGAGTATCAATCAATGTCCGGACGATCGACGAGTACTCGCGTCCGATTCGGAATGCAATTTCTTCGACGCTCCGATTTCTTTTTCCTCCACCGATGCGTGTCCTGGCAATCCGTTCGGGAAGATCGACCCGGAACTGCGGTGATAGATGCAAAAAAAAAAGAAAAAAAAACGAATGCAGAAGAAGCCTCGGTAACACGCAGTGTTGAACTCGATCGTAGTCTCGCCGCGTAGCGAACGATTTTCCACGACGGGAAATTCGATGCACCGATCGAGTTCAGTTCCGAGTCCGGTCCAGCTCGCTCCCTTATTCCGCTTTGTTGGGCGTCTTTTTATTTATTTATTTATTTTTTTTTTTTTTTCATCCTCTCGTCATTTCATTCGGCGAGACTCTCTCGCCAGACTCGTCTTCACGGACTCGTCCCGTTCTAGGACAGCCTAACGAGCTGCGGAGAGACGACGACATAGCTGCGATTTCCACTTTGAGTGCGCGGAACGTCACACACACACACACACACACGCGCGCGCGCTTTGCTACTTGCGATTCGCCACGAGAAACAGGAATTACGCGGACGAGTTTCCGTTTGTGTTGAATGAAAAAGAAACCAAGATGACGGAGATCTCGCACGATGCGAAAGAGGCCTGGAAATCCACGAAAGCTCATTTGTGTGATCCGGCGCGACAGAGCTCTCTCCTTTTTTTTTTTTTTCGCCACGGACCACGAGTTGCAGGGCTGAATAAGGCCGAGAGCGAACAAAAAAGGATCCGTGTCAGCGCATCGTATCGTCGTCGTGCCTCTCACGGAGCCACATCGTTTTGCCGAAAGCACAACAGGCCGAATCGTCGTGCAGCCGAATATCATGGGTGCAAATGCACTTCAGACGAATAGTCGAATTTCCGAAACGGTTATTTTGCCGAATCGTTAATTGCCTGATCTTTGTTTTTCCCGAATCGGCGAATTTCCAAAGTTTCTTTATTCCGAATCTTCACTTCCGCGAAAGTTACTCTTCGGAAATCGTAATTGACCGAAAGTTATTCCGCCGAATCGTCATTTAACCGAATTGCCAAGATGACGTCATGTTATCGTTTCAATGGCGTATGCAATCATAAGAATTTCAAGTAGAATTGAAATAAGAATTTTTTGCCAACGACTCAAGTAATATTTGCGCGTTTTGGCAACAATCGAATATTACTTGAGCATTGCAATCGAGTATTACTTGAGATATTGCTGCGAGCCTCAGTTTTCCTGGCAGAATGTTGGGAGCGTTGGAGCCAGCACTGGCGAGACTCCGGCCAGCCTCTAGCCGGGCCAGAATACCCAAGTCCTTCAGCGTTCATCGAAGCTTTGCCGCACATCGTGGCGCCGCGATTCACCGATTAGACACGATTCGAAGCTGCACGAACGATTGACATTTAGAATTGATAGGTCAACATCGCCACGGCTAGCGCCGTTGAAGTTTCTGCCGCTTCGCCGATCGAGTGCGTGCGCGTGCGCTAGAGCACAAGAGCGCACACATCGGACTCGCAGTTCCGTGCCGCTGGACGCCGCTACCCATTATTACGGTCGCACGTGCGCTCGTTCGCTCGTAATCTAATATCGCTAAGTTCCCACTGACGCTCACCCGGCGATCGTCGAAGCCCGAGGAATCGAGCGAAGTCGAACGGAGTAACGAGATTTTAACGGTCACACCGCGACGAATGTCCTCGTTGCCTTCTCGTCGCTCAGTTTCGACGCAGTTGTGCGAATGTTTTTCTCTCTCTTTTTTTTTTTCCTTTTTTTTCGTCGCAAGGCAATAATCGAAGAATTCGTTATCGCGGCGACGATGGAGGACGAGAATGAGGCACGCGACGACCAGGCGAATCTCCCGTGCTCCGTTCGGTCGGTTCCGTTCTTCTTCTTCTTCTTCTTCTTCTTCTTCTTCTTCTTCTTCTTCTTTATCTTCTTTTTCTTCCGGAGAGAGATTCACTCCGGCGGGCCTCCTCGCCGTTCCTCTTCCCCACCCGCGAACAACGCGAACGAGCTAACTGTTCTCCGAAGCCCCGCGGGGCAGACTTCGATGCATTTACCCCCCCCTCCCTCCGCGCAAATAAATATTAATACACGAAGCGCGAGGGACCGGTGCAGCGGTTAGCAATTTCTTGGGGATATTCCCCTCGGTGAAATCTCTTTCGCCGCAAGATCGAACGGGATTTACCGTTCTCGGGGCGTTTCGAAATTTTCGAATTACCGGACGAGACGATTTGCAACAAGACAGGCAGCACAAAAAAATTTGTTATCGGAACGTGATGTAACTGGGTCACATATATAGGTGTGGACGGTATCCGAAAGTTAGGACGAATCCAAAAAGTTAACTTTTCGAGGTAGGATAGCTTACAGTTACCATTCGGACGGACACATGTAGGTGAGATCAGGTATTGGCAATATCGAATTAAAATTTGGACTTCAATAGTTTTCCATTCGAAGAAGTATTTAAATTATGTTTCTAAATAATTTTTCGAGTGGCTTTCCATTCGAAAATGCATTTGATCGTCATTTCAAATACTTTTTCGAGTGATAAATCATTAAAATTAAAATTTTGATTTGATGCTTATCCCATTTTGCCGATTCCCGGGGGAGAGAGGGGTAAAATGGGCCAGTGAGGCAAAACGGGACGGCGGGGCAAAACGCAATTTTTCAATATTTTTTGGATGGAAGAGTGAGGCAAAGAGGAGCTGAAAATCGGGATGTATCAATGGGGCAGAGTGGGGTGTCAAAAAATTATTGAAAAATTGCATCTTTCCTCATTGTCCCGTTTTGGCACACTGTCCCATTTTGCACCGTTCTCGCCCGATCCATTTAGATCACTTTCTGATAACTGATTTTTTTTTTTGTGCCACCTGGCAATCGGTTATATCTTCAATAATCAGTTAAAGGTTAATTCTCGGTTAAAGGCGTCATTTTTTTTGATCGATTATTCGCATCTGTTGGACAGATCGATTGTTATTATTGTCGTTCAATTTTCACTCTAAACGATAAAAAAAAATCAAGAGCGATTTTTTCCACTTAGACTTTTTCCGACAACGGTTATCCGCACGAACCACAAGCCTGGAGCAATCATCGCGAAAGAGTCGTGACGTGCGAATTTTTTTTTTTTTTAATTCCGTTTTGGTAGTCGTTTCGCAGAAAAAAAAAAAAGAGTAGCGTAATCTGCGTTGTGCAGTAAGATTGGCTCGCTTTAACGTTCCTCGCGGTAAGAAAGAACCGCGCACTGTCCTTGCATTCCGTTATACGCATTCGCGTCGCGATTGCACCGCGACTCGTAGGTGCAACAGTTCCACGGCGTGCTCTCCATGATCTCGGTGGACTGTGCGAGTTCCGAACGGAAAAGTTACACACGGCTCGTCTGTGGCTGGAAGTTCCGAGCTTCCGCGCCGCCGCCTTAAGGAGGCTCGGCGATGAAAGCAAGTCCAAGATAAAAATCTGATTTTTTTTTTTTCAGCGTAACTGTAACCTCGATGCACGCGTACACGAAATTTCCAAGAGATTTATCGGTTCGCTTCGGAAATATGAAATTTCGAAGTTGTGACGTTTTACGTGTAAAAAACAAAATAATAGAAACGTAAAAACAATGTTTTGCTATTTACGTTCTTTTGCATATGCTAGATCCAAGATACAATCATACAAAACATACGTTCGTCAAAGTTTTCGGAATATCACTGTGGATTAAAATTTGAAGTTTAACGCAAATTTGTCATATCGATAGTTTGAAGGAACGGTATGATGCGGCTGGCGTGCCGTCTCGTTCACTGGCTGCATCCCCGCCGTGCACTTATAGTTTCGCTATGAGTTTGCTTGCGTTACTGATTTCGTTTACCTTTTGCTCATGTTATTTTCGCTTATTATTTTTCTTATTCGCTTATTTTTGTTATTACTTATGCCACGTTGCTACTGCATTCTATCATAGTTTAGTTTGGGATTCGTGATCGTTTTGCTTATGTTATTATCGCCTATTATTGTTCTTGTTGAGTTATTTTTGTTTTTGCTTGTGCCATGTTACTCCTTTATACAGTAGAACCTCGATTATCCGAATCTGTCGGGACCGGGCCCAGTTCGGATAATCGAGAGGCACATTTTTTTACGGCAATCATATGACGTATAGAAATAAGACATTGATAAATAAAATCACAGTGCATATATATTGAATAATTCTATCAATTCAATATTTTCAACAACGAAACCTTATTTCAACTATTTTTTTTTAATAACAAAGTTGTCCATTTTAGCTTGCCGAAAGCTAGATACGCGCTTTTGAGCAATCATAAGACGTATAGAAATAAGACATCGATAAATAAAATCACAGTGCATATATATTGAATAATATTATCAATTCAATATTTTCAACAACGAAATCTTATTTCAACTATTTTTTTTAATAACAAAGTTGTCCATTTTAGCTTGCCGAAAGCTAGATACGCGCTTTTGAGCAATCATAAGACGTATAGAAATAAGACATCGATAAATAAAATCACAGTGCATATATATTGAATAATATTATCAATTCAATATTTTCAACAACGAAACCTTATTTCAACTATTTTTTTTAATAACAAAGTTGTCCATTTTAGCTTGCCGAAAGCTTGATACGCGCTTTTGAGCAATCATAAGACGTATAGAAATAAGACATCGATAAATAAAATCACAGTGCATATATATTGAATAATATTATCAATTCAATATTTTCAACAACGAAACCTTATTTCAACTATTTTTTTTTAATAACAAAGTTGTCCATTTTAGCTTGCCGAAAGCTAGATACGCGCTTTTGAGCAATCATAAGACGTATAGAAATAAGACATCGATAAATAAAATCACAGTGCATATATATTAGATAATATTATCAATTCAATATTTTCAACAACGAAACCTTATTTCAACTATTTTTTTTTAATAACAAAGTTGTCCATTTTAGCTTGCCGAAAGCTAGATACGCGCTTTTGAGCAATCATAAGACGTATAGAAATAAGACATCGATAAATAAAATCACAGTGCATATATATTGAATAATATTATCAATTCAATATTTTCAACAACGAAACCTTATTTCAACTATTTTTTTTTTAATAACAAAGTTGTCCATTTTAGCTTGCCGAAAGCTAGATACGCGCTCGAAAGCTAGATACGCGCTTTTGAGCAATCATAAGACGTATAGAAATAAAACATCGATAAATAAAATCACAGTGCATATACATTGAATAATATTATCAATTCAATATTTTCAACAACGAAACCTTATTTCAACTATTTTTTTTTAATAACAAAGTCGTCCATTTTAGCTAGCCGAAAGCTAGATACGCGCATTTGAGCAGCGAGATCTCGAAGCCGCTTTGGTAATAGTAGGCGCGAATAGCGCGGATAGGCGCGACTGTTGCCGCGGCGAGCAACAAAAGGAGTCATTGTTCGGATAATCGAGCGTTCGGATAAACGAGGTTCGAATAATCGAGGTTCTACCGTACTACTTTAGTTTACTTTAGACTTCAATTAGGCTCTGCATTTGACTACTTCTATTGCTGTTGCTGTTCGTGCTGCATGTGTGTTGGACTTTGCACGGTGCTCTTAAGGCGCTCTGCCTCGGAGCACGCAATAAACGCTCCATTCTCTCTCTCACCATGTTATTGCCATCGAACCTCCTCAATGCCCACGCGTCGAGGCGATAATCAATGACTCCGCTCCGAAATAGAAACTTAGGTGAGAAAAAAAAACTAATCACCTCGAGTCTCGGATCATCGCTCACGGACGATCAGGCATGGTGTGTGGATGAATAATCGCCACTCGACGACTGTTATAACGATAATTTCTCAATAATCGATCGTTCGTTTGTTCGCCAATTAATTCATTAAAGTAGCAATTGGAAAATGAAAAATATATTAAAAAGACACGATGATTGCGTTCTGACGAAGGCGCCGTTACCGCCCTGCCGTGAATTCCTCGTGGAAAATAACGCTTTCACCCACTTTCCCATCGTCATACCTGGCGCGGGTTTCTCGGCATTCCACACCTTCGTAACGCTTCCATATTATCGGTAGAGCCGACGCACTCGCGTGCGCACCGGTCTCGCCTACCTACGCAACTGTACGCGCCGATTGCGCACCGAACGCCTTCGTGTCCTTCGATTGATAAAAAGAATAAATTGAAAAAAGAAAACAAAAAAGTTGAAAGTTTCATATCGGTTCCTCGTAAAAGTTGAAAATTGAAATTTTCATATGGCTTTCTCATAATGTTCCTTGATTCGCAAAGCTTCTTCCATGAGAAAGCATTCACTATATTTTTGGCTTCCTCCAAGAGGAAGCCTTCGCGAATAAAGGAACATTGTGAGAAAGTCATACGAAAATTTCAATTTTCAACTTTTATAAAAAGCTATATGGAAATTGGAATTTTTAACTTTTATGACGAAGCGATATGAAAATTTCAATGTTCAACTTTTTTCAACGCACGGACACACATACATCCAGACATATTTTTTAAATAAATTCTAAATATATTTTTCGATTGTTTTGGAACATTCTGAACACATTTTTATGAAAATCTCGAAATTTTTTTTTTTTTTTTTTTCACGATAACAAAGTTTCCACTATGAGGAAGCAAAAATAAAAAATTCCGTAGTTTCCATTTGCTCGTATGTCGGACGCTTGTAACCGGTGACATTTCGAGCCTCGATGGCTCGTACGCCAGCAGAAAAACGGTGTACCGGTTTAATTGCAATTTGCATAACAGTCGTAAAGACAAACAGCTCGGGCGTAATCGCGGTAGGTCGTTCGTAGTGGAAATTGAGTTTGCGCACCGAGCGAATGTAATGTTATCCAGGGTTCGTCGAGAGTTTAACGACACACCGGGAAACATTGTAGCTCGGTGGAGGCGGCGAGAATCCCCCCGGAGGTCTTCCTTTCACGTTAGAACGAAAATTGCCGGACGATAATGCGCGAGAACTTATACGCGTGCATTTTGCCTCCTCATAGAGGAAGCTTTGTTTTTACCGCTACGACCGTTACTGCGCAGCCGCGGATTCGAAATCGGCTCGTTAGGACAAGCGCGCTTTCGGAGGCTCGAAATTCTCGTGAGTTTTTTTTTTTTTTTTTTTTCGTCAAGTGTGCCTACCGGATTTCGAGAACCACTAGAGTTCCCGTCCGGGGCGAGGAACGACTCGTCGGAACGACCGCAGCTCGGAAGACGACGAGCGCCGCCACAGACGTCGTCTGGTCCCCGCGCGCGCGGGTTCAACGAACCCGAGCTCGCGAGCCGAGTGAAACTTCCGGTTGAATTTTCTTTCACGACTTTTCTCGGTCGCTCTCGGCGCACGGATGCGATCCACCTCCGCACAGACACATCCTGGCATCGTCTGGCAGGGTGTTACGAATTCTCGTCTCCTCGCGCGTCTGCCGCGCCAAGCGCATTATTACGGGACGGTGTTACTGCATGAACACGACTCTTGGGAGTTGCGCTATTTCCGGCGGGGACGGCTCCGGGTTAGCTCGAGCAGGCATCCCGGCCCGTTAGCCCAGTGACCCGCAATTAAACATTTAATTAATTCACGTCAATGTTTGTTTACTTTGAATGAATAATTATTTGTTTAAAGAAATAGACCTAGAAACTGTTATCGAGCGTGTTCAATAGCCGATCTCCAAATGTCCCAGAGACAAATTGCGGACGCGCACAGTAGTGGAAATTCTGAACATGCTCCACAGGACAGAGTCGCATTCAATCGTCATAAGACAGGTACAAAAAAAAAACTATATATACAACGATATATTTTTTTAATTATACATTTTTTTCAAGTATTAAGGTTTTATTTTATTTCCTGTCGAATTGTTTTACACCCAGGTCCGCGCTAATGGAGTTCTAAGTGTCGTTTAGATTTTGTTGTTTTTTCGTTTATATTACAAAAATTAATGCCAAATGTCTGCGATTTTGAAATCCCCACATTATGAATCTATGTATTCATGCGAGTGCATAATAGATATCTTATCTATCTATCGATTAAAAATAAATAATCTTTAATTTTTCTTACGGACGATTATTAGTGTCGCATTCGTCCAGAACTTTTATTTCTGGGTGCGGGCCTCGCGTGATGCGCTCCCCGCCCAATTCCCGTTGCAGCGGCGCCGGGAAAACCGCCCTGTCTCGCGCGTCTGACGGCTCCGAAATAGATACACTTCCCGTTCGTTACCACATCTATATGCACATATCGGATCCCTCCTAAGCTCCGAGCTACTTTATCGAGTCTGGAGAAAACGTTTGTTTTACTACTTCAGGGAGTTACACGGTGAAAGTAGTCTCTGGGCAACGATGAGTCGATGAGAGACGCTCGCGAGCCATCGGCGCCTCGGAAAATCTTTCCTCGGACGCTTTTGGATCCGTAATGGGATCCGACTTCCGGAATTACGCCTCCTTCGCTCCGTTCTATCCAACCAACTTGTGTTCTTTCCGCCAGCTGTTTTCTTATTTTCCCTTATTCCCTTTCTTATTAGCCGTCGATGCGTTTCCCTCGTACCAGTTCCGAATTAATGGAACGAACGAATAATAATGCGACGTAGCGGGAGGATCTTCGGCATGTGGCATTAGCTCCGCCGGACGTCGCGGCAAGAGGCCAGTCCATTCATACGCGTACTTGTTGCCCATCGTGTCAGACACCGGTGCAACCCCGAGTGCGGATGTACGGATGGGGCCTCGAACGTTGCGACGTGCACACGCGAGACACCATGCAACGAACGGTACATAACCATCGACGTATGACTCGTCGCCGGTCGCTCGCATGCACTTGCAACGCGAGTGCCAGACGGACGCGCACGCGCACGACTCTCGCGTGCTCGCCGCGCACAGGCGCAACGACTATTGCAAACCGCGCGCGCGCGCGCGCGCACGTACGCATTGACCAGGCGAACAAAGGATACACTGTATTTCGCAACAAGTTTTTGCCGGTCGAGACGAAAAATAACATATAAAAGAACAAAAAACAAACGACAACCTATCGTTAATGAGGGGAATGGCCTTCTGGCGGAAGGTCGACGAAACGCGTTCTACCGAGCGACGAATGCGGTCGAAGCTTTTTGCTTCTTTTTTCCCCACATCCTCTTCGGTTTGGACGTTTTGCTGCGGGGCTCGTACTTTATCGTTCCGGCGGTTTTTCGGATGTGAAATATTAATACTGAAAACATTAAAACTTGCCGCGAAAATATATTATGTATGTGAATTATATTTTTAAAAAACATTCATTTACTAAGGTCGACTTTGCGAGTAGTGTTCACTTTGCATAAGTTTCAGAGTAATGAGTGGGAATTGCTAACACTTCTGGATGGTATAATAATCTGAAAAAAAATCAAGCATATTAAAGGTGCTCGAAAGATTGATTTTGCATAATAACAGTTCAAAAATGTCATTAACAAATTGATGGGACATACAATTTTGCAACAGATCTCCCGGAAATCTAAATTTTTTTTGGTGAAAATGATTCGTTCACTTTCCTCAATACGTATGAATTTTTTCAGATTTGTAAATTCACTTTTAATTTTTTTTTTTTTTTTTTTTTTTTTCACATGGGAAAAATGTGTAGTGAGTCACGGAATTCAAAGTGAATTTGAAAATCTGAAAAGATTCATATGTATTCAGAAAAATAGATGAATTATTTTTATGATGGAAAATAGTCAATTTGCCGGATAATTTGTTGAACAATGATTTTTATCTTCAATTCGTTAACAAATTGAAATTATTATTTCACAAAAACAATCTTTAAAGCACCTCACATATACTTGATTTTTTTTTTTTTTTCAGATATTTATCCCATCGAGATGTGTTGGAAATTTTCTCTGAAATTTTGGACGAAACTGTATCGCTCGGACTACCTTAAATACATTAAACATATAAATAACAATAATTATAATAATATAAAAAATACATCTTCTTATATACACTGAGAGAAGGATCTAGTAAAAAAAAATGAAGTGGTCAAAACGCAAAATTATACTGGTATTATTTAGTTTTTAGACAGTAACAGATTTTGCTACGACGAATGTATAAGGCACTTATTTTCGCTTGCGCTCGGTCGTACCTAATTACCAATCATCTAAGAAAAATTATAGCCTACAGTAGTACGGCGCCAGCGCACCACCTATGGTACACAGTAAAAAAAAAAAAAAATAAAAATAAATAAATAAATAAATAAATAAATTGTACTTTTTACAAAAACTTATTGTCCACAAACGTCCACAATTCTTTATTTGTTAATTTTCTAGTTTTACAAATAGAAGTACATACTAAAATTGTTAATGGCACGTGAAAAATAATATGACAGATTCGTATATTCAGATAAATGACGAACTCACTTTGTCACTTATTTAACAAAATTATTTTTGCGAAATTTCGCATTTCGATTTGACGAAATTATTTTTTACTTTGCAGAAAGTCTGAGATATCCAAGAATTTTCATCATAATATCTATGAAATATTCTTATAAACTCCGGTCTACACCCAGAAAAATCATTTATTTGACGGCCACCGTTTATTTAGATTAAGTAAAATATTTATTTGATTTAAATGAACATTTATTTAGATGAAATAAATAGTTACTTAAATGAGATAAATTGATTTGATTGATTTATTTTATTTATTTATTTATTTATTGATTTGATTTATTTAAATCAAATAAATATTTTACTCGATCTAAATAAACGGTGACCGCCAAATAAATTGTTTTTCTGGGTGTAATATTTCTTAGATGATTGGTCATTTTTACTGGATCCATCTCTCGGTGTAAATTTTTTTTTTGGACGGGAGGAATAACGCAAGCCGCACTTCATAATATCTGCGTCTCGTCCGTCGTTAACAGTCTCGCATCACGGCGTCGGCTCGATTCCGATAATTCGACGACTGCATCCGGAGAGCGTGCGCTCGAGAAACTCGGCGGCGCTTCCGGTGGCTTCCGCGGACATCGGGCGCTTCGCTTTGCGACGCCGCTTGCGGGGTCCATTAGAAAAATTGTGCGAAAGATAAAAAAAAAAAATAAAATAAAAGAAAACATAATGACGAAGAGAACGACGTCTTCGCGAACACTTCCCCAGGAAGCCTCTGTGTGAATCGGGGACTGCTCCATCCGGCCCCGTTGCGCTTTTTCCCCGTCCAATTAGCGATCCGCACAGCCGATCTCCGCTCGGCGCGGCCGCGACGCGATTAAATAACACACGCCTCGTTAATTAATCGAGCCGAGAGCTTAATCGGAAGCCGGCTATAATCCGAGGCATATAATCAACCTCTCGTGCGCACGGGAGGTGCGCGCGGAAACTACCCGCGCACCTCCGAGCAGCGAAAGTGAGGGCTCGCGCCTTTCTCGGCCGGCTTTTTCCGTGCGACGGTAACGAGCGCCGCCGCTCGCCATCACAGAGGAGTCCTTCGTCCCTTCGGCCCTGCGTCGAGACGAGAGTCGTCACTCGTCCGGGTGCCGCACGATGGAAGGGCTGGGCAGTATTATTAAACGCGTCGATTAATTGATCCGTCGCTTTATTATCTTATATCTTATTTATTAAACCATATTATATCTTATTTATTAAATTATATTATATCTTATTTATTAAACGCGTCAATTAATTGATCCGTCGCTTTATTATCTTATATCTTATTTATTAAATTATATTATATCTTATTTATTAAACGCGTCAATTAATTGATCTGTCGCTTTATTATCTTATATCTTATTTATTAAACGCGTCGATCAATTGATCTGTCGCTTTATCGGGCGACTCTGCGTTACATCGGACTGTTTAATGGCGCAACGAAGAATCGAGCATTACAATTCCTTCTTTTTTTTTTTCTTCAAGTTCATAATCTCGCTCTCCTTTCCACGATGATAATTCACCGGAAATTCGTTCGACGGATAAAACTGTACAATGCGTGTCGGAGCTCGGATGAGGTTGTTTTTCCCCTCGAGACCCGCTCGCTGTATATGGGTCACTTCCGTTAATTCGTTGATTCGCACGACGCGAGAGCGCACTTCCACGTGTGCGTAGATTGAAACAAATTGGCGAACGTTGGATCCCATAGCGTGGATTCGCGGATAAGGGAATTTTCCTCTCACACCGTGGTGCTGGTGCGCTCACAATCGTGCGAGAATGCCGGGCATTTGTTATCGGCGGATGAGCCGGTGCGCGCGGAGGAAAACTGTAACGGCGTCGGAGAGCGGGGCAAAATGGGACAGCTGCGAAAAAGGGACAGTGGGGCAAAATCAGAGCTCGGCAAAATACTGGCAAATACTCGAAAATCCAAAATACTATATTTATTTAAGATACAAATTACTTTTTGTACTATAAATACATTTGTAAATACTTCGTTTAAGTACTCATTAAAATACCTCGTTAAAATCAATACGTACGAGATGGGTGATCGGTATGGAGGTACACCGAGAAAAAGCATGGGATTTCCTACTATGACGAACAATTCTTAGGGGGAAGTTCTATGTAGACAGTTTCCGATAGTGTATATTCAACTGGTCAAACTATAATTATGATTGCAATCATTTACGATTTGTCATTGTCGTAATTATAAAATGTAGACGTTCCCCTTGGGAACTATTTTTTATGGCAAAAAGTCAGCATTGTCGTTATAACTATGTAATTTGTTCTCAGTATACAGAACCATCTCGTCGATCGGTCCGGCCAGCCGTAACATGGAGAAGACGCAAAAGTATTTTGTACTTTGTACTTGAAGGGCTCGAAAAAATGTACTTAAAATATCATAAAATCATTAGAGTACTTAAAATATTCGAAGTATCTGAAATACATAAGTATTTCAGTACTTAAAAAAGTTCAGATACTCGAAGTATCTGAAATCATAAGTATCAGTACTTAAAATATTCGAAGTATCTGAAATACATAAAGTATTTAAAATACTGTCCAGCTCTGGGCAAAACATAATTTTTTAATAATTTCTGGATGTCCCATTTTGTCCCAATACACATTCGGATTTTCAAGCCCCTTTTACCCCACTCACTTATCCACCACTGCCACCATTCAGAGGTTATTGAAAAATTGCCATTTGCCCCACTATCCTGTTTTGCCGCACTGTTCCATTTTGCCCCGCTCTTCACTATCCCGTGCTCCGACGCGCATGAACCTTCGTCGGTGGCGGGGAAATAATTTTTTTTTATCATAAAATCCTAACTCGGCACATTCGAAACACCGAGCGAGAATAAATGGCCCCGGTGGAATTTCGACGCGGTTGCACGTGCGCAAAGCTGTTGCAGTTTCGTTCGCGGACAGGCAACGGCGAAGGGGAACGGGTGTTCTCGCAGCGCCGGCGAAGAGAGTTAATTGCCGCGGCTCGCCAGCCCGCGCTCGGCAAACTTTCGTGTACGCGCGACTGAGACGGAGAGAGAACCTCGCTGATGTGTGGCAACAATCCGGTAGCCGCAGGACTGAACGGGAAAAAAAAAAACAAAAAACAAAAAAAAAACAAAACAAAAAAGGATAAAACACGTTTGCGAGTTCCACATTTCCCAGGACCCCTCGCGAGGTGTGCCCATGCATCTTTGGCGCTGAACTCTTGGCGCACCCCACTCTACCCTCTCCTCCCCCCCCCCCTTGTCGTCACCCTTCCGAATGTTAGGCATCGATCGGCAATCGCATTTACACGCCCGATTATTTATCCCGGAGTTCACTCGCAGAATCGATGCAAATTGAGAACGTGAGCGCGGATTAATTTTATCCGACAAATATTTAGTTAGTTAAGGTGAGGTAAGAGCTCATGTGAGTTCAGAGAGAATTGCAGACACTTTCCGGTGAGATAAAAGGATGAAAAAAAAAAAAAAAATCAAGCATATTGAAGGTGCTGAAAATATTGACTTTGCATAATATTTATTCCAAAATATTATTGAGAAAGCAATGAAAAAAATTGTTCAACAAATTCCCCGGCAACTTAACTTTTTGCTCATGTACAAACAATTTGATCATCTTTTTGAGTACGTATGAGTTTTTTTTTCAGAGTTTTGTGTAATTTTTTAATATTACGTTTTTTTATTAACTAAAAATGCAATTTAAAAAAAATTACAAAAAAAATTGTGAAAATATTAGTATACGTATTCAGAAAAATTAACAAATCGCTTTCATAAAAAAAGTCAGGTTACCGGGTAATTTGCTGGGAATTCTCTTTCCTTAATTCATTAATAACATTTTGGAATGATTATTATGCAAGATCAGTCTTTTCAGCATCGTCCATATGGTCGATTTTTTTCGGATTTTTATCCCATCGAGAAGTGTTCGCAATTCCCCTCTCAATTCTCTCCGAACTCACGTGTGCCCAGTTTGTCCGCAAGACTACCTTAAAATAAATATTTAGTTGAAAAAAAAAATGTATTTATTTAAAATAGATATTTATTTTAAAAAAATATTAACTTACATAAAATAATTATATATTTACAGGCCGGAAGTTTTTCCGGTCGACGGTGAATCGGGCGAATGAAGGTAAACGAAACATCGGTTCGGAATCTCCGTTTCACCGTGTAAACAATTTGGCCAATAAAATTCTGCAGTACAACAGCTATTAATTTATTGAGAATAAGTATTTAGTTCGAGGCTCCCGACAAATGAATATTTTGTCTCGGAACACAGAACTTATCTCGCATTTCGTACTCCGCCACTGTTTGTTATGCCTCTCTTACGAGAAACCGGGCAGAGTCTCTGGAATCTGGAACTGGAGTCGCTTCTAGGAACAGCGGGAAATCCGATGCCCGGGACGCCCTCTGACCACCCTGACGACCCGCAGGGATATCGCTGTGCCGTTGAGATTCCCACCAGTCCTCCTCCCCCCCCCCCCCCCCTCCGCTCTTGTGTGTGGTACATATAGCGTACAGTTAAACCTGCACGGAGCTCTCGAGTCTCGACACAAAGGAGTACCTGTTCCGAGTGTCCATGCAGAACTCCAAGGTCCGCCGCACGATACTCGAGAGCTGCGACGCCCGTCCTCTACATATATTTATATACACACTGTGTAGACATATGTATATTTTTCACGTTCCCTCTCGAGAGTACATATGTATGAGCCGACTATAATATTCCCGAGGCTCCCTGCTGCTGGGAATCGCGAGAGCTGTTATTACTTCGCCGAAGAGTCTGAACGGTATGGAATTCTTATGCTGAGGAATCTCGAGAGCCGTTTCGTCAGCGAAAAAATTTTCATCGGTCGATATAGTTGCAGGCGAAAGGAGGACGCCGTGCGGCACTTTTTGTTTTTGTTTTTGTTTTGTTTTTTTTCATGAGGCTAGATTTCGATAGTCAATACGAATATCGAAGAATAAATTATTTTACGGCCCGGGAGTGGATATTAATTTTTTTTTTTTTTTTTTTCATAAGTAGACACTTATCGGCGGGAGGCTCGTTAAGTAAATCGTGACGTGGATGGGAAATTGAACTTTCGATCGGTGGCAATCGGCGGGCACGTTAAGCCGGTGAAATTATTCCTGATTGGCAATTAAAAGAAAAATCTCCTCAAATAGCTCTTCCTCGTTACGACGAGAAAATAAAAATGCCCGATCCGTACCGCGTATCGCTCGCTGTGCCTAACGTGCCAATTACTGCGACAGCTCGCGGTGTGATAAACTGCCGCCTCCTCTCCCACCGGAAGCTATAGATCCATCCGAATTAATTGAATCCTCCGCATCGATCCTCGTCGCTTTCCGCATCGCTCCTCCCCGCAATAAATACCCCGGGCCGGAAATTGATAGAACTGGAAGTATCCAGGTTTTTCTTCTTTTTTTTTTTTTTTTACTTTTTCCTTTTTTTCTGATGTATGTGTTTCCTGCGTGCGCTAATAATATAATACGCTGAGGTACGTGTGAGCGCTACTTTCTTCGTCACGCTCTCGCGAGCGCGCCTCCACAAATTTTCGCGCCCGAGATTTCTACGAATATCGTGCTGTGGCTAAGTGCGTGTGTTTTGCTCGCGGAGCGATTCTCATTACGGCGCCGTTCATTAAAAAATCTGGCCGAAGCGCGTTGACAAAGATCTCACCGCGCACGATTATCGCTGCGGTGAAGTCTAGCCGGCGATTTTTTTTTTTTGTTTGTCGGGCAACACACATTTCGCCCGAACGGAGCGCGCCGATATTTTTTTTTGTTCGACGATGAGGGCGGAGTTAAAAAAAAAAAAAATCAAAGAAAACACGGAAAGTATAATTTTATTTCATTCCATCTTCCTATCATTTCGTCACTTTATCGTTTCATCATTTCTTTCGTCATGGAATTTCATCATCAGTTCTGCTATTCTTACTCATTCTTATTCATTTTTGATAGTTTATTACTTTTGTTTAATTGTTGGTTGTTGTATAGTTTAATTTTAATTTGATACTTTCTTTTTCACTGTATAATTTTGCGCCTTTAGGGCGACCGGGGCAAAACGGGACAGTGAGGGCAAAAATCAATCTTACAATAATTTTTGGAAGGCCGATTTTGTCCCAACGATGCATCCGGATTTTCAAACCCTTTTTGCCCCACGTACTACAATCCAAAAGTTATTGGAAAATTGTCCTTTGTCTCATTATCCCGTTTTGACCCGCTGTGCCATTTTGCCCCGCCCTCACCCAACTCTTTGCTCAGGGGGTTCGCCTAAAGACACGAATAAAACAACACTATTCTACTCTAGAGTGTCATAGATAAATATGAAACCAAAAAACAAAAAAAAAAAGAAAACTAATTTGCTTAAATTTACGCTCATTGTATTAATTTGCTCTCATTTTATTAAGCGCCTTCCGGCTTCCTCGAATTTGATCAAACTCCCAGTCTCACGAATGACCGTAAATTTTTTTTTTTCTCGCGTATCCCTTGCGGACCGGCGCCTCTCGATTCGCTTTATGAGTCATTCCTTAACCGAGCGCACATTGTACCGGTCTATGCGAGTTTAACCCGAGCTCATCATCCTGGCACGCCTCTATTTATCACCGATCCAAAGCGCACTGGCGTGCAAACGCGCATTGCCTCGATGTGATTCAAAGAAAAAGAGCCAACAAGAAGAAATAATCAAATAAAATAAACAAACTGTCCATTCCGAAGGATCGAAGCCTCTCATTAGCCTCGGGAGCGGTGCGGAGCCGGTGCGAGGATACCGGTTAGTTTATCCTCCTATCGTGTGCGACTCGCTGCAGGAAGTTCGTTCCATCAGTCGCCGGCTAGTAACCCAGTTATGCCACTTGTATATCCTGTATCTTACTACCGCGCGATATATAGGACACGACGGTGTGTACGAGATTTGTGTACGCCTGTGTTTACAACGCCCGGTCGAGCCCGACTTGTGTCAGTTACGGGCAGAGCGAGTCTTCGGCGAATCCGCAGCGAGGAAGGCCTCGAGTAGGGGTCATTATTATTGTTATTATTTTCATTATGGAACATTGTTTTGTTTTCGACAGGGCTCACGAGTGTTTCTCGTCGGAACCCGGAAAGCCTGGAGGCGCGTTCAGGAAATTCATTACGATGTTTTGTTTTATTTAGTTTTTACAATTTTTTTTTTTTTTTTCTTTTTTTTTTTTTTCTCTTCTTATGCTCGTTCGCCGAGAGCCCGGGGAAAATTGCCGGCAGCGCCGGGAGCATAGCCGAGTGTAAAACGCTCCCGAGATGGATATCGGTGTGAGGGTCGACTTGTAACGGAGAGGAATCGAACACGAGTCTGTGCCCCTCCGACGCCGATCGTGACCCGCGGAACGCGAGAGCCTTTCACTCTTGGACGACCAGGATCAGAATTCTTCGACCTACTCGCCACGGATCGCGAAGCGATCTTGAGTCGATCTTTCGCACGGGTCACGATTTTTCACGAGCTTCGACAGATTCAATCATGATTTAAAAAAGTAAATAAAGACATTTAAAAAGGGCGATCTTACCTCGTTTAAAAAATTGCACGGGAGTCCAGTTTGTTTCTCCGATCGGTAATCCTGACTCGTTTATGTCACAAAAATCACATGAACAATCTCGCGCAGTTCGGCTATTACTGTCAAGTGCTTTGCAAACGATGATAATTCTTCGATATTTTATTTTCCTCGAGCGGTTTTCGTCAGGCTCGGAACAATTTCCTCGCAGTGCATTAAAATTGTTTGGTCGTTAAAAGAAAAAAAAAAAAAAAAAAAAAAAAAAATTGTTAAAATATAAAGAGGCAAAGTCGAGGCACGAAATCTTAACGGAGAGTACGCGCGTTACCCGGATCGTGCATCGGGGCCGGTGCCGGACCGACTGACTAACTGATTGACTGACTGACTTACTCGGCAGTCAGTGCTCACTGGCGTTCGCATCAACGCCGACGACCACTTCTCTCTCTCCCAGCTTCTCTCCCCATGCTCCATTCTCCCTCGAATACCACCACTCCGGCCCCGCCGTCTCTTCTACCACTACTCCGACGCGCCGACTTCCATGGCCCAGGTGCGTACATTCGCCGTAGAAAGTTTAACCAAAGCGGCGACAATTTTCTCCACTTTTTTTTCCACGCGTCTACTTCGGGATTTTTTAATTTTTTTTATCATTTCATTATTATCACAAAATGTTGATTTCTCGAATTTCTCACCTGGAAAATCTATCATTACCATGGTCGAAGATACAGTGGAACGCCGATTAACTGGAGTCGGATTAACCGGGAAACGGAGTGACTGTGCACCCAGAAAAATCATTTATTTGACGGTCACTGTTTATTTGATTTTAAGCAAAATACTTATTTGATTTAAAGTGATATTCATTTGAATTAAGTAAAAAGTCACTTCAATGAAATAAAATACTTAATTAAATCAAATAAACATTTTACTTAATCTCAATAAACGGTGGCCATCAAATAAATTATTTTTCTGGCTGTGCGTCTTCCGAGATTTTTTTTTTTTAGACTAACTTACGTACTGCTATTAACTACTATTAATGAAAAAAAAAAAAAAAAATCTAAAGCCGTACATTCTAGTTCACAGTATTTAACGATTAATTCATTTCTCTGAATAGGTATGCATTTTTTTCAGATTTTTCAATCAGCTTTGATTTTTTTTTCTTTTTTTAATATGGCAAAAATGGGTGAAAAACACACAAAAATCAAAATTAATTGAAAAATCTGAAAAAATTCATACTTGGTCAAAAATCATACTGAAAAAATTCATACTTGATCAAAAATCAACGAATCATTTTCATAAGAATAAAAAGTTGCTTTGCCGAACGATTTGCTAGACAATTAATTATTATTATTATTATGAAAAATTAATCTTTTCAAGTACCCTAAATGTGCATGATATTTTTCAAATTTTAATACCATCGAGAAGTACTTGCAATTTTCACTTAATTTTCTCGAACTTATGCGAAATGAGCCAGAAGCGACATAGCTACATCTGCAAGTTGTGCCAAATGTCATTGTAACCAGTTAACATGAAGTTGTATCATTAGCCACAATTGACCTATATACTTTCGCTGTTTAGTTCGGATTAACCGGGATTTCGATTATTGGGGATTTTTCGATCACGAGCATCCCGGTTAATCGGGGTTTTTACTGTACTCCAAAAAAATGCGATTTCCTGCGATTTGCTCTTTATTTTACTGTACTCCAAAAAAATGCAATTTCCTGCGATTTGGTCTTCATTTGTATCGGCCATGCGCCGAAGAACTCGCGTTCGCTCATTGTCATTGTTAATCGCGACTCTATTGATTTTCGATCCGGTATCGCGACCTCCGAAGACTTTGATCCTTCGGCAACACAACACCTGCCCTCGTGCACATGCCGTACAGGGTTTTAGTATTTTTCTCCTCGTGTCGAAGAAACATTGGCTTTTCCTCCGGCGGAGTGTAACAAAACCTTCGTACCGCAAAAGTCGTGTACTACCGCATTCGCTGTCTGATATGGAAACACGAGGCCGATGTCTGCGAGCCCCGACGAGCGAGTCAGCGGCCGAGTGTATACGCGTGACAAAAAGTTTTCACCGTTCTGAGATTCTCGTGCACTGAGCCGAGGACTCTGTTGCGGAGCGCCTGGGACGCAGGCAACCGCAGATACCGGGCCGAATGGACGGAGGAAACGCACCGGGAGTCGCAGACCTCTTTGGATCGGGGAAATTCGAAAGGCTTCGAAAAATGGTCAAAGAAAAATAAGAAGACGTTAGAACGAAGCTACGAACAATTTTATTTATTCTACTGGACAGACGGAATTTTTAAAGATTTATTATCTCTATCGTGTAGGCTCAGGCCGAGGAGGCGAGTATCCTCGAATAGGCGTTGATCACCTCCGACAGAATGAGCTCCTCCTTGGGCAACAACTTAGCTAAGTCTATGGTCCTCGACATGTCGCTTAAGAGACGAGCGAATTCGTTTCTAGCTTCCACTACTTCCAAGAGCACATTTTTTAGCTTTTCCTAAAAGAACAAAATAGAAGAAAAAAAAAAAAAAAAAAAACAAAAACGCTGTAGATTTCTCGGGACGAATAGTTAGGAGAGGAAGATTCTATTTTTATAATTTGTGACTATTTTTTTTTTTTTTTTTTGTCACTTAATCATTGTCCAGTTCGATCGACGTACTTCGGCGCCGCTGTAGTTTGAGATCCCGATGCAGCTGGCGAAGCCATTCCCGTGGGTGTAGTAGCCGAGCTTGCGTCTTCCGAGGCCAAAGCAGTAGGGAACTTGGTGTCTCTTGCAAGTTCCCACCAGGATGTTCAGCGTGTCGTCCAATCCACCTAAAAATTGGTGGTTTCGAAACATTAAACGTGTCCCAGCGATCCGGCCGATTCCCCCACTTGCGAGTACCTTCCGTCTCCACTCTCTCGATATCGGGCGCTATGACGACGAATTTGATTTTCTTTAAGCCGATTTGCTTGTGAACCTCCTTGATTCCCGCATAATAACGCCGCTTGCCCTTTCCCTTGACGCTGTCCCGCTCGTACATTCTCTTCTGCAGTCTCGTGATCTCTGCCAGAAACTCCTCGAGATGTTTCCTCAGACTGGGCGTTACTGTGTTCGTGCAGTATCTGGAAATCCAGTGGATTTTGTTTCGCCAAGTGTGCAATTTTCGATCTTCTCGCAGCAACCAGCAAATCGACGTTTCCCACCCACAAAAGCTCGTCTTATTAAAAAATGTTCCCCCCCCCCCCCCACAAGTTTCCAATGAAAAACTCACTCTCGAAACTTCTTTGAAAATCGGATCCTACCGGGCTCTCGTTTGATGAGAATATTGTCGTCATGCTCGCCCGTCTCGTCGCAGACGTTCAGGCTCAGCGTCGCCTCCATAGCGTCGCAGTCGATGGCCTCAGCTTCGCGAACGTTGGAATCCTGGGCGCCGATTTCTTGGAATCTGCAATCGTCCCCATCACCCAGAGACAGATTATCCATTTTCTCATGCACATCAGGCCTGAAGATCACCGTCTCCTCGGACATTTTAACCTGCCTCGTGCTGCGATAGTTCGTGCTCAGGCACGAGAGCGCGGCCATTTTCCTCACGAGTTCCGGATCGTCGCTAGGCGCGGCGTTGATGCCCAATCTATCGAAATCAATGTCCTCGATGCTCCCGTCCGCAACTCGGGCGTTGCAGATCTGTCGTTTGTTCGCTTCGATATCCCTCCTGAACATTCTCCAGTAATGAATCTTCAGCAATTCGTTTCTCGATGGTTTCTTCTTCTTCTTCTTCGCGATGTGTCCCATGGTGCGTTGCAACTTCTGGCTGGGCCATCTGCAGTCCGGAGGGACTGAGACTCTCATGTTCACGTTCAGCTTGCATATGTCGACGGTTATCCTCGTCGCTTGTTCCGTCTGCAGGAGAAGCGGCCATCTTTGGGTCTGCAATGACTGATCAGCTTTCTTCAGTACAGATATCAAAAATCTACCTAGTCTAACGTATTCCCTAATCGCTACCGTACCTCCAACGCCTTGTGCAGATTTATGTGAATCATATCCGTGCTCCTGAGTACTCTCGGCCTTCTGGGTTCCGCATTGGCTGACTCGTCGCAGACTTCCACTTGATTATTATCCACGAGACTGTGCTTTCTCTTCAAAACGATTTCGCCGAGTTTGGGGTAGTCGATCTCGTTCAGGGTCTCGTGCAGGTCACTTATCTCGGAGCCACTGGCCAGATCCCCCAAGAGCCTTGGAAGCCTAGCTATCTGAATGCTCTTTACCTGCGACCGTTCCTCGCCAGCAGGATGGGACAACTTTGGCCATGCTCTCTCGTCCTCCTCGTTCACTGTGGGTCTTGCGTTGCGCCAGCAATGGTTGTTCATCGTGATCCTCCGGAGATTGCCTTTGATCGACGTTTTGACCAAAACTACGCCACTCGCTTGTCTGCTCGTTTGTTTTCAATCCGTTGGTCCTTTATTGCGCAGATTGAGGGCAACGTTTTGCGACGTTGTGGTCTTCAATGGTATTTGGCCTCTACATTGAATCGAGAACTCGTCACACTGTCAAACACGCGCTGTATCGGCGCACTCTGCACCGAAAGTCAACGACACCAGTCAATGGTCCAATGTTTTCGTATCAATGAAACTTAGACTCGATGACCTTTGCTCTTTCGCGCTGTGATCGGAGCGAGGACAGCTGATGTTCGTCGCAGACAGCTGATATTCGTCGGGAACTGCGAGTGTGAATGAAACGGCAAATGTGAACATCGAGGAGTGGGATAGGGTCGTCGACGCTCGAGGCTAGTTCCCATTCCCACCGGAAGTGGAGCCATCTTCTGTGAGCCGTTGGCTCCGAAACACTGGAAAGTGGCGGTGCCAGAAGTTATAAAGAGCGTTAAGTTTGCTTTACCGTCAGCCGACAAGTTAGTTCCCCTCTACGGTTTCACGCAAGATCATGCAGAGATCCCCAGTTTTTTTTTTTTTATCTCCGCAGTCGGTCGGTATACGTCATAATCATAATACACTTCGGCACCGCTCGCAGAATCTTGGGAACTACATCTGCCCCTGCAACTTTGCGCTTCCGCCTCCTTTCCACCTCAGTGAATTACAATAATTGTCTCGGAAAGTTTAAACGGACATCGCTACTAACGGATAACGACTCGGGTGGGCTGCGCGGGGGCGCGCGTGTGTGGAAAGTCGTTGCAAACTCGCCGAAACTCCGCAATAAATGTCTCGAGGAATTGTTTATACAGAGTATACACGAGCGTTTTACTACCGGCACTATTTCACGCCCCCGCCTTCGCGTATGACGCTCGGGGGAGCGTCCTGAATATAGAGCAGTGAGCGAATGCCGTTACTGGGTTATTGCGAAATCGCCGAATTCCGACTCTGTTGACTGTGAATCCTGCTGAGCTGCGAGTACCGCGAAGGAGCTTCGTCCCGAGTCCAATTTTCCACGAGGTTCCCCTAACTACCGAGGCACCAAATTTACCCGCGCCCCGGGGATTGCCCCGTTTCTGCGACCCTCCCAATGTCCCATCGGCATCCGAACGACCCCGGAGACGAAATAATTAAACGATCGCGCACATACGTTAGTCGGAAAGGACATCGGGACATGAGTTCTATTCATCCGGGAGGCGATACTCCTGACTAGTGCATGAATAATCCCCGAGACACGTGACTAATGTTCGTTTCCTTGGACACATTTGATAAATTAATCAGCGATGCGACAGTTCAAAATCCCTCAGCGAATATACGCGCAAATTTTCGAAGAAATACAATCCGAGCGTTTCATAGGTAGAAGATAGAGTCCTAATTGACACAAACGTGTGACATAACTTCGGGACCCTTATCACCGAAAGCTTTCTGGCTGGTCCGTCGCCTGCGATGCACAGACGCATGAACAACGAGGGTGAACAGAGGGGCGTAAAGCCCGGGTCACACGTGATGGCTCGACAAACTATGAAGCGTCCCTGACAACTGTCTCTCGTATGGGGTTGAGCAAGGCGTATCTGTCGCCGAGTCTTCACCCGACGTACGAGGGTCCGTAACAGGCGGGAATGCATCAGCGGGCTGCTATCACGAAGGGTCGAGGAACGGCACTGAGGATGATGAAGCCGGATGGCGGAGTCAAGGGGTGGCGATACAACCGGCGGGTTGTAGAAAGTGGAAAGAGGTCATAGGTGGAACGGAGAAACCCCGAGGATAAACACACAGGATGTTCGCGAAGCGAGAGGTGGAACAGAGCCGGGGAAGGGTGGGCGAGGGTGGGAGGATGTTGAAGAAGCGTAAGAGAATGAGGATAAGTCGTCGCTGCCGGGGCTGTTCACGGGCTCGGCACCGTGGTACACGCTGCCGAAAGGGGTTGATGTTGGTACTTGGTGAGAAAGTGAGCTGCTGGCAAGGAATACCATACTCGGTGCCGGGAACCGTGGGATGGGACGAGCAAGAAGCGTCACGGCGACCAGCATCAGCAGCCAAGAGCACATACAGGGGTTCGGCAGCTCGGGTCGTTCGCTACCGGGCGGGCTCCGAGGGACAAAGCGAAGTCGAATCAGCCGCACGATGAAGACGGAGAGAGAGGAAGATCGTGGCTGGGAAGTTCAAGCTCTTCGAGGGCGTGTACGTTGGAAGAGGAAATACCGGAGGCAGAAGGCGCGGGGAAGTCAGTGCTTCGGACAAATTTCATGAATACAGCGAATCATGGGTCGGCAACTTGTCCAGGGGCGAAAATACCTCTTAATTGACTCGCCAATTACAGAATTTATATACTTTTGTCGGATCACAAGTTGCCGACGAGTTCAGTTCAAAAGTGGACAGCACATGTACGGAGACAGTTGCGACCATCATTGAGCAACCCTATCGATTTGCGTGCCAACCGAGGTGGGCAATATTCACCACTCTTGCCCACTTACGTATATACGTTTCTATCGAGTGATGAGCTCTGATGAAAATCTTTCGTCCGAGTACACTTCCATCGCCGCTTCTTAAATTCTCAATTAACCCTACAACTCATGACTGCGCTCCCAACGCGCACCCCACGCGAACGCCAAAGAATGAGCTTTTTGCCGATTTTTTGCGTTTTCACAATTCGAATGGATTTTTCATGAACTAAATGTAAATAAAATCAGATCTCTCGTACACCATTCTCTTCCTTATGAAGAAAGGAAGAAAACCATATATGAGAAAGTCTGTTTATCAGCACAAGAACCTGTTCTATGATCAAGAAAAGCGTGGGATGTGTTCGAACTCCAGTCGTGCGTTTCAACGTAAAAGAATTAAGTCTGTAGGGTTAAAATCATTTGTGGCCTCCCTAAAAATGTTTCAATGATTGGTCTTAAGGGGGTTTCAGAAACTGGGTCACACTCGTCCGTTTCGCGGTACGCATTACAGAGAAGAAGGTATAATCGCTACAGCGTAAAAACGACGAGGCAGAAGTTGGTGGAGTAGGAAAAAGAGAAGTATACTTTGGTCGGGGCGAGCGTGCGGGTACGGTGTGCCACGGGGTGGTGGGTTGGAAGGGCGCGCGTTCTCTTCGCGGCGCCCACCCCATCGCCGCTGAGCCCCTGCGCGGTGTGCAGGCGCCACGTTAGCCGTGCGAGTCGGACTGCGAGGAGCGGATCGGACGAGCCGGAAGTCCAACGGAGACGAGGCTAGCCTACAGATACAGTCATAGAGCCGCGTATCAACGGATAGCGGCCAAGGGAGGTTCGGTACACGTTGAAGTGAAACGGAGAACGAGGGACAGAGACAGCTCGGTCGAACGTGGGCTCTGCCGTCGGTTGGTGCTGGCGTTGCTGCCGCTGCCGAAGGTGGAGGGAGTCGTTGTCCTCGGAGTCCTCGTTCACCGGCCGCGACTGGCTCCAACAACGATGCTTCGCCAGTACTGCGCGAAACGCGGTCCCGTTCGCATCACCAACCCGTAGGATCGCGCGTCCGGTTTCGTGGCATTCCTTTTGTTGCTCGTTTCCGTCGATGTCATCGGCGCATCCCCGCTTGACGCTTGACGTTGGCACGCGGCCCCGAAGTCGCGTCCCCCACAGGTCGTTCGATCCAAATCCGGATAATCCAATCCTCGGCGATCGAAAGACCGGAGGGGTAGTTTTTCACCTCCAAAAAAAAAATCAGACCACGAAACTGGTGCGCGAACGGATAAGTAAATTTGTCCGCTAGGCTTGATAATCGGATAGGTCAGGTTGGTCTCCGAGTGTGCCCTCATAGGCGTTGAGGGGCTCGAAAACGTGCGTGTCCGCTGAACGTGCTCGCGCGCCGACCAACCGCCGTCCGGCCAGGTGCGCCAGTCCCGCTTCTTTTTATTGTTGATCTTTGTTTCGAAGTGCGTTTCCGATCGCAGTGAGTTTCCACGTCCCCTTCGTGGTGCCGCGCGCACTACGGCTCACCTCTCTCAACGGCCCGATCCATCGGGCGCCGCTTGTGACATGTGTCTGTGCGCCGATTCGCGACTTCTCGCGTGTTCGCCACTGTGAATACACCGCACACACGCGACGAGTCCACGCAAGGCTCTCATACGTGCGGGCTCGGGACTCCGCTCGGAGCTCTTACTTACCTGCCTGCCTGCCTGCCTGCCTGCCTGCCCACTCGCGGGCTGCCTGGCTGCTTACCTGGCCACCTCGCCAGCCCGAGAAGAGAATGTAAGTTGCCTCCCGACAGCGATGCCAGATCTCTGCCGCGGATCTCTACCGGTGAATCATGCGACCGCGTGCGCCTACCGAACGACGAGGATAACACGGATACAAACGAATCGGCGGCCAGTGGCCTCAGCGAGAATACCGAAGCTTTACCGGGATATTGCCAGAAGCCTTTTTGTTTTTTTGAGGAGGCAGACAACTTATGTCTCGCTGTACGCAAGGTCGTGCGGAGGAGATACCGGTTTCGAGTAATGTAACGTTGAGTACACTGTTAAAAAAAATTCATATGAAATAAACGAATCGGCGGCCAGTGGCCTCATCGGCAATACACAAGCTTTACCGGAATTCCCAGAACGCTGTTTTTTTTTGGGAGGTCCTGCGGAGGACATACGCGTTTCGAGTAATGTCATGTTGAGTACGATGTAAAAAAAAATATATATATACATATATATCGAATAAACTAATCGACTGCCAGAGGCCTCGTCGGGAATACCCAAGCGTTACCAGGATTTCCAGAACCCTTTTTTTAGGAGGTAGACAACTTATGCGTCGCTGTATGCGGGGTTCCGCGGAGAACATACCGGTTTCGAGTAATGTCACGTTGAGTAAACTGCAAAAAAATGCATATGAAATAAACGAATCGGCGGCCAGAAGCCTCATCGGGAATACCCAAGCTTTGCCGGGATTTCCAGAACCTTTTTTTTAGAAGGTAGTCAATGTATGCGGCGCTGTACGCAAAGTCCTGCGGAGGAGATACCGGTTTCGAGTAATGTAACGTTGAGTAGACTGTATAAAAATGCATATGAAATAAACGAATCGGCGGCCGGAAGCCTCATCGGGAATACCCAAGCTTTGCCAGGATTTCCAGAATCTTTTTTTTAGAAGGTAGTCAATGTTTGCGGTGCTGTACGCGAAGTCCTGCGGAGGAGATACCGGTTTCGAGTAATGTAACGTTGAGTAGACTGTATAAAAATGCATATGAAATAAACGAATCGGCGGCCAGAAGCCTCATCGGGAATACCCAAGCTTTGCCGGGATTTCCAGAACCCTTTTTTTACAAGGTAGTCAATGTTTGCGGTGCTGTACGCGAAGTCCTGCGGAGGAGATACCGGTTTCGAGTAATATAACGTTGAGAACACTGTAAAAAAATTCATATGAAATAAACGAATCGGCGGCCAGAAACCTCATCGGGAATACCCAAGCTTTGCCGGGATTTCCAGAACCCTTTTTTTAGAAGGTAGTCAATGTATGCGGCGCTGTACGCGAAGTCCTGCGTAGGAGATACCGGTTTCGAGTAATGTAACGTTGAGTACACTAGAAAACATGCATATTAAATAAACGAATCGGCCCCTTGGGTATTCCCGATGATGCCAGCGCCCTTATCGGGAATAACCAAGCGTTACCGGGATTCCCAGAACCCGATTTGTTTTTTTGAGGAGGTACGCAATCTTTTTTTTTTTTTTTTTTTTTTTGAGGAGACACACAAACGAATCGGCGGCCAGTGGCCTCATCGGGAATACCCAAGCTTCACCGGGATTTCCAGAGTCCTTTTTTTTTTTTTTTTTTTTTTTAGAAGGTAGTCAATTTATGCGTCGCTGTGCGTAAGGTCCTGCGGAGGATACACTGGTTTCGAGTGATGTTAGGTTGAGTACACTGTAAAAAGAATTCACATGACATTTAATGTACCGGACTGGAAGTTTTTATGCAAAAACCGATACACTACGTCCAATGTATAATTATGATGAAAAATGAATGTTCAGTGTGTTAAGAAATTTTTTCACAGCCTAGCCGAACATATTTTAATATCGTAAGTTTAACTCCCTTTATCCGGCAGACAAGATTTTCACCGAAAGTCAATTCTTCTTTTAAGTGTTGTTACCAGTGACGTAAGTTCAATTGCCACGAGTTTTTTTTTTTTTTTTTAATAGTGCATAGAAGAGAATGAGATAGAGCGGATTTCGATGAAACTTGTTCGTGTCCCTTAAAGACGAACGAGTAAAAAAAAAAAAAAATGGTCCCTTTATCCCCATTCTCCGGTGTCCTCCCGCCGCGGACCTTGTTCCCTCCGACAAGTGCACAGACATTAGTCCGTCACGAGTCCGAACATCGGTCTACAGACATTAATTATTGCGCAATCCATCGAGCTTCTCGAGAGTTCGTGCGATCGCCTTAAGGTCGAACCGATTTGATATTTCACGTGAACGCGAGCCATCGCGATTCCCCCCTCGTGCACAACGTTCGTCCCCGAATCGCGACAGGCCGGATCGCCGAGAGGCCGTGCGCGCGATCCTCGATGTCTTCGCCGTCAGCCGGTGGCTCGACGGAGACCGCGATCGCGCCGCTCCACGTAACGATAATTGCGCCTTCCTTCCCACGACGCGTTCCCGCCGTCTTCGACTCCCCCCCCCCCCCCCCCCCCCCCCCCCCCCCCCCCCCCCCCCCCGTCATGTGAACGAGCCGGCTAATTCATCGCGCACAATACCGCCTCGCTCTCCCGACGGATCCGACCTCGGGATGTGCGAATAATCGCGATTTTTTTTGCATGCGCCAACTTTAAGCGCGTTCCATATTCCGCGTTCTCATTGTTCAGCGGTCCCGTTTCAGCGATCTCGAGCGCGCAAAAAATCACATCGGCAAAACGCCTCCGGGCCAATATCCTCGGGCGTCAATGCCGTCCTCACCGGACCGACATTCGATCTGTTCGCTGTCCGCCTCGGATGATCCATAGATCGACGAATCCACCGATCGACGTCCGTGACGCGCCTCGCGATACTCCGGGCGATTTGTTGTCGCACGCTGTTACACGCTCCGCCGGTGGACGAACCCGTCGAGGCCCTCGGACAGAAGCGAGCCAAGCGTGACTCCCGCGCGCATGGCGTCACGGTTTCCACGCTACCGGGAAAAAAAAAAAAAAAAAAAAAAAAAAAAAAAAAAAAAAAAAAAAAAAAAAAAAAAAAAACGATCGACTCCGCGAACCGCGGAGCTCGGAGCATTAAAACTGGATCTCAAAAAACATAAATCCTCCGTTTTTCGACGGAGAGGCAAAAGTCCCCCCCCCCCCCCCCCCCCCCCGCTAAAGACCTTCGCGACTGTATCGGTATAGAGCCAAACTCTTATATCACGAGGAAAAAACAGCACAAAAAAAAAAAAAAAAAATCTCGAACAAACGTCGAAGTGGCGCCGGAGGCGAGAGTGTACGAGCTGGCAATCTTTTCAGGTGTTCATCGTCCCGGGAGTGCTCGATGACGTCGCTCTGATTGGATTCCATCGGAGAAACGAGGGTTGAAAGGGATTCTGCGTCCCGGGGGGATGCGAAGGCGAGGAAGCTCCCGCGTCAACGGGAATACATCGCGGTGAAGAGGGCGAGGGGGCGAAAGAAGAGGAAGAAAAAGGTGAAAACGCGCCGTGGACGAAAGGTCGCTGCTGGAAGGAGGGAGTAGAAAAAATTAAAAAAAAAAAAAAAGGAAGAGTCCGACCGAGCGCGCGAAGATAGGGGTGGGCGGGTCGGGAGGGGCGACGCGACGGTGAGAAGGGCCGAGACGGGCGGGTGGATATAACAGTGGCAAAAGGTGTCCGGGGGCAGTGATGCGCCTGGACGTTGGGGTGACAAGTGCGGTGGACGATTCGCCGGGCAACAGATAGCGTCAGTGGGGCGCGCCCGGGTACCGATGCGTGCTACGCTCCTGGGCGAGGCCCAGCAACGGGGGACCGTCGTGGGGCCTCGCTCCTCGACGACGATGCCCCACGTCGTCGGGAGGACGAAAAGCCGGCGAGCGTTCGACCGGCGGGGCGCGGGAGGACTCGCGGAACTCGCGACACTCGCCGTGCTACTCGTCGTCACGATCGTCGATGCCTCACCCCTGCCGCAGCCTGTACCACCGCACACAGGTGAGTCATCGTTATTCCCTCTTGTTTCAGCTTTCCTGGACTGAGCGGAGAAAAATTTCCGTTGGATCTTTGTTCGATTTTTTGGGCGCGGTGGTCGTTGATCCGAGCGCTGAGAGACCAAGAAAAAAAAAAACATTCATTCGATTCTCTACGCCTTCCGTCGAGACACTTGCGCGGGTTTTTCTCGGAATTGGGCAAACACTCGATATACAAAATATATTCTAATTATACTCAAAATATATAATATAAAATACTATGTGTCTTTAAAATACAAAATACTATGTGTATTTAAAATACAAAATACCTTTTGTACTTAACATACATTTATAAATACTTCGTTTGAGTACTTTTTAAAATACCTCGTGAAAATCGATATGGACGGGATGGATGTGTGGATCCGGCCCCTTTATCCATTCATCCAGCCTAACCTTACAGCCCTAATATGGAGAAGACGCAAAATTATATTTTGTACTTTGTACTTGAAGGCCCCGAAATGTACTTAAAATATCAGAAAAGTATTTGAGTAATTAAAATAATTAGACAGATAGATCAGTTTATTGTGTCCTGGGATAATTCTCCTGAAAACCGAGCATTACAGATAGGCGGTACATAAGTAAAGCGAAGTGGGTAGAGAAAGTATAGGATAGAATAGAATAGTTTACACTTTGATTTGATACACCTATGAGGGTAGTAATAATAACAATAAAGTAGAAAGGAAAGAAGAGCAGTAATAGATTACGAACGCTTAATAAGTAATTAAAGTGTGGTCGCCACCGCAGTCCTCCTCAACATCCTGCTCAAGGGATTCAAGATGTTGTGCACAGTAAAAAAAACTGTGTACTTTTTACAACAACTTATTGTTCAGAACCCTCGACAATTTTTTATTTCTTAATTTTCCGATCGCACCAATCGGCTTCTAGTTTGACAAACAAAGGTACAAACTAGAATTGTCAATAACATCGTAAATATAAGGACAAGTTTGTGTATCAAAGCCTCAACTAACGAGTTTGTCACTTATTTAACAAAATTATTTTTACGAAACTTCGTATTCCTATTTTACGACATTATTTTTTTTTTTTTTACTGTGTAGAAGACGCACCTCAAACGATTCGATCGCGGAGGATCGTGACGGGTAGTCTATTCCAGAGACATATGCTATTCCAGAGCCAAGGAATTGACTTTCGGTATTTTGACAAATAAGTATTAAAAAAATACCTAAAATACATGAAGTATTTAAAATAACGTCCAGCTCCGGTCTTTCTGACGAGGGTCGTCGTCGTAAAAAAAAAAAAAAAAAAAAAAAAACGAGCAACAGTTGTTCAATTGTTTTATCGATGAAAGGGTCCAATTTGGTCGGTTCTCTGCAAGTATAAAAGCTAACTTACGAAGAGGAAATTTCGCTCGGGTCGCCTAATCCCCGTGACCGATCTTGGGGGGGGGGGGGGGAGAAACGAGAAAAAAAAGAGCGCACTCGAATTTCACTCGTCATATCTCTCCAGCGATTTCGTTATTTGGACAATGCGACCCGAAGCTTTTGTCCCGCGGCAACGGGATTCCCCTCTTCGGACCCTCGGAATCGAAATTCAATGCAGCGTTACCTGGTAACCGTCGGGCCAAAGAGCCGTACACTGTGCAAACATGGCTACCCCGCTAGTGAGAGTGAACGGAAGCCTCTCTTTGCATTACAGCGCGTGCACTCCATGATACAACCAACCGAATGAACTGTCGCACGTGAAAGCCCGCTACCATTCATTGCCCGTGCCATTTTCAACCTGGTCGTAAGATTGATATCGCACCGGGTCTCGCGTCTCGCGCCAGGTCGACGTTCCCGTGGCGCACAACTTTATCTCTTTTGTTTCTAATTACAAAAAATTATCTGTAAAAAATAAGATTTTAAACGCTCCACAGCAGTCACGAGGCATTAGTCTGCATCGCCGTTCGAAGAGAGCCGGATAACCCCGTGCTAAGCCGGCGTGGTACATTGTAGGCTCGATAATATTCATTACGACGCGGTAATCGCCTCGAGAAAGTTGAGCGTGCATCGATTCCGTGGAGTTTCGAGAGCCACCGAGGCAAGCGGCGAACGTCGGTGCGGGAGAGACCGGAGGGCTTTCGAGCAACCGGGTGAGCGTTCGTCTCTCGCTTCCTCGCCGCTGGATCTCGGAGCGCGGATGGTTCCCTATAACCGGGCGAGGATGCCGGAGGAGTCTCTCGTACGTGCATCGCGTTGGCTGTGTGCAGGAGCCGAAGGAGCGAGGAGCAGCAGGATCAGCGGCAGGGGCGGGAGGGCGCTCATGGTAGTCGATTAACTCCGTGGCAATCGAGAGGTTCCACACCGCGGCGGGATCGCGGAAACCGCGAGCTCTCAGGGCGTCGCTCCATCTCCGCGCTCAGCGGGGAAATGGAATGCTCGATGAGAACGGCGACAGGGTCATTCTCGTGATTCCATTGCGCCGTCTTCCATCGGCTGTCGGTGACGGAATCCGCGATAGGGATTGAAAAAAAAAGATATCGATGGAACGGTTCGAGACGAAAATCTACCAGGAGATGACACGTCGGTGAGAGATCAGCGGTGGACAGTGCTTGAAGTAGCGGGTACTTGTTTGGTAATTCAAGTACGTGGTTGAAGTACGCGAGTACTTTTCAGTGATTCAAGTACGTGGTTGAAGTAGCGGGTACTTGTTTGGTAATTCAAGTACGTGGTTGAAGTACGCGAGTACTTTTCAGTGATTCAAGTACGTGGTTGAAGTACGCGAGTACTTATTAGTGTTTCAAGTACGTGGTTGAAGAACGCGAGTACTTTTTAGCAATTCAAAGTAGTTTTTCACGATTCCAAGTAGCAAGTACAAATACTTTCTGAGAATACGTCACTTTCGGGTTGAAAAGCTTAATTTTTCGATCGGATGCGACGTTTTCCCTGGATGAAGTCACTTCGCCAATTTCTGTTGGCGATTATCCGCAAAAAAATGTTGACCGTTTCAATTTTATGAGATGTAGACATTTTCTTTGTGTCGCGATGGAAGGTGCAAAGCCATTTGCACCCATGGCTTTTTCATTTATTAGAGTTTTGCGCATAACTTCCTTAACGAGGAAACAAAAAATCGATCAACGAACTCACTAGTAGAAAAAGCTACGCCCAAAATTGTAATACATGCGAAAGAAATGGGCAAATTATTTTGTAACTTAAAAAAGAAAAGGATAACGCTTTACGCTACAGAACGCTTGACACTACGAATCTAATTGCGAAAAGCACTTGGGAAAAGTCATTTCCGCGAAAGCGAAATACTTCGAGTAGAAAAAGGACTTCAAGTACAAAGAGTACTTCAAGTACAAAATGTACTTCAAGTACCTGTGATACTTTGTACTTTGTATTTGCAAATTTTTGTTGGTACATTGCCCAGCTCCGTGTGAGATAAACGGAAAAATGTAAGATAAAACGAGAAACGCGAGTAGAAAACGAAGCGTGGGAAGCGGTTGAGGATGATGCGTGGGCGATTTTTATATGGAAATACGAGTTCCGAAGCCGTATACGCGACGGGACGAGTGAACTTGGTTCTAGCCAGGTGAGATGGTCCGGGCAAGGCGAGAAGACGAGAAGACGAAGGAAGAAAAATCCGCCATCCTAGGCCCGGGATTGGTGCATGCTCGGCCCGGCCCTGGGTTGCCGCTGGTCCGCCAATGGTCGAGCACCAGCGGACACATATGTAACATATTTCGTGATACTTTGTCGTCCGTTTGTTATCAACTTGACAATCAACTTGCTGGCGGTAAACTTTCGCGAACGCAGCCTCGTGATGCCTGTATCTCGATAAGTCCTGTTCCCCTTTCTTCTTGTTCTTGTTCTTCTTCTTCGTCTCAGACCCCGGTCTTTCCGCGTCTCGCTCCCGCTGATTCCGCTGTACTTAGCGAAGCTTTCCCGGTTCCGAAAGTTGGCGCCACCCGGAGCAAGGATTCGTACGAGAACACTCGCTCGCTTTACCACCGCCCCTTCCCTCTCGACTCTGCCTACCCTCTCCTCCCGAAGTAATCCGACCCGGTAAGTGCGCTTACACGCCCGGTTGCATTTAGCCCCGTGGGGTGCGGGCGCGACACTCTGCACCCCCGCCCCCGAGCACCCGTCCCGCGAACGCGAATGCTCCCCACGTGCACGTTGGCCGGGAGGGCGAACTCGGAAACTACCGGGGTCGGTGTCAAGTTCTCACACTTGGCTTTCGAAAGACTTGGCCTGGCCTATTGTCGCCAGCTCGCTCGTCACCGACGCCCACTCCGCGCGCTTTATTGTGAGGGCCGGCTCGGATCTCAATCGAGCTACCAATCTCACCGCGCCGCCGTACCGCGACGGTTAAAAAGCCGTCGCGAAACTCGAAGCCAAGGGCACTTTTCGCATGTGTCTTGTTGCCGCGATAAAAAAAAAAAAAAAAAAAAAAAAAAAAAAAAAAAAAAAAAAAAAAAAGGCAAAAAACAAAAACGATAGAAGCAGTTACCGTTTTTCTTCGCCATTCGAGAGCGCGGATGAAATTTATACCGATGTTAATACCGGCCGAAGCTGTGTCGCAGTGGTGCGCGCGAAAGCGGGGAAATAAAAAAAAAATCCCCTGGCGAAATTTTCTTCCGATTTATCGTCTGTAATGCGCCGGGCCGCGAGAGAATTTAATGCCCGTTGTCGCCGTGCGGTGGCCCGAGAGGGCCGGCCGGAAGGTCCAACTTCGATATCTCTCAGTTTTTTAATATCGCCATTCGTCGAACTTCTCGGAATTCCTCGACCGCGGACGCGGCGGGCTATGCGGACGGAGAATGGAAATATATCCCTTCGATTTACCTGTTTTTTCCCCCTCGGCCAACGGTGTCGATTTTCGTCGGCGCCGCTTAATGGCGACCGAAATTGATATCCGAGACTTTTTCGCATCCCACTGGAAACCCACCACTTTGGCACCCGACACCGACTATAATCATCAAGCCCTCACCCTCCTCTATAAATTTACACGGTCATTAAGCCCTCGGGTTATTGTCTGACGATATCATTCCGCAAACCACGATCGCCGCTCCAATAACCGAGCGACACGCCCGTTGAAAAGACGGAAAAGCAACGAAAAATAAAACCCCTCGCGAAAAAATCTCACCCGAGGCGATTCTCTTCCCTTTCGGCTTTGTCGCAGCCTCGTCTGATTGGGATCCCGAATTTATCACCGTAACAGCGTCTTTCCTGACGCACTTCGGTTCGGAAATGGCTTCTTCTCAACGGTGGATTTACCTTTTCAGTCCAGCGAGGGACTGAAAAGGTAAACACTTCGGGGGTTCCCTTCGTCCCTTTAACAACCCCCCCCCCTTTCTCTGTTCTATATCTTTCAATTATTAGCTCTACCTCCGAAATCCACGAAGAATCAGCCTCCTCCTTCCTGCAGCAGGACCGGGGGGCTGTGAGTTCGGGCTGTTTAAGGCAGTCCTTGCTGATAGTGTTCACTTCGGATGAGTTTCAGAGTAATGAGAGGGAATTGCAAACACTTCTGGATTGCATAAAAATTATGGAAAAAATCAATGTATAGAAATTAGCAACGTTGCTCCAATGAAATTCTTGATAGCTGTCGCGTTTCTCCGAAGGCTGCCCTATAATAGAGATATTATAAAGATATTTCTAATAATTATAATTGTACGTATATAATAATATATAATTTATATAGCAATGTAATCTTTTTTTTTTTAATCTAAATAAACTATTTGAGAAAAGTGACAGCAATCAATGATACCATTGGAGCAACGTTGCTAACTTCCATGCCACAAAAAATCAAGGATATTGAAGGTGCTGAAAGGATTAATTTTGCATAATAATAATAATTCCAAAGTGTTATTAACACATTGATGAAAAATAAAATTGTTCAACAAATCTCCCTGAAAGACAACGTTTTTTTTTTTTTTAAGAAAATGATTCGTTCACTTTTCTGGACACGTATGAATTTTTTCAGATTTTTAAATTCACTTTGATGTTTTTTTTTTAAATGATAAAAACGTATAGTCACAAAATTCGAAGTGACCTTCCAGAATCTGAAAAAATTCATACGTATTCAGAAAACAAATGACCGAATCATTTTCATTAAAAAAAAAAGTCAGGTTTCCGGAGAGATTCGTTGAACAATTTTTATTTTCATCAATTTGTTGATAACATTTTCGAATTGTTGATGCGTAAAATTGATCCTTTCAGCACCTTTAATATGCTTGATTTTCCTCATCTTTTTATGCCATCGAGAAGTGTTTGCCTTTCGCTTCCATCTCTCTGAAACTTATGCGAACCGAACGCTATTCACAATGACTACATTGAACTCCAGACCGTTTGGTCAAGCGACCCTCGCTCAAAAATCTTCGCAATTGGGTATTAATTGGATGAACAAAAAAATTGCGATTTCGACTCGGAACAGTTGAGAACGCCTCTTCGTCGACTCGGGGCTGTTCGAGAGCACTTGGTGCGTCTTGGTCGAGGAGAAGTTGGTCGGGCGCGTCTCGGTTGGTCCAGGGTCGTCCTGGTTCGTCGTCATGACGACGTTCTCGAGATGAACGAGTAAACACGAGACTTTATTGTCCGTCGAACGAGGAGCTCCCCGCTGGCCGCCCTGCTGCTCCTAAACCTCCTTCCGGATCCACAACGAAACTCGACTCCGTCATCCCCTTGACGATCCAACGTCCCGTACACTCGATGTACTCGAGACCGTCCTCGCGCTACCATCCTAAACACACATGTACATCCCGAGCAAACTCGGGATTACTTAATCCTGGGTTCTCCGGAGAACGTTCGATCCAATCTTACTTCCAATCCACGTCAAACACTTTGGCTGAAGTATTTTATTTATTTTTTTATTTTTTATTTCGTCCCGACGTCAAGTGTTTTTCCTCGAAGTCTCGGAGCTCGCAGAGCTCGAGGAAACCGGAGCGTCCCGGAATCTCTCACCCTTCCGGGATGAAAACGGAAACATTATTGGGGGGGGGGGGGGTCGAGCGGAGGAGCTTCAGCGACGTCATTACCGTTTCGACGAAGGCATCACGCTGGTTAGCTTCAAAGGCAGGAAATTGAAAATTGTAACTCGCGAACTCTCGCGGTTTGCGGCGCGCAGTGCGGGGCGCACGAGTTTCCAAAGCCCGCCAAGAGCGGCGACGTCAAGCCGGTAAAAGTTATCGGGAAGCTTCGTCAAAAAGCTTCGCGGAGGTGAATTAAAGTTTCACGGACGTTTGAGGACCGGGCAAAAGTTGAGTCATATCGTAGACACTCATCCTGGGACTCTCTTGCCGGATCTTTCTATTTACCATTAAATTTGCAAGTGACGCTGATTGCTTTTCGATTGAAATAAATAAATTAAACTACATATTTTTATATATTTTTATTTTTTTTTTTGTACTGAATTGACTGTATTTTATTTTTTTGTAATGAAAATAATAAAATATTATGGTTGGATTAAAAAAAAAAAAAAAAAAACTTTTCTGTACGTGTCAGATCGTTATTCATAATGGGTCAAGAATCGATTCCAACAAAGTAAACGATTTCCAAAAATGCTTTCACCAGTGCATCCGAGTTCCAAGCATCAAGCAAAACAGTCAGTTGAGGTATAAAAATTTAATTTTTGTTTTTTTTTTAAACCACTCTGTACGTGTCAGATCGTTATTCACAACGGGTCAGGAATGGACCGTACGCTTTGCGGAAAAAAAAAAAATTCCAAAAAAGTAAACGATTTCCAAAAATGCATTCACCGGTGCATTCGAGTGTCCAAGCAACGGGCAAAACGGTCAGTCGAGGTTAAAACATTTTTTTAAAAAACCTCCATACGTGTCAGATCGTTATTCATAACGGGTCAAGGATCGACCGTACGCTTTACGGAAATTTTTTTTTTTTTTTTTAAAGTAAACGATTTCCAAAAATGATTTCACCGGTTCATCCTCGTTCCAAGCAACGAGCAAAACAGTCAGTTGAGGTCAAAACATTTTTTTAAAAAACCTCCATACGTGTCAGATCGTTATTCATAACGGGTCAAGGATCGACCGTACGCTTTACGGAATTTTTTTTTTTTTTTTTTAAAGTAAACGATTTCCAAAAATGATTTCACCGGTTCATCCTCGTTCCAAGCAACGAGCAAAACAGTCAGTTGAGGTCAAAACATTTTTTTAAAAAACCTCCATACGTGTCAGATCGTTATTCATAACGGGTCAAAGATCGACTGTACGCTTCACGAAAAAAAAACATTCCAAAAAAGTAAACGATTTCCAAAAATGCATTCACCGGTTCATCCTCGTTCCAAGCAACGAGCAAAACAGTCAGTTGAGGTCAAAACATTTTTTTAAAAAACCTCCATACGTGTCAGATCGTTATTCATAACGGATCAAGGATCGACCGTACGCTCCACGAAAAAAACAACAAAAAAAAACCATTCCAAAAAAGTAAACGATTTCCAAAAATTCTTTCACCGGTTCATCCTCGTTCCAAGCAACGAGCAAAACAGTCAGTGAGCTGTGTCTGCCAATCGGGATTTCGAATCACGCTCAATCGGTGTTTCGCCGTGTCCGACGGTCGGCCGAGGCTCGCGAACAATCTGGTGTGCAGTTTGCGCCGGGCCGGGGTATGGCCCACCCCACCGCCCTGCCGCCTGCAAGCGGACGGCGGGAGGAAGGGGTGGGGTGGGGGGGGATGGGGTAGTTGGTTAGTTCGAGTTGGCTAAAATTTCCGGGGCATTCGTACACGGACGTGCCCGGGGGTGCGGGCGGGCTGCATTGCACCGTCGATGCACCGCGCCGCACCACCGCTGCCTAATGACTCCGAATTAACAACGCGGATAATTTCCCGCCGCGGCAGGACGGCGCTGGGCGAAAGCGCGCTCCCCAACGAGGACGTTACAATCTGTTACCTCGACGTAATGCCAATTATTCTGGCAGCTCTCCGGATTCATCGTTGCATCAAATTTTTTTTATTTTTCCCTTTTATCTTTTTCTTCCTTCGTTTTATTTTATTTTTCTCCTCTTCATTCCATTTTATTATATTGTTATTCCGCGCGTACATTCAGCTTTTCACGCTGGGTACACGCGATGAATACCTGCATGAATAATCCATAGGGTATATGTACACTGTGAGCATTAATTATTTTTTATTTCATATAGGGGAGAGCGGGGCAAAATGGGATAACGAGACAAAACGCAATTTTCCGATAACCTTTGGGTGCACCCAGAAAAAATAATTTATTTGACGATCAACGTTTATCTAGATGAAGTAAAATATTGATTTGTTTTAAATAAGTATTTATTTAAATTAAATAAATATTTATTTAAATTAGATAAATATTTTACATCGTGTAAATAAACGATGGCCGTCAATTAAATTATTTTTCTGGGTGTGACAACGATGGTGGTACGTGTGGCAAAACGGGCTTAAAAACCGCATGTATCTTTGGGACAAAATGGGGCATCAAAAAATGATCTTAAGATTGAGTTTTGCCCTAACCGTGCCGTTTTGCCACGCTGTGTCATTTTGCCCCGGTCTCCCCTAGGACCATGTACGATGTGCTCTACATATCGTACAATACGCTTATAATAATAATAATAACAACAATTATTATTATTATATTTGAACTCGCATGGCCACGAGACTTAACGACCTTCCGTCAAAGGCAGCCACGCGTACCGAGATTGCGATCTCGCAACGCTTACAATTTTGACGTTTGTGCGAAATAATACATTGCAATGAGAATTGCGTAACGGCGTACACCCATGCGTAGCAGTGTGTGTCGTTACATCCGATCTGTGCGTGTAACTCGTACGAGGGGAGAACAAAAAATCCTCTCTACTCGCACACTATTAAAGATCTCAATCTCCCCCTCGTAATTAAGTGCATTAAAAAAAAAAAAAAATGTATTGATAATTTCGATGTTTCAGGAATAACGCGAGGTTCTTACATCGGTCACTACGGAATCGCGTGGTACGACACGTCGGTCCTGCGACAACATCGGGTCCGTCGCGCCGCGTCGGAGTCAGCCAAGAACCAGCCACTGGTCTTTCGCCTCCGAGCTCTCGACAGGTCAGTTATTAACTTTCTGCAAAAATAGTAAAAAAAAAAAAAAAAAAAAAAAAAAAAATCCATACCGCAGTTATTGACGGATTGGTCAATGAATCACGTTAATTAATGTGCGACGGTCAATTTTCGGGAAATCGACGGGTTACAACCAGAGTAATCAAAAGTGTCGATGAGTCGTTGATGGGAAGGCCATCGGGTTTGACGGTGAACGGGAATACAATTAACAAAACTGCGCGACCGTCGCCGGCGTTCGAGTGTCGGACAGTGCGCTCTCACCCACACACTGAATCGTTCGAAACGCGGGTAGGTGTGCTGTGTTTCGAGCGGTTTAAAGTGCTCGTCAGAGCGAGCCTTTTTGGTGGTCGCTTTCGTCAAAAGTTCGTTCTCCACTGTAGCCACTCGGGCCTCCGCACACCGCCTTTCCATCCACCGCCCCTCCGTTGCGTTTGTCGGAAAACGAGCTCGCTTTCCGCTAGCTGAAACGCGCGCTCCACCAACTCGATCTCAGGCCGCAGCGAGCAAACGAAATTCCGCGGGACACGGAGTGGCCGAAAAGTTGGTAACTGCCCTTGCGGTCTCGCCGCAGTCGTCCTTTTCCGCCGGTCCTCCGTTCGTCCGAAGCGAGACTCCGCAACGGCGCGCGCGAAAAGCGTCAGCGGAAATTTATCGACGCGGCGGACCGTTCGCCGGATGCTCCTTCGGCGGAGTATTCCAACGAGAAGACGGAGGAGCGAAAGTACGAGGGCGACATGAATACACCGCCGCGCCTCTTCCATCGACGTCACTCACCGGCGGAGCGGTGCCGTTCTTCCGCCAGCGTTTCCCCATTCATCCCCCGTTCTCCAGCCGTCAGCCGCGAGCGGCGTCTTCCCGGAGATAACCGGGGCTGTTGTATCGCGGAGAGCAGCCCCCGGTATCGTTGCAACCGCAATTTCCAAGGAGCGTCTTAACTCTCCGGCAGGTTCCCCGCGAACCAGCCGAAAGTTAACGCAGGGAGCCCCGACGGCGCGGAGCTGAAAGCGGTGAACAATTGTTCTCTCGGGTACTGATAATTCGCTCGCTGGTGCGGAAACAGTGGAAACCAGGAAACCACCGACGTAGGGATCGGCATCGCGGGTACCTCGAGAGAGAGAGAGAGAGAGAGAGAGAGAGAGAGAGAGAGAGAGAGAGAGAGAGAGAGAGAAGAAGAAGAAGAAGAGAGAAACGAGAGAGTGCACACCGCGTCGGGCCGCTGCAGTCATGCACGCGACTCGCAGTAAACCGTCTCGCGCAAGTACGTGCCCCGCGAGAGCCCCACTCACGGCAAGTTCGGAAACGAAATATCGCGGTCTTGCCGTATCGGGCGGACGGTATCGCCGGTTTCGCATGAAAGGACACACCAGTCTCACCCCGGAGCCGGTACAGTGCACGAGCGTACGGTATGTACCGCAAACGGCGAACGATATCGAGGAGTTACAGCGGTCCCAAGTGGCAATGGTCGCCTCCTGGTCCGCAACCGAGCCCCGGAGCGGTTTCGCTCCCGTTATCACCCACTCCGACCCCCTCGCAATGCGGTACATCCACTTCGGATGTTAACCGTTGGTGCGGGCGAACAACACGTCGATGAGTCTCGGTCGCGGGGCGCGGGAGCGCTCCTGCGCTATCGGTTAACGAAACACATGTAGCCGGTGCAAATGCAACCGGAACCGGGCACGTGATGGGTACATACCGCATTATCGAATGGGATGGTGAGGCACAAAGGGAAAGGGGAGGCGGTTAGGGACGGAGAGAATATCGGGAAAATTGATAGGGGAGCCGCGGAGAGGGTGAGAGAGAGAGAGAGAGAGAGAGAAAGAGAGAGAGAGAGAGCTATCGTTAACGAGGCATCGAATCCGTACCCGGGAGAATCCTGTGCATGAAAGCCACGCTCGGACCTTCGATGGTCCTGCACGAGAGCCACGCTGCAGGTCAGCTGCGAATCGCGCCGGCGAATCTCTCTTGGGTATAATTAGCTACCGGCGCCTGCTGGCTCGCTTCGTCCCTTTACCCACCAGCCTCCTCTCTGCCGTACACGTACGTTATCTACTTTCTCCGGGTGGGAAAACGTGCATCGAACACTGGATGACCCGACGATGCTCTCTTCCTGCGTTCCGCGTCTGCGGCACCAGCCGGATCACCCGCTCACTCCGCTCGTTACGCTTCCGGGTGTCGTCGGCATTTGTCCGATTTTAAGGGCACGTGAGGTACGACGGTCGGTACCAAAGCGCCTTCACGTGGTACTTGGGACAAGAGCAAGTTAAGTTTTTGTTTTTTAGTCTATTACCTATGAAAGTCTAATTCGTTTTTGAGCCAATTACTGACGTTACTGCGGTAATCAAACGAATTTGTCATCGAGCTTCGTTGATTCGAGGAAAACTGAGCACGGGGAGAAAAATGCTTGGTTGGGCCACCCAACTATTTATTAGTTCGGTATAAATTAGTTACTATAACGATCTGTTTCGTTAAAATAACGACCTAGAATTAGTTGAAACTATCATTGACAGGTAGTTTTTGCGAATGGTGACGTAGCTAACTCGATTACCTAATCGAGTTAGTTGTGTCACTGTTTGCTACTAACTAGTATTAATCTAACTGCCTTAATTAAATTAAGGTAGTCTAACTACTGAAATAGTATTCAGGATAGAAGACGAATTTTACAGGCACCCTAATCAACTATAGTTGCTAGTGCGACTGAAATTGTTGCCGCAACGAACTGCATATTGCTGCGAACCCAAGTATGACATCCTTATACATGCAAGTCAGTTGATATTTTATTAGTATCGGAAATCGTGAAGGCGTACGAGTGACAAACGGGCTTAATTAATTACCTAATTAATGAACGTATATTCGCTTATTGACAGGAAGAAATGGAGCAGATTCGGAAACAGCAGATTTTAGTCCACACTTAAAAAAAAAAAAAAAAAACATGTTCATAACCTACCAATTCATCGAACCTTCGCATCCAGTCGCAGGTTCGAATCCTCATTACCGACCCAATAATTTTTTCCGAGGCTCCATGATATATGAAGGTAAAAAAACGGCAATGAAGTAATTGCGAGTGATAAAAAAGCATATACGCGGTTGAACAGATCAACGTTTTTCCTTAATTCTTTATTAATATTTTTGGTAACCTATACTGTCGAATCAACCAAGTCGCTTAGTTCCAACACGCCAGTAAATTATCGAAGCAAGTAAGTAAAATGTCCAATCCAACGATTTCCCTAGCACCTGGCCCAGCTAACAAATTACTAGGTCTAACGAATGCCACGTCAATCAACTTAAAAGAGTTAACTCAACCAATTCATCACCCGGCGCTCAGAGCACAAGGACAATTAGCTTAGGTCAGCTATTTTTTTGTTAGTCCAACTAATTCGTTTTTTCCGTGCAGTTTTCTAAATCAGAAAAAGAAAATTGACCGTCTTGGTCCTGAGTGCCGTTTCGCCCCGCTGCGTCCCGCTGCTCTACAACGGACGGGCATACGCGGACCGAATATACTCTACACAGCTATAAAGCCCAATCGCCGGATCGTACAGTTTCGATCACGCTCGCCGATGACTTCCGGTTTTCGCAAATCGGCCAAGCCCATTTGCCACGCAGCCCTCCCCGACACAGGCCCGACCTGCTCGGCTGGATGTGCAAAACCGCGCGCACAGCTGCACACCGTGCGGCCTGGAGATACCGCGAGCGCGACCCGGTCGGGTCTATTGACTGCGCTCCGTGCGCGGTACCCGCGTTTTGTCTGCCTCCCCGTCTCTCGCCCGGGGCACTCGACGGACTGTATCCACCGGCTGTCTGCGGTGTTTACTCAGGTCGATTTCTATTTCGAACGGCAGCATTCGGTATGGGCGAGAGCGGATGAAACAATTTCAGGGATGATAGCCGGTATCGAACTTCGCTTTCTACTCTCAAGGCGACAGGAGAGTGGAGAGTCCGTGCTGCGCCACTCGTCGGACGGCAAATACGCGCTACTTTCGGAAAATTGAGCGTTAGGTTCCATTTTTTTTTTTTTTTTTTCCTTCTCGTTCGTACATTAAGCGGTGTAACTGCCGGCCGGGATGCAACGGGGCTTCGCGCGGCAACCGGGAATTCAGCGTCGGAGCTCCGAACTCTCGGTACCTTCGGGGAGTCATTTCGGAAAAGAAAATTCACCTGGCAATTCTCGCGGGTATCCATTAGCTCGCGAAGCCCGGAGTGAGAGGGAGAGGCGGAGCGTCTCGGGAAGCGAGGCCAAGACGCCGGGGGTTATATTCCGGATCGACGCGAGACGGCTGAGAGGGCAGCGGGCGATGTCGAAGGAAACGAGAATGAGGAAGAAAAAAAAAAAAAAAAATTGGAAAAAAAGGACACGATAAAACGACGCGAGAGCGTGTACTCTATTTCTAGATACCTGTAGGTACTTCTATACGGTGGCTCGGCGGCCTCTTTCTCTTTCCTCTCCCCCCCCCCCCCGCCCCCCGCCCCCCCGTTGCGCCGAGGGGGATGCAGCCTCGTGATTTTTCTAACGGCGAACGCCTTCGACGCTGTTCCCTCGAGATGTATAAACTTGTAATTTACGCCGCGACGGCGTCTCGACCGGGGAATGAGACCGCGAGAACAGAGACGTTCTCTGTATGGCGAGGAGAGCGTAAACGAAACAAAAAAAAGAAGTGAAAAAAATACCGTAACGATAGAACAAAAGAGTAACGAGCAGATTAGCGAGAACACGGATCGTGAAATAAAAGAGCGCGGCGAAGCTTTCAGGTTTAATTTTTTTTTTTTTTTTATAATAAAAAAAAAATAATTCTTTTGCAGAAACGTTTTGCCCTGAATTGTATAATGGTGGAGTCATCGGTTATGAATAAAGCATAGCACGAGGGGTACATCGTAGAGCCGCGTGTTATTTCCACGAATGGAAATCATCTTTATGTTCTGGACGAGCGTTAAAAAACAAAACAAAAAAATAGCTGTAAAACAAAAGCGTGTAACGACCGGATTACGCGAGAACACGGATCATAAAATAAGAGACACAACATCAGACATTCTACGTTTAATAATGTTATAACTTCATTAAAAAATGATCATTTTTTTTGTTTTTTTTTTTTTTTTTTGCAAAAACGTTTTGCCCTGAATTGTACGATGGCGGAGTCATCCGTTATGAATAAAGCATAGCACGAGGGTTACATCGGAGAGCCACGTGCTATTTCCAGGAATGGAAATCATCTTTATGTTCCTGAGGAGCTTAAAAGAAAAAAAGAAGTAGCTACAAAACGAAAGCGTGTAACGACCGGATTAGCGAGAACACGGATCTTAAAATAAGACACAGCGTCGGACCTTCCACGTTTAATAATGCTATAATTTCATTAAAAAATGATCTTTTTTTTTTTTTTTTGCAAAAACGTTTTACCCTGAATTGTACGATGGCGGAGTCATCCGTTATGAATAAAGCATAGCACGAGGGGTGTATCGGAGTGCCGCGAGTTATTTATAGGAATGAGAATCGTCTTTATGTGCCGGTGGGTTCATCGATAATTCACCAAAGTGTCCTTTCCGTGCGGATAGAGAGGCTCGGCGCGCACTGGCGGCGAAGTTGTGAGGGACGCCGACGTAGGAGGTGTCCTGTCGAGAAGAGCTTTCTTCTATCTTCGCCCAGGTCGATCCGTTTTCTTGCCTGCAACGGCACTCGGCGCCCGTCCCCGCCCCGAGCGTATAACGCGATAGCTTGTACAGCACACTCACAGAGCATGCCGCAGTGGCGATACGTAGACGTGACCGTTATCGCGGAGACCGTGGCGACGGAAGGGATGAGAGAGGAAGGAAAAGCGAAGCTCCTTCGGGGAACGATTTAACTTCTTAACCGAGCACTTGGCCAGCCTGAACGGGATTGCGGCGAACCCTCGGTCGCGCCCGGACGTAGACCGCGAGGAATATAGCCGGGTTCCCGACGACGAGAGCTGGATTAGCGCTGCCTTACGCCGACCCAACTCTCGCCCGTTCTCCGGCTCTCTTCGCCTCGCCTCTCCCCCGCACCCCGAAAGAGAGTCTGGAAGTAAGAAAATCCTGAGTTCGGAGACACGCGAGAACTTCGAAGTGTTGAATCGAAGTCGACTACGCATCCCATGTGGGGTGATCGGATGTGGCCAATGGTTGGGCGAAGCTTGGTGCGAATATCGGCACCCAACATTGGTCCCAAGATCGATCAAGAGGATCGGCCGACAATTGGTTGTCAATGTCAGCCCTCTATAGTTTAGATATACAGCGGCGAGAGTGGTTTCAATTCTTTTTTTTTATATCTTATAAGTTGGAATACCCCTTTTTTTGATGTTTCGCATGTCTACAAGAGATGATATTTTATATATTTTATCCTGCGAGATACCATATTGTATATTGGTATCTCAATGCATTTATTGACTACCGAGTACGGAATCCAAAAATAATACGCATACTTTGCGAAAGTTAAAAAAGTTGTCATTTCGCATGCTCTTATATTGACGCGTGGGTACACTTTCGCTAACGAGAAATAACTTGGGTTATCGCCATCTAGCGGCGAAAGCCGACGATTGATGGTGCAATGTTGGCGTCACATCCGTAAACGAACGATTGGCCACTCGATATTCGGTTTTGGCCTGAAATGAGCAGGCCGATGGTTCGTGAGATCGTGCATCAACAGACCATTTGTTGGGGAATCAATAATCGGCCGAACGTTGGCCTGAAATCGGCTCACCAATGATTCATAAGATCATCCATCAACCGACCAATGGTGGGCGAATCTGTAGTCGGCCGAACATCGGCCTAAAATTGGAAAATCAATGTTTGGTGAGTTCATAGTGGGCCGACCACTGGCCTCAAATCAGCAAACCAACAATTGGCGAGTCCAAGATTGGCCACCAATTGTCAAACCAACCAATGGTTAGCAAATACTCGGCCAAACATTGGCTGCAAATCGTCAAACCAACCATTGGCGAGCCAATACTTGGCCGAGCGTTGGGGATTCGACAATTGTCACGTCAACACTGGTCCGACCATCGGCCGCGTCTCTTCCATCGGCAAAACCTACATGGGCAGGTAGGTTAGATCCGGCCGGTCGTTACGAGCCAGCACCGGCGCGGGACCGCGCCAATGCTGGGCTGTAATAGCCGGCCCGAGCCTCAACGACCGCACTCGGGAAGGAGAAACGGCGATTTTTCTTCGCACAAATTGTGGAAAAATTGTGGGACGATGATTCACCGTTAACGTTCTGGCCTCAACGGGTGGAATGAAATCATGCTGAAACTGCTCCATTGTTTCGTACACGCTCGTACAATACCGTCCGTCGGGAGAAGCTTGTCTGTATGCCTGTAGATATTTTCCCACTTAAACTCCGCCGGTGCAGGTGCGAGTGCCGAGCACCTTCGTTTCGAAGCAATGGTTATCGATAATTGCTCGACGAACTTGGAAAACGACTGGGAGAACGATGAATCGCCCGTCGAACGCGTTCGAGTAGAAGAAAGATGCTCGACAACGATTTATGGAAGATCCGCTTCGCTACAACGCCGGATCCGAAGGCGAACCGGAGGAAGCTCCGTAATCGGGAAAGCGTTCGTCGCTTTTTACTTGGCCTCGGGGATCATTTTCGCCGCCGGGGAAAAAGCGTCTATCGTGTAACGATTATTGTCCTCTGCACACACCACGTCACGCGCTTCGTGCGTCACCGCTTCGAGCCTGCGGACTACGATTTAATCGAAATAAGAGTTGTGCAGTTTTTTTTTTTTTTTCTTCTTTTTATTGAACATTTTTATCAAAGTTCATCGAGATTGTCGTCCGAGATTGAACAACTTTGAAGCTGTATCGATTTGCCATTCAGTCAATTTATCTTTTTTTACAGCTATTTTATCGATATTTGTTTTGAATCTAATAGTGGTGTACGATAATGAATGAATGTGTCTTTTTATTGACAATAGGATCAAGGATCCTCTCAGGCCAAGGCAATATAAATTCTGTTATATCACATCCTCAAACTAAAACTAGATACGTCTATAAAATGCTGACTTCAATAAAAATAAAATAAATACATGGTAATAGTAACGGTAACGTCAAATAGATACAAAAAATAATAGGGATGATAATGACACTAGCGTTTTAAGAAAAGTTATTCACGCTTCCGTAAATAAATAAGTAAAATATATAAATAAACAAATGAATAAGAGTCGGTAACAATAAATTAATAACTAAATACGAGATTTCGATGCTCCACCGTAAAACTAGTTCGTGGACAGAGACAATTTATTATAATCAAAATATAATACACAGTAAAAAAATAATTTCTTAAAATCGTAGTACGAAGTTTCGTAAAAATAATTTTCTTAAACAAATGACAAACTCATTCGTTATAGTTTGAATTATGCAAACCTGTCCTATTATTTCCCCTGCCATTAGCCAATATTAGTTTGTACTTTTGTTTGTAAAACTAGAAACCGGATCGTGGGATCGAAAAATTAGCAAATAGAAAATTTTGGACATTTGTGGACAATAAGTTGTAAAAAGTAGAAACTTTTTTTTTACTGTGTACGCGTTTCATTTACTACGCGTCTCGGGACGAATTGTATCGCCCTTTCGGTGTCGCTCTTCGTCTAACCCTGCATGTTCCGCCTTACAGTGTTTTCGCGCGCGGCTCTTACCTGCACTCTAGATGACACGAGCTTATTAACCGCATTTGAAGTTTACCCTAGTATTAGTAAGAAATCAAAAAGAAATGTGTCAATTCTCCGCATTTATACATTTATCATCTTAAACTAGTTTTATACCTAACGATAATTACGCAAATTGACGAAGGTCCATCGGCCCGAGATTTTCTTTGGCATTAGCGACGTTTTTTTTTCTCCTATCCTCAGACAAAATGAAATAAATTAGACGAAAGGAGCGATTAACCATCAGCCCGTTCAACGTCCGAATCTCCGTGTATTTCTCCGTTCCCTAATTGACTGTCTCACTGAAGAGCCGTCCGTCGGGCATCAAGCCCGTTCTGCCCGCGAAGCCCGCTGTGCGTAGATTCGCGCGAGGGTGACAGAGTGCCCGAGTGGCCTCATCAGCCCCGGAACGCCGAGCTAGGCTCGAAGAAATATATCTTCATCTCTCACGCCTCTCGATCCCGCTCCACCCGCCCGATCTTCGACGGGCTCCTCCACGTGTCGTTAGCCTCCTTCATGCAAATCGCGGGCGCCGAGAGAATCCCGTGAGACGGAAGAGTAATAAAACTCGAGGGTACTTTCGGGTTCGTCCGTCCGTCGCTCGAGCCGCTTGGGAACGAGCTGGGAGCGAGCGGATCATCCCTTCCGACCGCTTCTTTTTCCCTCACTCTTCCCTCCACTCCATGTACCATTCCACACTTTTTCGAGCGTCAGGATCTCGCGGAGTTCCGTTCTCTTTTCTTTTATATACTTTACGCCCCCCCCCCTCCCGCCCTTCCGTCCCTCCCGCCGGGGTAGTTGCACGGCGAGAGGAAGTTCGAATCATTCTCGCGTCTCGAGCCCGGCAAGATCGCTCGGTTTTTTATGGTCCGTCCTGCCCCGCTCGTCCCGGGACCGATTCGTTTCTTCTCGGGGAGCGCCCAAAGCCCGGCAAGACGGGACCAGTAGGTACCGGCGAACGGACGGGTTCTTCGGGGCTCGAATCGTTTCAGCCGAACTCTCGTTTCCCACCTCGTTCGCCGGCTCGCTTCACCCCCTGCAACGACGGCTGGACGCGTCGTTAATCTACCCTTCCTTCCTTCCTCGCGGGCCAGCACGCGGCCGGAACCGCGGCTGCGAGAGGGCTCTTCCCCCCGATAAAACTCGGAGGAAACTTCGCTCGCGTACGTACGTATTATTGCCGGAATTTTATCCGCGAGTCTCTCGTGTCTGGGCGTCATCTGGATGAGGAGCGAGGAAAAGCGAATATTAAAAGGCGGAAGAGAGCCAACCGGCCCGACCGGGAAAGGGATGAAACCTCGTAAAGTAATCCGGAATAACTGATACGGTAATAAACTGCACGGAGTCCGAGCGACCCTGGGCTTTTTCCTCGTTCTGCTTTCTTTTTTTTTTTTTTTTTTTTTTTTCTTGACGAGTATGAAGCGAAGTTAAATGGTATGAATAAAATAGGACGAAATTTTGAGCGAAGAGAACGAGTGCAGCGAAATTTCGTTAGCTTTTGTCGCGGAGATGAGATCTGGGTAAAAAAAAAAAAAAAAATTGATTAAAGAAAGATGATTCCATGGAGCGCAGACTCTGCAGTTTGCATCGCATGCTTTATTAGTGAGGGCTTCGTTACGGAAAACAAAAAAAAAAATCAAATAACAAGATCACCATTTAACGCGTGCCCCACAGATAAATATCGATTTCAAATAACACACATTTTTAATTCACAAATATTTATTTCTAATAAATACATATTTTGAATCCGCAAATACTTATTTCCAATAAATACATATCTTAAATCCGCAAATATTTATCTCTAATGAGTACACATTTTAAATTCGCAAATATTTATTTCTGATAAATACATATTTCGAATCCACAAATATTTATATAAAATAAATATTTTAAATACGAATATATTTATTCGCGGATCGTCCGTAAAATTGATTGTTTTCAGTGGGTGCGAGCGCAGGTGAAGGCTCGTACGTGTGCTGACGCGGGCTATTTGTCTGCGTGACAGAGCTCGCACGTGCTGACGCGTCACCGCGAGAACCGTCGATCCGAGAGGCAGAGAGGGACAGCGTGAGAGGAAAAAAAAAAAGAAAAAAAAAGAGATTGTGTGCCAATCCTATTTAATTGTGACGACTTCTCCGACGTATCCGCGCGCGGTCGCAGCCTTCGGCTGTCCGTTCGTCTCGCGGCAGCGTTCCACAGTTCCGTCGTCATCGATTACGCCGAACACGGGACAAAGAGGATATCTCTCCGCTTACCTCGCGTGTCGAAAATTCGCGTGACCCCTCCGGAATTATCCTCGAGGCTTTCACGCCCGTACAGACTGAACGGAATCGCCGCTGGCACAAGCGCGCATTAACGACGTTAATTTTTAATTTATTTTTCTTAAAAAACTAAAAACAAAATTAAAAAAAAAAAAAACTGACCGTCGAGCGTTCGACCCGCGCAACGGAACGATTCGTCGCATTTGCGATTAATAGTTTCCACGAAATTTCACTCGTTGCACGGGCCGAGCGTTTAAATTGCAAATAAATATTAAATGGTCGAAAATGGATGTTTCACCGGGGCTAATGAATTTCTCTTCTCATTAATCAGTCAAAAGTAAGCGCGGACTCACCGGCGCTGCCTCGCCGCGCTCTGGCGGAGCGGCGTGACTGCGCTCGACCGCGGGACAAGCGGGCTCGCGGTTCTCCCGGATGTAATAATAACCGGCCGCGCGGAGCAGTCGCTGGGGATCGATCGATCGCGAATATGATAAATCGACGAGCTCGCTCGTGGCGGGAACTTCGCCGAATAAAGAGCAAAACGATAGCGGGCTGCAATGAAATCTCGAGCTTTCGGCCCGATTCACTTCCCTTTGGACGTCCGTTATGCGCGGAACGAAGCCATTCGGACGAGCTCGCTCGATACGGCTTCCGCGGCCTTCGACGATCCGCTGCGGAAATTCTCAGCATCGGTAAATTCCCCGGCGAGTCGTGCGGAACTCGCTTCGCCGGAAAAAAAATTATCCCAATTATCGGCCATTTTATTTTTTGATTCGCGCTCTCTTCTTGATTTCATGATTTCATTCATTTCTTTACACGGCGCTGTCGGTACAGAGAGCCGGTTCTAGTTATTCGTACCGACTAATTAACTCCGCTTATCCTCCGGAAATCGCACATCGCGCTTATATTTTTTATTTATATTGTAACGAACGAGCGAATGAATAAGGCGCGTATTTGCTTTTGCGGTGCGTATTGTTAATAATGATAAACGTTAAGCGGGGCAAAATGGCACAGCGAGGCAAAACGGGATAACGAGACAAAATGCAATTTTCCAATAATTTTTGGATAGTCGCGATGTTGGTGCATCGCGACGATCGAAAAGGGGCAAAACGGGTTTAAAAATCCGATTGTATCGTTGGGACAAAAATGGGGCGTCCAAAAATGATCGTGAGACTGAATTTTGCCCTCATTGTACCGTTTTGTGACGTTTTGCCCCGGTCTCCACTGACTCTCCTGAAGTATGCGATCATTTGCGTGCAGTTTACACTCCCCAGATAGGATTTTGCCAACAACCTGACAGCAAATGGACAGCGTATGTCCTCACGTGATGGCAGCAAAATCGCGACATGTGCGTCCGCATTTGCCTATGTTTTTGCCAGCGTTCAATGCCGAAAATTCTTAGGAGGACATTGTCAGCAAGGCTTGCTGGCGCTTTGCGACTCACTGCGAAGGTTAATTTGCTTGGAATTACGGTTATTTTCCGTGGGATTTTAGAAACTCTTAGGCAAACAAATCCTTAAATAACTCATTATCATATAACGTAATTCATTAGCAACCCATTATCGAATTAGTTAATCGCATGAAAAAATAAGCTTGAAGCGTGTAATCAGAGAGATTGCCTTCCGATGAGGAGGAATTTTGATCTCTTTCACGGCTCCTAAGAATAACGAATGAGTTTATAGCAAGCGTTGTTGGATATTTTCTACCCAATATGCTGCAATCTCGTGCTGGAAACTATTGTTGCAATATTGCTGACAAGGAAACAGCAAAGCTTGATTGCAAGCAATTTCCAACCCACTGTCAAACTGATTCATCGCATGAAAAAAATAAGCTTAAAATGTTTAGTCAGAGGTTGCTTTCCGATGAGGAGGAATTTTTATCTCTTTCACGGCCGCTAAGAATAAGAAATGAGTTTATAGCAACCGTTGTTGGATATTTCCTATCCAATATGCTGCAATCTCGTGCTGGAAACTATTGTTGCAATAGTGCAACTATTGCTGACAAGGAAACAGCAAAGCTTGATGGCAACCAATTTCCCTTCTATGCCTGTGCTACGGTTGACCATTTGGGTCTCTCAGTGGAGAGATGACCTGGCTGTACAGCCTATTCGTGGTCATATGAGTGTCATATGAGTGTCCGAGTCTTCGTGTCAACTTTTTCTGTATTCATCCTCATATACCGCCTGATGATCGATCTCGTATCGATCGTCCTTTCGGCAGTATATATCAGGTGCACACAGAAAAAGTAAATTACAAGCAGAGAACTCGACACGAAGTCTGTACAGCGCGAATGTGAGCACGCAAATATATGACCACGAAAAGCCTACACCAAGTCAACCGTCGACTTTTTCCGCACGGAGAAAAATAGTTCTCTTTCTCTAAGAAAATGTAGTACGTTAATAATTTTTTGTTGTGGCAGAAAGAATATTTGGTTGCCACAGCAAGAATATTTGGCTGCCACAGCAAAATGTTTTGTTGTCCCTGTGTTAACCAGGTAAATCAGTTATGCTAACAAAATTCTTGTCGTCCCAACAATTTTTTTTTTTCTCCGTGTGTGTCCATCTGACATAACGCCTGACGATCGATCTCGCATCGATCGTCGGTTCGTTCGTCTATCGTCAAACCTAACTAACATCGAGTGTCTCAATTAACGAATAGTTCGCTACATATTCGTTGCAATATTGTACTTATGATTTATCAATTTTTTTTGTTTGTTTTTCAGGCATTGGACCATGCGACTCGTCCGTGACGGTAATCTGTTCGCGAACGACGCGGTGTTCGAGGGTACCGACGGTCCGATATCGTTCGACACGTCGCACTCCTACACAGGCACCGTCGACGGTGAGTCCCCTAATTATAATCATCGAAAATTCACCACCGAATATATAACGTCGTTCGCGATCCTCGTCAAACTTCCGTGTTTCCCGTCGCGAATTTCAGAGACCGGCTTCTCGTGTCTCTCCCGCAAGTGAGCGACTGCTCGCTTGGGAAATCAAAGTGTCTCCTCGTCATGCGATACACCCACTTCGTAATTCACGAGCTCTTAATTCCGAACTAAAAATGGAGTTAAAAAAAAAAAAAGACTTAAATAAACGTGTCGAAAGGACAATTTTCAAAGTTATCACGGCAACCTCGGCGCATCCACAGCGAATATCTTCCGTTCTTTTACTCTTATTTAAAAAAAAAAAAAAAAAAAAAAAAATTTTTTTTGTTTTCCTTTTTAAACCCAACTTCCGTTGCGGCGAGGCGAGACCGTCGCGTGGGAAATCACGGGATGCTCGGCGGAACCCGAGAGCGTGAGGGTCCAACGAGATTCGTTGCGCCGGCGTAAATTGCAAACGTGAAGATGAATATTCGAGGAAAGTTTTTCGCGAGAATGCGTCGGACGCTTCGCGGCAGCAAAGACTGCGACGCATCGTTCGGGCGATTAAAAAAACATTGTAAAAAAAAAAAAAAAAAAAAAAAGAAGATTGCATTCTAGCGGATTCCTTAAAATTCGATGAAAGCTCGAACGCCTCAACGTCGACGAATTCTGGAAAAAATCATCGTTCGGAATAACAATGCGCAGGGCGTACGGGAATAATTTCGCGAGGGCTTAACGGCTTTTATGGAATTTAACCCTTCCGTTAGTCGTATAATCAGCGATGCACACGAGGCGGAGAGCGGGGCGAGATTGACGATGGCAGGGTTGGTGCGGAAGAGGGAGAGAGAGAGAGGGGGGAAGGGGCGGGGTGGGGGGGGAGAGGGTTCTTCTACTCGTGTAAGAGCTCGAGTTCGCGGAGCGTCCGACGACGTCTCTCAGGGGGTTGACAAAGGGTTGGGGAAAACCGGCATATATACTACGGTATATAAGCTCGGCGCGCGAGGGTTGAAAGCGGTTGACTCTGGCTTCTTCGCTCCTCTCCCTCCCCGCGCGTCTTTCTCGTTTTCTCTCCGTCTCTCTCTCTCTCTCTCTCTCTCTCTCTCTCTCTCTCCCTCCCTCCCTCTCTCTCTCCCTCCCTCTCTCTCTCTCGCTTTCGCTCTGTATATATCGCCTCCTCCATTCTCCGTTTTCCTCTGTCCGGAAGCCTGTAACAAGGCTATGCACTTGCTCGCCACGCTCACGGTGCACCGGGCACCCACTGCAGCGCTTTATAACTTGGCTCCTTTGTATTTCTCGTGTCCAGTGTGTTAAACAAAAAATATATATGAAAATTACCGAAAGCATTTTCGTCGCGAAGCGGAGACGCAAACTTCGCGCGGATTTATCTTTCGTTTGCTTGTTTTGACGCCCAGTTAGCCGCTCATTCGTCGCAGGTTCGGGTCACTTATGTCAATGAACCGTGCTTATTTAACGAAATTAATTTCAGTAAAATTAACGAAAATCGTGTCCAGCGTGTTAAAAAAATAAATAAATAAATAAATAAAAATGAAAATTACCGAAAGCATTTTCGTCGGCAAGCGGAGACGCAAATTTCGCGCGGATTTATCTTTCGTTTGCTTGTTTTGGCGCGCAGTTAGCCGCGCATTCGTCGCAGGTTCAGTTCACTTTTGTCAACGAACCGTGCTTATTTAACGAAAGTAACTTCGTAAATTAATTTTAGTAAAATTAAAGAAATTCATGTCCAGCGGGCAAAAAAAAAAAAGACATTTACCGAAAGCATTTTCGTCGCCAAGCGGAGACGCAAACTTCGCGCGGATTTATCTTTCGTTTGCTTGTTTTGACGCCCAGTTAGCCGTGCATTCGTCGCAGGTTCAGTTCACTTTTGCCAGCGAACCGTGCTTATTTAACGAAATTAACGTCAGTAAATTAATGTTAGTAAAGTTAACGAAAAAAAAATACATTTTTAACCTGTAAAATTGATGAGAAAAGAAATATGGTTCGCGTTCGATATTCGTGGCCGGAGAAAAAAAAAGAGTCGTTCGTCGATAGTTCTTTCGGGCATTTTATCGCACTTGCTCGCCGCGCTCGCGGTTCACCGGTGTCCGCTGCAACGCTTTATAACATAGCTCCATTGTATTTCTCGCGTTCAGCGTGTCAAAGAAATAAAAAGAAAATAACCGCAAAGCATTTTCGTCGCTCAGCGGAGACGCAAACTTCGCGCGGATTAATCTTTCATTGGTTGCTTTAAGGCGCAATTAGCCGCGCACTCGGGGCAGTTTCAGTCCACTTTTGTCAACGAACCGCATTTATTTAACGAAATTAGCTTCAGTGAATTGATCTTAGAAAAGTCAGCAAAAAAAAAATAATTAAATAAATAAATAAATAATAAAAAAAAAAATTGCCAAATTTACGAGAAAAGAAATAAGCTTCGTATTGTCTGTTCGAAGCCGGGCCGAAAGAGTCCTCCATCGATAGTTCATTCGGGTATTTTATCGCCGTTATTTACAATTCGCTCTCTCAGAATCGACGGTTATAACGTTGTTTTCCCGTTTTCACTTTTTTTTTCCCCCCTCAACTTTCCGAACAAATCGCGATTTCATACAAGTTTCGCCTTATCCGCGTCTTCTTTCGCCCCCCCCCCTTTTTTTGTTGTTTGTTGTTCTTATCAACCCAACGAGAATCAGAGTGCCGATAGGTTGGGCTGCGTTATATATCGGGAGAGGGACACTTCGGGGTCTCGACGTACATATACCGTCGGCTGAGCCATCGAGTCTCCGCAGGATTTATTGGACAACGGGGCCGGGCACAGGAGCCGAAATCCCTGAGGAGCTATCTAACGGCCGAGGGAATGAAAAAGTCGAGGAGAATTAACGACGGCGAAGCTTCGTGTATCCCGCTCGCTCTCCCTCGCTTTTTCCTCTCCTCTGCGTTTTTTTTTTACCCTCTTTACTTGCCCCGTTCCACTGGCAGGCAATAAATTTATTGACCCTTAATAATTTTCGTCTCTCTCGTGCCTCTTGACTCTCCCTCGCACACACGGCAAGTGAATTCTTGTATTAAGTTATCTGCAGGATCGGGATGTCGGCCAATGAGAATTGGAATTACGATACCGTAGCTGCAAAAACTATTTCATTGGCTCGTATTTTATACTCTCCATATATACATACATGTGTGTGTGTGTGTGTGTGTGTGTGTGTGTGTGTGTGTGTGTGTGTGTGTGTGTGTGTGTGTGTGTGTGTGTGTGTGCGCGCGCGCGCGCGCATATGTATATATATATATATATATATAAAAGGTGGATTGAATTTATTAGCGTCATTCGGGAGTGTTTCTAGTAAAAGCCCGAGCCTTGCAAGTGAAAAATCATTGGAGCGTAAATCTGCGACAGGCGTAGATTGTACAGTCTGTACGGTAAGCTACGGTATTGTATATGGGACACGGATATGTAGGTGGCTAATATCGAGTGGTGCCGTCACTTTCAATACGGCGAGTATACGGCGGAGGAGCGACGAAGCAGACGAGCATACGAGCTCTCTATGGCGAATAATAAATCGTATCGAAAAGCACGTCGAGTCGGTGTCAACTCGACGGGGGTGTCCGGGACGGCTTGCCGCGACAGCGGGCCGGAACTTCCGCTGGCAAACTAAAACCTCGAGTACCACCACTAGCCGGCCTGGTACCACGACAACGATGATCGGGCTTTTATCCGTTGCTCGCCTCACGGAAAATCGCGAGGCTGAAAGTGTTCGGGAATATATAAAAAAAAAAAATAATAATAATAAAAGCGTGCCTCGCCGCGGATCGCAAACTATTCATAGTCCTCTTGGCATTCATAGGCGGCGCGCCACTCTGGACGAGTGATAGATCCTCCCGTTTCCGCGCCGATAATATAACTCAACCCCTCGCTCGGCACCGTCTCAGAATTGATATTTCTCGCGGTATATTATTTCCCTCGGATGGCGTTTGCAGCGAAGCCTTTGAAGTCGCGCGCGAATGAAATCGCTCGGAAAATAAGATTCTCAAACCGGGAGTGACGTTTTTCCGGTGTGACGTTACTTCTGCTCGAAAAATAAGATTTTCATACCGAAAGTGACGGTTTTCTGGTTAGACGTTACTTACTCGTCAGAAAAATGAGATTTCCATAGCGGAAATGACGTGTTTCCGGTATGACGTTACTTCCCGTCTAAATATGAGATTTTCATATCGCAAGTGACGTATTTCTGGTATCCCGAGTAGAAATTTTCGAGCGTTGCATCGGGCCCTGACGGGGTCCTGATACGGCCTTATCAGGGTCTGATAAGCCCTTATCACGACCTTATCAGGGTCTGATAAGCCCTTATCACGACCTTATCAGAGTCTGATAAGGCCTTATCACGACCTTATGACGGTCTGATAAGACCTTATGACGGCCTTATCAGGGTCTGATAAGGCCTTATCACGAGCTTATCAGGTCTGATAAGGCCTTATCACGACCTTATCAGAGTCTGATAAGACCTTATCACGACCTTATCAGGGTCTGATAAGGCCTTATCACGAGCTTATCAGGTCTGATAAGGCCTTATCACGACCCTATCAGGACCCGATGTAACGCTCGAAAATGTCTACTCAGGATGTTTACGGAAATTAATATTTCCGGTTTCTAAATTTCATAGTTCGTAGCGAGGGCGCTTCGCGTCCGCGCCACAACAACTTGCTGGTATAATATACTTTTATAATAATAAGGCTAATGTCCCCATTCCCGATCCCTATGAGGCCTTTTAGTACTAAAAGTACTAAAAGTACCAAAGAATGGCGTTGTCAAGCGTGACAAAAGTAAATTCGAGAATGATTTTCACACCGATCGATAGCTTTACAAAGGTTGTCCGACTGTTTTTTTTTTTGGTACATGTAAATCGAACTGCAACGAACCATTTAATGTTCGAACTATTCGTTAAAAACGGATTTTCACCGAAATATTAACTGTTTACGCTATCGGCAGTCCTTAAGCTCACTTATAAGAAACCGTTCGAGTGGTTGCGGTAAGAATAACGATAATATTATGTACTAATTATTACACTTACTCTGCACGTTGCAATCCTTACAAACTACACAAATTCCCGAATATTTCTAGACCACTAACAAACGTTTTTATGGATTAGCAGCCTCGTAAACGACGTTCTAAGCCGGAATGATCGGCAGAGGGGAAAATGTCCGGAGAAAAGAAAATGCGAAAACCTTTACCTTAGAAACATCTGTTTAATAGATAATTTATTCGCAGGGCATTCGACAAAACGAAAAAATATTCCAATCGTATTTGTGAGCGGAGTGTAGGGATTATCTTTGTTTCCGTCGAGTCGGATACGATAATGGGTGAGGCGAGCCATTCCCAATCGTTCGATGATCGCGCTACGGCGAGGCGCGCGCGAAGGCTCGGGGGATCGTGTGATCCGATGGCATACGAGAGAGAATCCTCTGCCAACCCCTTTCGCACACCCCGTCCGAATGAGATTGCAGCATCGTCCGCGCACTCGTCGATCCAATCTTGTTCTCCGGTCGGTATCGCAAATACGACTGTGTGCAAAGATAGCGGAGACTCTCTCCCTCGAGAGAGAGAGAGATAGAGAGAGAGAGAAACCCTTTGCCGCTTTCAATGAACCCGAGTGGAAGGCTACGTGCACATCGGAATTGCATAAAAATCAAAGCGAGTACACCCGCTCAGCGCAGTTGCACAATATCAAACGAGCGGCAGGGAGGGGAGAGGATTACTTCGGGCTGTTTGCTAAAATTGCAGAAACGAAATGTCCCGTGAAGGAGTCGCGGAGAGGTGGATTTTTATCTGTGACCCTCCTCTTTTTTTTATTATCTTTTTTTTTTTTTTTTTTTCATCCCTCTTTAACTCGTTCTCTACTTTCGCGACGTTAAGAGAAACGCAACATTGGCCCCGGAGGTGCTCGACCTCCTCATCGACCTGGCACCGATGCTGGCCGAATGGCATTGTCATCCGTTGGATGGCGGCCAGGCTTCACAGCCCCAAAGGGGCTTGCGGAAACGACGATGCCGAAGTCTCCGGGAAAGTCTCGTTCTCACGACAGTCGGCTACACTGCCGTGGGTATTGGCACGTTATTTTTTATATTTTTTTTTTTTTCTTCTTTTTTTCATACAGGCGAATTCAGAATCGGGACATTTATTTTCGCACCGAATTCACGCCGATAAGAAATACGCGGTGAAATGCGACCGTGTCTCTCAGCAGATTAAAAAAATATCAATGACTCAAGTGAAATTCGCTTGCGCGTTGCCAAAGAAAAAAAAAAAAAAATGTTTCGATTTCACTTTCAATTCGTTCAATTCCATACAGGATTGAAACGATAACATGCACTCAGAGAAATGATTTATTTGACGGCCACCGTTTATTTAGGTAAAGTAAAATATTTATTTGATTTAAATAAATATTTATTTCGTTCAAGTAACTATTTAGTTAATGTCAATAAATATTTATTTAAATAAAATAAATATTTTACTCGAACCAAATAAACAGTGGCCGTCAAATAAATTATGTTTCTGGCCGTGTCATCTTGACAGTTTTGCCGTCGTTTCGATATCGTATGGAAATCGTAAGAATTTAAAGTAGAATTGAAACAAACATTTTTTTTCTTCGGCAGTTGGCAAGCGAATTTTATTTTCATTGTATTCATCATCGCTACAATTGTACTCACAGCAATTAAGGGAGAGCGGTGAAAAATGGCACAGCGTGGCAAAACGGGACAGTGAGTGCAAAACTCAATGTTACAATAATTTTTGGTTGCCCCATTTTTACTCAATCATACATCCGGATTTTCAAACCCATATTGCCGTTTTGTTATTGGAAAATTGCGTTTTGTCTCATTATCCCGTTTTGCCCCACTGTGCCATTTTGCCCGCTCTGCCCTACATCCACGACATTCGCTCATCCACCCAGAATTCTCAAGAGCACGTTAAATGCCTCGTAATAAGAACTGTAATTTTTCTCACCGACAAAAATTACCGACAATTATTATTTGCCCGCCTACGCTAAAAAGTCCACATTCCATGCCTGCAACGGGGGCGGAAAGTGGTCGATTCTTGACCAGCGGGCCAAAAAGTAATACAGCAGGCCGAAAAGTATCGCAGCGGGCCGAAAAGTAACGCAGCGGGCGGAAAAGCAACCACTTTTCCGCCCACGGGCCGAAAAGTAGTGAAGCGGGTCACTTTCCACCCTCATTGCAAGCATAGAAATGTGGCCACTTTTTAGCATAGTCGGGCAAAAAATAGCGTATGCCACTCGGGAGGAAGTGCATTTTCACCTTCCTCCCTTGTGGCATAATATACTATTTCCCCCCCTCTCCCCCCGAAATCGTTCGATTATGAATAGCTCTGTATAGCGATGAGCTCAGCTTTGCGCACACCGAGACCTCCAACAGTTACAGCTGTGTAGCCGACACACAGTCGCGTGCCCGCGACGGTTCCCGGCTTGCGAGACCGCGCTCGTCGGCGGTCTCCGCGCGGAAAAGAAGAAAGTGAGGAAGCGGAGGGAACGAGAGCCGGAAACGAGGGATGAGGCGGCGCGCAAAAAGGTGAGGCAATTGGCAAGAGGGCGGAGGAAGGAGGCTTCGCAGTTTCCACTGCTACACAAGCGCAGACGGGGGTGCGCAGAGGCGAAGCAGTCTCCGCGGCGGCGACACACACGCTCCCGTAAAGCCCCCCTCGAAATAACTTCCAACACAGAGGAACGACGAAATTGGCCGGCGCCGCGTTGCCCGAATTATTAATTTATGAACTTCTGCCCGCTGCCGATTCGCACACACTCGTTTAACCCCGAGCATAATAAACCCCACCCCTCCGGGCTTCCAATATCGTGCGCGAAGTAGTACGCGAGCCCGGCCAGTTTTACGGTAATTGAGGGCTGCAGGCATGAGGAGTATTTCACTCCGGTCGGAGCGGTACTGATAAAAAAAAAAAGAAAAACGAAACAGGGCGATAAAAAAAAAATAAATAAACAATTGGGACGAATTTTTTTTCAACCTCGTACATCCCGAGCCTCGATCTACCTGCTCGCCGCTCCCGTAATTGCCGAGGATATGGAGCGCATCTCTGGTTGATTGGATTCGAGAGAAATCCGTTATTTCCTCTCCCGCGCTCGCGCGTGTTCTCCCTCTCTCTCTTTCTTTCTCTCTCTCTCTCTCTCTCTCTCTCTCTCTCTCTCTCTCTCTCTCTCTCTCTCTCTCTCTCTCTCTGTGTGTATATATCTCGTCCGTGATTCACGATTCGGCACCGCCGGAAATTTGCTAATCTTCCGCACTTTATCCTCCCGTCTCGCCTACGTCGCGACGAGCTCCCCCGTTCCTCTGTCGGTTAACGATTTTTACCGGCTCACCGCCCATTTGCTCGCCAAAGAGAACGGCTTTGGAGACAATCGAACGATAAAATAAAGTAATCGAATTCTAAATATGATCGCGCGAATAGAGAGGTGACAAGACGATTGAGCAATTCTGTAGATTCGGTAGATTGAAATAACAGAACTTGCGCCTTTGCACTGTGATCTTTCCCTCGGCGATTCAATCGATCAGATTTATCGGATTGATGGACTATTTTTCGGTTATTGCGTGCCGACGCACTATCCTTCTGTGCTCTGTCGGTTAACAATTTTTTACCGGCTCATCGCACGTTTTATACGCAAACAATGACTACGACCACCATCGAACTATACAATTAAACAATAAAATTCTTAATACGATTGCGTAAATAGATAAGTATAAAGATTATCGAGCAATTCCGTAGTTTCGACAGTTGCACATAAAAGAACCAAAGCTGGGAAGTACTTAAAGTAGATGAGTAATTATCTGATACTTAAACTATCAAAGTACTTTTCGGTAATTTAAGTACTATTACTGAGTACTAAGGCCAAAGTGCTTGTACAATTTTGAGCACAGCTTCGCTCCTTGAGGAAGCTCAAAATTGTAGTGAATCAGGAAACCATGTGCAAATTACTTTGCACCTCTTTCGTAATTTAAAAAAATATCATATTTCTTCCCGATGATCACGAATGTAAGAAATATTTTTCTCCCAACCCAATATTTTCTCACTTTCGGCCACTGTACTTAGATTCATACGTCCTAGATTTAGTTGTTATACATCCAGTCGACCTCCACTCACTACCCCAAGATCCAGTCGGCATAGTCCAGTCGATTAGTCTCTAACCAAGCATTGGAAACGAAGAGTTTGGATCTTCTTAAAAAAAAAAAAAAAAATGTTGGCCCCGAACAGGGCCGTTTCCGATTAAGAAGAAAAAGTTCTTTGCACTCTGTATTTTGTAAAAGTACTTTAAATACCGAAATTACTTTGCACTTAAAGCACTTGCGGTTCTTAGTACTTAGTACTTTAAGTAGTTTTCGGTACTTTGCCCAGCTATGAAAAGAACTGGTTGCCTTATGATTTTTCCCTCGGCGAACCGATCGATCGAATTGATGGGGTCGATGGACGTGTTTTTCGTTCCTTTCTTTTTCTCGCTTCTCAGAGGACTATAGCGTGCGGTAAGTGGTAGTTCCCGGTGCATGAAGACGGCTCGTTCGCCACGGTGAGCGAAACCATGTGCCGAGACCGACGCTGGAAGGACGACGTGAAAAGCAAGTGGAGTCGGGCGCAGTGCCAACTCATCTAGACATTCATAACCGTGTGCGCGGGCCGGTCGTAGGGGGAGAATCTCCGGAACATTTACTCGATAAGACACGGAGGACCGGGTATAAGTATCTGGCCGGTTACCCAACCGGGGACGTTGCGCGGCCGGTGGATGACTACGATACCTACTTCGATCTCTCGCCGTTTATGCCTTTCCTCTCTGCTCACCGGCACATCGAATTTTTATTTATTTTTTGAACGGGCAAAAAATAAAATAAATTGTCAATAGTAATAACGATTATTTATTGAACATAAAGCTCTAGGACATCGTCCAGCCAACACAAGATACAAATGATCCAATCAAAGAGGCAATAAATGACGCAAATAAGTATAAGCAAGATCCAACCGGAACTGCGGAAGAGCTCGGACACAAGAACGCAAATAAAAATAAACAAGTATAAGGTGCAAATCTCAAACGAAAACTAAAACTAAAAGCTAAATACTAAAGTAATTGACCCGCCTACCGCACCTCCTTCGCCATCGCAACCAGAAAAATAATTTATTTGAGGGCCACCCATTATTTCGTTTAAGTAAAATATTTGTTTGATTCAAATAAATATTTATTTCATTTACGTAACTATTTACTTGATTTAAATAAATATTTATTTTAATGAAATAAACGGTGGCCGTCAAATAAATTATTTTTCTAGATGCAGATGTCGATAACTGGAGCCGCGGAAAACCTCTAATGAGGACGCACTGGTTAACACCTGAGGTAGCGAATTTCGGAGTTTCGAATCCATCGCAATGAACGACCTCCCGAACGCGGCGGTTCTGAAGGAGGGGACATTAAGCGAATAATGATTTATTTCTATTAAATAAACATTTATTAGTGGGTGAAACATGGCGGGCGACGATGAATAAACGTTTACAGTAAAATAGCAACGAAATTAATCATTCGCCCGATTAAAGTTTCCGCGTCGATTATAAAATTTGTCTCAGCGCGATAAGAAATGAATGAAAAAAAAAAAAAAAAAAAAAAAAAAAAAAAAACCGAAAAAGAAAACCCTACGGAACTCAAGCGAGCGAATCGTCGCCGGTTTATCCAATAAGCGACGATAAACGGATTTCGAACCGGATCGTACAGAGGAGACAAAGAGGAAGGTCGATCGGGCGTACACGTGGGCCACGGAAAGACTGGGGCGATACGTAAGAAAATGTCCTCCCCGTCTCCGCAAGAGCGAAGCCCCAGCAAAGAGGCTCTTTAACAAAGCTCTTCGATCGCGCGGAAACGCGGAATTAACAACCGAGGGTTCCCGGTCGCGCCCGTTCGACGGGGCGCGAGTCTGTACAAATTCGACGGGAAATACTGTCGAGATTCCGCTGTCGGGAGCGCAGAGGATCGCAGCGAGCGGGAAAACCGGTGGGTTTCGGGTCGCCGGGCGAAGCGGAGACAAGGGTAAATCGAGGAGAATGAGAGAAACGAAAAGCGCGAATGGATCGACCCGAGGTGCTGCCGTCAACGTCGTTATTTCGTCGTAAATTCGAGCCCTTCTCGGGGATTCGCCGTACGCCGAGGGAAAGACGAAAAGGCGACGACGAGAAGACAGTATTAGCGAGGGGGATGGCAGCGCGGTACCGGCAGTCGGGTGTTGCACGGTGGAGCGAACGAAGACGAGGGAGCGGGAAAATATCCCAGGAGAGTTTGGTTGATGTATACGGGGAAAAATGCTGGAGCGAGAGAAAGAGTCGAGTCTGCCGGTGGGGGTGCAAAGAGGAGAACCATTGCGCAGGGGCGGGCTGGGGCGGGGGGGGGGGTGTGGAGATGGAGACCGGAAGAGAGGATCGAGCTGAGCTAGTTGAGGGTGAAGAGAACCGAGAGTCGGGATGGTGGTGGCAGTCGCCTCAAAAGACGAGTGCACAAAGCCCGGCACTCGCGACGGCATTCAAACGCGAACGAGGAAGGCTCTCCGAGGCACGGTTCTCTCCCCCGGGGGTCCCCGGGTTGATCTGCATATCTCGAAATGGAATCTTCCTTGCTCTCTCGTCTCCTCCGGAAAACCCGAAGAGGACCCGACGAGGAGGAAGGAGAAAACCTTAGGGCCTCGGAGGGCGGCCGAGGCCTTTGTCGCGTACCCAACGCGTTCCCAGTTCGCCCCCGTCCTCAAGGATCCATCTGAATACCCTACATGGATTGGCTTCCCCCCGCCCCCCCGCCCCCCGAGCACTTTCCGCCTCTTTCCGACTATCCGAGCATAGGCGCAAATAATATATCCAATAGAGACTCCCGACTTTTATCCATCCTACGACGATTTTTTAATAAAAATAAACGCGAAGCCCGGCGTTCCACAGAAATCACGTCCCCTGCAGTGGAAGCCAATTTCGAGGCTTCTCGAGGAGAACATTTTTGTATTCGTGACAGCAGAAGTGCATTTGCTGAGCTCATTTTGTTGTAACAGCAAAAAAAAATTGTATTCACAGCAAACGTATGGTCCACTTAGCAAACATCATTTGTAATGGGAAGAATTTTTGATGTCACGGAAGATTTGCTGTTGCTGCAAAGGATTTGCCGATGTAGCGAGTCATTTGCTCGCGTCACCTGTTTGGTTTGTGACAAGCGGTCTCCGAGCAAGAGTATACAATTCATGTACTACAAAGCTTAAATGACCAGAAAGTATTGTAGGAAGTGAAATATTCTCGTGTGCAATGGAGTATTGGCGACCAAAAACAAACAAAAAAACCACAAATGAAGCGAATTTTAGTTTAGATTCAAGATCAAATTTAATTTTTGCTTAGGAATGTATATGTGATTCATGCTTAATGATTGCTGAATCACAAGTAGCGTGTTAGGTTTATAGGTAGGCATAACGGTTAGGGTAGGCAGTTAGATTCCCCCCCAGGACGATCTTCTCGCTGCTATATGTATTTCGAGTATTCGCGCTCATACATTTTTTGTTATGAATATTAAAATTTTTTTATTTCTACTATGATCGCGTATGGATTATTAGTTCAAATCAAAAGGTTATTTCACTATGAAAGGCAGAACACGATCAACTCGAGATCACTCAGCGGTAATGGCTATGTTAAGACAGTTGCTGTTCTAGCAAATCCGGCGGTATGAAATATTTTTTGTTGCCACAACGAACACTTTTCCTCTCACTGTGCTGACATACACGAATAAAAATAGTCCTGCTTCTCTAACAAAATGTAGTTCGTTAATAATTTGTTGTTGTGGCAGCACAAATATTTGCTGCCACAGCAAAATACTTGTTGTCACAGCAAAATATTTGTTGCCACAGAAAAATATTTGTTGCGACAGAAAAATATTTTCTTGTCCCTATGTTAACCAGCTAAATCAGTTGTGGTAACAAAATTCTTGTCGTCCCAACATTTATTTTTTCTCCGTGTACGATATTCGCTATGTCAGCGTGCGCTATGCTTTATTGACCAAAACGTTTCTCTGCGTGCCCGCTTTCGAAGCGTGCCTGACGGAAAAAAAAACAAAAAAATAAAAAAAACTATTCGAAAATGAAAAAAGCCCATTCGGGCTCGATCTTGTGTACAAATGATAAAACAAACGTGGGAGGGTGATAAATTCTTTCGGTTTGATTTATCGTTCGCGAGCTATTAAATATGTACGCGTATATCGGGCATAACCGGGCCACGATAGCCGTTGCGGAAGATTTATTTGTGCTCTCTCTCTCTCTCTCTCTCTCGAGTTCATACCGCTCCGATTTGAGCGAGACGAGTGTGCGGCGAGGAGGAGGCGAAGTACGAATGGTCCGCGTTGCCGAGCTTCCGACCTGCTCCACTCGCCGTCATTCCCAGGCCCGTTCAAGATCGCGGAACGAGTCTCCCACAGAGTCATACATTTTTGTCGGGCGAGAGGGTTGCATCGTTCGCCGGGGTTCCGCAGGGGTGAAAAGTCACGTCGAGTGGCTCCTCTCGTCGGGTTAGGGCCGGCGCTTCGCCCCAAGTGCCACTCGAACTCCCCCGTCGAACTCGCACGCAGCCACCAACTTTTTCACTCTCTCTCTCTCTTTTCTTTCGTTAGACGCGAGACGCGGACCGTGCGCGGCTATCCCGTATGCGTCGAAAGTTTTCGCGGTACGCGCTCCGAGTTTTGCTCTCTTCGGCCGGAATGCGACGAAGTTTATCGGGGAAAACAAGAAGCTGAGGGAAACGATGAAGAAAGCACAGACGGAAGCGCAATAACAAATTTATCCCGTTGAGCGTCCGTCGTCGCGCCTCGTCGATCCGATTTTCTCGGCCGAATTGCCGGAAATAACGAGACGAAGCCGCGGCGGGAGGGACGAAGAGGAGCCTCGATAATGGGATCGTCGAGTCCGCGACGGCGAAGTGGCGATCGGGGCACGTTCGACGAAACAGGCTGCCGGCGAAGGAGAATCGCGGACGGACAGACGGGCGGACGAGCGGCGCGGCGTTCATAGCTCTTCGACCGACGCTAATTAAATCCGGCTTTGCTCGACGGTTAACCGTCGGGGCGGGTTCGCAGCCTGGCCCGCGGCATCCAGGCGCGGCCCGAAGACCTCCGGTGAGGAGGGCGAGAAAAAAAAAAATGGGGCGGACGAAAAGGAGGGCGAAGACGGAGAGCGGAGAGAAAATGGAATCGATCGATGAACGCGGCTTTAACGAACTCGCGAAACACACTCGAAGCTCGGGAACGCTCCCGGTTCGCCGGCCCGTTTCATTCCCCGATGTTCCCGGGGCTTTGCACCTCCCCTCTGCCTTCTTTTTTTATCCTCCAGCGGCCACCGGCGCTCAAAGACGCAGGTCACCGGTCCGAGGAAACGAGCGGGCTTGCAGAAAATCTCTGCGATTCGGCGAGCCGGACGCGAAAGACCGAGGTCATAGCGAAGACGAAATGTAAAGAAAAAAAAAAAAAAAAAAGGGAAAAAAAAGATTGAGGTAGGAAGATAGATAGAGATAAAAAGCTTCGAGGCTCCGCGTATAGCACCGGTCCGACGGCTCGTTAGCGAAAAGCCCAGATCTCCTTCATTTTCGTCCCGTCGTTTTCCCCCTCCCTTCATCCTCCGTCCCTTCGTCTTTCTCACCTTCCTCCGGTCGTCCCTTCCACCATGCATTCTTCTTTTATTCGCCTTTTTTTTCTTCTTCTTTTCTCAGTTTTACGCTATTTCCTACCCGTTAGTTTTTTACTCCTCGTTTTTTTTGTCATCGGTTTCTTTTGTCCGTCGCTGAGCGTTTCCTTTTTCTTCCCCTTTTCTTTTTTTTTGCTGTTATTTTTTACAATTTTTTTTTCGTCAAATAGCTAATGACCGTCGCGAGCTCTCGCGAAGTAGGCTAGCCCGGTGACTGGTCAGACGGCGCAGTCAGCCGGTGAAACGGAGCGAGGAGAAACGACCCGAAGAGAGAGAGAGAGCCCCTTCGATGTTACTTCGTCGCGGCGCTCTCGACCCGTTACGCTCGCCCGTTGATTAACAATCGGATTACGTTTAATTGCAGAAACGCGAGCGGACTTGAAATCGTTGGTGCGTGATATCTCCGTAACCGTTCTCCCCCCCTTACGCTCGTAAAGGCTTTTCCCGTCGACGTGGGCCGCCCGCGATAGATCGCAGCGGACTTTCGCGCGCCCCGAGAGTCCCACGTCCGAGCGCACTACTCGGACGCGATACTACTTATTTTTTCACTCTGACGATCGTGCCGGTTGACGAAACAACGACTGCAGGCTCCGGCGGCTCGCGAAACACTTTTATCGGAGAGACATTGACGTAAGCCCTCAACCGGTGACTGCGGAAGTCGAACTGTTGAGGCAAACGGGGACCGGTGGTCGGGCATTTGAGGTAGTTCCGTCGCTTGGTGTTCACTTCGCATAAGTTCGAGAAAAATGCAATATTGCAAATACTTCTCGATGGTATCAAAATCTGAGAAAAAATATCATGCCATATTGAAGATACTGAAAATATTGATTTCGCATAATAATTAGTACAAAATGTTATTAGCAAATTGATGAAAATAAAAACTGCTCAGCAAATTTTCGGGAAACGCAACTTTAAGAAAAATGTAAAATGAAGATTTTTACACCATCGAGAAGTATATGCAATTTTATCTAATTTTTTTCGAACTTATGCGAAATAAACATCAAGAAGCCGACTTCTGATTGCACATTTCCTCAATAAATTATCGCTAACGATAACGAAAGCTTAATTTTTCATGAGATTAATGAGTTCGATAATTGGTTCGATAATGCATTACTTTACATAGTAATGAGTTATTTAAAGAGTTTGTTCGCTTGAGAGTTTTTAAGATTTCACGCAAAATAACGTTGACTTAAACAAATCAATCTTCGTGATGAGTCCCAAAGCACCAGCACGTTTTGACTGACAAGATCTCCTAAGAATGTTCGGCATCGAATGCTGTCAAAAACATAGGCAAACGCGGACGCGCATGTCGCAATTTTGACGCCATCACTTGCGCGCATATGCTGCCCATTTGTTGGCCATTAAATAGATTTGCAATGTCATGAAAAAAAAAAATGTATTCACGAAAACACTGGGAAACGTAATTGTAACTGATTTTGTTATAATGTTTGATGTAACTAATTTTCGAACAAGTGAAGTCCCAATATTTCGAACAGTCGCAAATTCTCACAGTAATGATGCGCGAACTGAACTAGTTCGTGGCAAGACGAAAATGGACGTTGGATTTTATTGATTCCTCCGATAGAACATATCATTCATAGAATAATACACGAGACATGTTGCATCGAAGTCCAGCCATCCAGATATTGGATCTGTTGATTCGCGATTCGGTGCTTCAATGTCTAGACACAAAAATCGCCCACCGATCAAGCAAATGTACCAATTAATTTATCAATCACGTATGGTCTATGCCGATATTTTGTATGCACATAAATAATTATTTTAACAGTAACTGCAATTTTTTTTTTGTTTAACCATTATATTTGTAATGAATTCAAATCTTGGAGCAAGTTGTCTGGTAACTGGAATTTGTCCAGTCATCGGTATGTTCACCGCAAGAATATTTTAGCACTAAACAAAAAAAAAAAGTAATCGTCTCTCCCATTCACTCCTCGCGATTCCCTTAAGGATAAATCGTTTTAGAAAGTAAGTTACGATTATAAATAAAATACTCGACATAGAAAGTTTCGATTATGGTCTCCCTCCTCGAAGGGCCATTTACGATACGATTTATTCCCCAATATCGCATCCTCCCCGCTTCCACCGTCATATCAGCAAAGTCAATAAGCCGGATTGCGTCTTTTTCCACGGTCCCCCGAAGAGCCGTAACTCGGGCGCGCGAGAGTTGCACGTTCCTCGAGATTAAATCTTTTTCCACTGGCCAGCGGCAATTTTCCTCATTCTTCTGTATCCGCTCGTCCGGAAAACTTCTGGCCGAGTCAATTGAGTGGGGCAGGGGGGGTGGAGAAAAAGAAGAACAGGAGCCGCTTCCGTATCCAGCCCGGACGGAAAAGAAATTGTAATTAATCCTCTCACTCGCCGCTGATTGCAATTTCATTTATAAACTATCCTTTTGACCCAAAGAAGCAAAAAAAAACCAAAACAAATCGGTCAACGTAGAAGAAACTTTGGGAACATCAATTTGTACTTTTACGTAGTCCTCATCCCGGCCTCGTCTTTCCTCCGCTTCGCGGTAATGCCAGTAGGTATAATTTACGGGACTCGCGTGCGTAGTCTTTCTTGCGGAAGGCCGCCACGTGCCGCAGGCAAGTAATGAATGGCGATAATATTTTCCTTTACGATTGCGAGTCGGAGCTCTGGCGCGCCCTCGCTTTTCCACCGGACGGACGTTAACGCTCCCGGGAGCGAGTTAGAACTTTCGGAGCGTTGGTACACACGAGCCCCTGAGCATAATGTACGAGAGGTTCTCGCGTGCGGTGCATTATACGGCGTGGAGCGTGTGTACCGCGCGGGCTTTTGATTGACGGAAGAACCCACCTGGGATACGGAAGTTTGCAGAGGCCACAATGAAAACCGCGAGCGTCTGAGACTTCATCGTCGACTCTCCGACGTGCTCAACGCTCGCGCCCGTTCATTAAGGTGTTTCCGATAGTTCGCGGCTCCGACCGCGAATCGGAAATCCCGACGAAAGTTCGGAATCAGGAATGAGACCGAGTCGGAAGCGTTCCGAGGTACGAGCAGTCGCCCGGACGATCCTGTTGCGCTCGATAATTCGCCGTTATCGGCGATCGATCGACGAGCGAACGACACGGTGAAAAATGCGCGACGGTCGATTGCACATTTTTAAGATCGGTCTTTACCGTTGAGAAATTACAATCCATTCGCGGATGATTCCACCGACCAGGCGCTTTTTTAATCCGTCGACGGAGCGTACGTCCATGTGGGAATTCCTCGAGGCGACGACACAGCGTATAATGAACACTTTCGCATTATGAACATGTGTGCAAAAAATAAATGCTTTTTATCGCGTCTGTTAGTTTCGCGTGACAAAGTGTGTAACGATCGCTTCGACCGCGGCGTTTGGGTAGAGAGCGAGTTCCTTTGGGAACTGAAAACTTTTTCACGCCGGATCTCCGGGGAAGAGGCGCGCTCGCGAGACAAAAGTCTCGTGCATATAAATAAGTTTGATACATAGTTGCGGCGGTTATAAGCACATTTGCGCCCTGCGTCTATCGCAGCTTCGCGTACAACGAGGCGAGTGCATTACCGTGGAAGTTTTCGAAAAAAATACTTGCGTAAGGGGCGAGACGAGTTCGACATACCCGAAAGGTCGAAAAATTGATGGGATAAGGACGAGAACGAGAAAAATGACGATAAATACCGTGGATGGTCGGAGGGAGTTATAACCCACGGTTTTCCCCCTTCGATACTAATACGATTTTGCATTCGGCTCACGTACGGGACGTCGGGATAGCTCTCGATTCCCGAGAATTTAGAGCATGGCGAGGGTTGGACTCTCCTCGCTCTACCACTCCCAACTTTGGTCTGAGATATTCCCTGTGGGGGGCACAGCGGGCCGATCACCCTGTTTCGCTCGTGCGCGAGACGCTGCGCTCCTCTCCCCGAAACCGAAAGATGAGGGATATCCGCGGAGCTGGTGGAACCGAGATTGATGCCGCGAATCAAAAAGTGCGGTCTATGAGATTCCCTGGAACACAATTTTTCTCCGCGCTTACCGGATACCCTTGTCGTGGATCAAATTTCAAAGGGTCGTATGGTAGTGAACGCTTTAAGCAGGTTCTCGGCAGTGGATGATCCAAGCGAGTCGATCTTGAGGGGAATGCGCACTGTATACAAATTTTGTTCGAAAATTAATGAACGGTATTGAAACCTTCTTTACACAAACTGTTACTGAAATTTCAACGATATGTGCGTTGCAATTTTACAGTAAAATTTGTATTTTTAATGGTAATTTTTGTAAATTTCAGGCATTAGCCGGGCTTTAGCCGGGCTGATCTTACGGCATTAGCCGGTAGTTCCTAACCCTCGATGTAGCGAATGAACGTCCACAGGTCGTCCGGCTCTCATTTCTCCTGATCTTTCGTAGGGACCTTCCGGAGGTAGTTTACGCTGTTTACAAGCTTTAGCGCCAACCGTGAGGGAACACACCTTCCCTCATTGCCCGAACGCCATCCGGCGCCCTCACGTAGAGCCGTCGCGTTAGGTCCTTCGCGGTAATTACGCAACGTTCGAAGTTGATAACGAGTCGCGTGTGATGCTGGAACAGGAGCAAAGACACGGATCGAGGACGGTGTTGGTGTTGGGTATTCCGGAGAGCCGTACAAAGCAGTTCGCCGAAGTGGTTGTGTCTCCGGGCAACTTTGGGCCATCGTCCATGTATATGTCTGTGTGTATGTGTCTGTGTGCCAGCTATTCCTGGAGCATCAACCCCCGAAGCCTCCCCGGCGCGCGGGTCTCCTCACTCCGCACCTTCCGAATCCCGAGGCGGAGGTCTCGTTCCCCTTGGCTCTTCGGAAGAACGCGTGGCCTCCGAGCGCGCCAGACATACGCGGCCAGCCAACCCCCAAGGACCTCTCCACCAACGACGAAAGCTCTCATCGGGGAGGCGACACGACGGCCGAAGAAGCCACGACGAGGATGTGATGACGACGAGTTTGCGTCGAACCGCAGATAGTTGACGCCGTTACGTGACCCGGGTCAGCGACGCCGATCTTCCTCGGACCCTCCTCGTCGTCTCCTCGTGCTGTCGTTCCTCTCCCGCTCCCATCTCTGTGAAGTCGTCGACGCAACCGAGTTTGCGGGGCGCTTTGGGGCCGGGACTCTCGGCCGAAACTTCGAAACGCCGTTCTTACTTCGGTGAAACTTGGGGAAAGCCGAGGACTGAGGGTTGGTTACTGTCGCACAGTAGTCGACGATTGGGCAAAGGTGGGCAAACCCTCGGGTTCCTCGGACTGCGTGACTGTTCGAACGTCCCAATCCAACCAATTCGGCTGGATAAGAATCTTACCAGTGCCTCTCAAATCCTCACTTTTCTTGGTGTTGCAAACAACGATAAGAAAGTAATTGCTCCCACGTCACTTCGTCCCAATCCTAGAGCGCGACATTACCGGGAAAATAGTCGTTCCCATATCTCTCCTCGATACCCTTGAAATTAGTATTCACACGCCCGGCGCGGTGTAAAACACCTAGCAGCCGGAGTGCGGATATCGGTGGGAACCGCGGGAGAGAGGAGGGCGCAGCACGTGCTAAGCTGTGTAGTATCTGCGAGGAGGATATTTAACGTTCGGGGCATATGTAGAGCGTGCATAGCTCGAGAGAGCCATCGGACGGGGGTATTTCCTGGTTTCTCGGGTTTTCTCGCCTTCTGACACTGGTCTCTTACGTACAACCAGCGGACCGGAGTACCGGAGAATCGGCGCAACTTCGGTGCACGGTGGCGTTCCGCGCTTCTCCGACGGCACATAGCGTATGTATATAAACCTACCGAGCTACCATATATACGACGGTACAGTATACTATAAGCCGTGCCAACAGGCTTTCTCTCTTTCGCCCCTAGCCATCCTGTCGCCGTATATACCTCAACCCTCCCCCCCCTCCTCCCCCCCCCCCGCAACTCGGCGACCACAGGGAGCGAGCCAGCCAGCCAGCCGGCTCCGGCCCCGCTTCCTCCCTCGTTCCAGCCCGTTTCTCTATACGCTCACGGTATTTACGATCTGTTCCCTCGACAATTCCGCGAACGTTGCCAGTACCACTGGCAGAAACTCGGTGCAGCATGCTACCCAGCCGTGGGAGAGTGGGGGGGGGGGGGGAGGAGGACCGGAGAGAAACACTCGGGTAATTGCAACGTGCTGCTCATTGCCGCGTCGGAACTCTTTCCAGTCGTACGTGCTATCCGCGTCCACGTCCGTCCGACCCCCCAAAACTAATTCAATCCGGATCCATAAAGAACGTCAAAGCCCGAGAGGCGGCCATTTTTCTCGACACCCGCCTCCTCCCCCTCCGCGTGGAATTGTATCGGTGGAGAAAAGGATGGATCGGAGGAGGCTGGCGAAACGGAGGATGAGCTAAACATTCCGAGGCGAACAGGCTCTTCTTGCTTAGGGCATTCGAAGGGTGAGGGAAGAGGCGCCTCGCTGGAGGGTTTGTAGAGGGAAAGAGAACTTGTTTTGGAGGGAAAGTCTGAATGGAGTTCGTTTAAGATGGGACTGTTTTTTGAATTCTCGATAAAAATGCCAAAAGCAATCCTCTTTGCCCCGCTCTCTCTTGAAGTCGTGAATGGAACAAGTTGGCCTTTGGGGTTGCTTTGCAGGGAAGGGCTAAATGGATTTCGTTTGAGATGAAACCGTTTCTTGAGTCCTCGATAAAATTGGTAGAAACAATCCCGCTTTCGCCTCTCCCCCGTGGAGTCGTGAGCGGAAAAAGTTGGTCTTTGAGTTGTTTTGCAGGGAAGGATTGACAGGACTTCGTTTGAGATGAGACTGTTTTCAGTCCTCGATAAAATTGGCAAAAAACAATTCCTTTTGCTCCGCTCCGTCTTGAAGTCGTGAGTGGAAAAAGTTTTCCTTTTGACTTCCAGCCCTCTCACCCTCTCGATCCCTTTACCGGGTGGTGTATGTTTACGCACATCCAGTGCGATAAAATTGTCATAAACAATCCCGTTTTCCCCGCTACCCCTTGTAGTTTATGAATGGAAAAAGTTGGCCTTTGAGTCGTTTTGCGGGGAAGGGCTAAACGGGACTTCGTTTGAGATGAGACTGTTTTTTCGGTCCTCGATAACATTGGCAAAAACAATCCTTTTTGCTCCGCTCCCTCTTGAAGTCGTGAGTGGAAAAAGTTGGCCTTTTGACTTCCAGCCCTCTCACCCTCTCGATCCCTTTACCGGGTGTATGTTTACGCACACCCAGTGCGATACAATAGACACCCGACACTATCTTTCCCAGTGGCTCGGTTGGCCTGTCTCATGCCCCGGGAGGGTGAGCGCTCTTCCGTGCGGCAATATCGAGAGGTCATATACACGAGTCTCAACGGTGATAAATCGCGTCCTGAGGGGGATAATGTCTTCGCGAAGGCGCGCACGCGGCACGAGGGCCGCACCCTGGAGCAAGCGACCCTCAACGGCACCGGGCTGTCTACCTCGCAGGACCTACCCTCCAACCGTGCCTCCCCCCCGATACATCCTCACCCACGCCGTTCAAGTAACGCGCCAGACTCAAAACGCTTCGTCTCTGTCCACCCCGCTGCCGTTGCCTGCCACTTCTTCTCGTCTCTTCCAACACCCTCAGACAATATCTTCCTCCGAGCCCCCTTTCGAATCTACGGTGGAGACTCCCGTATGTTCCCCTCTCAAGGACATATCAATTCCACCGACTGCACCCAAAGAAATTCATTTTACCAAACGGCATTTGTACTACAGGGACAACAATTATGATTACTTTATCGTCATACGATAAAGTAATCATAATTGTCTTTACGGCAATGACTTTTTTCATCTTCCCATTTTTCAATGTACACACCGAAAAAAAGGTTTGGCAATGTCAAACCAATCTGCGGTTGCGTTGCGGTTGTGTAATGACAATTTTCATTTTTTAATTTCTATTCTTTTTTTTTTTTTTTTTTTTTTTTCGTGCGTATGCTTGATTATCGATGAGACAATGCCTCGGTGATAAGAGAGTCCGCGAGTTGCCTGTTATCGGCATACGAGACACTCTACTGTACGCACGATGGCTGCTCTCTTGCTTCCATTTCTCTTCAGCATCCAACACCCCGCGTACCCATTTCCCCGGCTAGGTTCGCGCGTTCCCTTCGCCTTCGCTTTGCGCTCCTGCTGCCAGTGACCCGAGCTCACCGTGCAATGTGCAGCATGCTACTTTACGAGGCCACGTCGCTTCGAAACCGTCCTTCCGAGCCCCCCCCCCATCCTCCCCGCTCACCGTGCCACAGAGTTACGCGTTGCAGATTTCATACAGAGTTTGTATTGCGTTACGCGCGATGCGAACCGGGCGTTTTCCTCTCGCTTCTCACCCTCCCCCCGTTTCGCCTGGAAATGCGAACGGACAGAGCCCCTGGAACAATAATGCCACTCTGACTTTGTACAATGCAACCCCTGCCATTGTTATCCGAGCGACGGCGATGCCTTTTATCCTTTGGTCAGGAACACTTGCACCGTGAATTCTCGTTTAACTGCAAATATACTTCGTTAAACGCTCATACACAAGGGTTTATTAAAATATTTACTCGACGAACGCGATGTCCCGTGGTAATATACATTTTTAACGAATTTGTGAAAACCACACACGAGCACGATATTATTGATCGAATATAAAGCTGCGGTTTCTCTCCGCAGATGATTGGTACATGTTTATTTATTTTGTAACACCCTTATTTATTTATTTGGAGTACATATTTGGCACATATTCGGTACACACAATTAAATATGTGGTGCATATTTATTTATGTGTATGCGGTACACGATAATTAACTTACAAGGAAGTAATGTGAAAATTTAATAACTTTTCCATGGGGTTTAAGGCAGAGGGGGAGACCGGGGCAAAATGGCACAGGTAAAATGGAATAATGAGACAAAACCTAATTTTCCAATAACTTTTGAATGGTGGTGATAGTGATACGTGGGGCAAAACCGAATTAAAAATCCGGATGTGTCGTTGGGACGAAATGGGGCATACAAAAATTGTTGGAAAATGGAATTCTACTGTCGTTATTCCGTTTTGGCCCGATGTGCCATTTTGCCCCGGTCTCCCCTGGAAGTAAAATATTTTTACCGAGAATTTCTCCATGCAGAATTGTACTGAATTTTCGTGAATTTTTTGTTTCTCGAAACAAATTGCCGTTTCGAGGGGAATCAATTAGAATAAAGGCTCAAATGCTTTTCTTTCGTTTTACAGGTGACGAGAACGCCGTCGTGCAGGGTCTCATCACCGAGGATGGCCTCTTCGACGGAACCGTCGCAACGGGCATCGAGGAGTACTACATAGAACCGACGAGCAGATACTTGGCAGGAAACGAGGACACGTCGCCGGCTTACCATACCATAGCGTATCGAGCCTCCGACGTAACGACACCACCGCTGCCGCGTCGTTGCCCGAGTCACGAATTGCATCGTGGCACACTGCAGGACTCTTTCTACCGGTTAGCCCGACTTCTCTATCGGGATGCCAAAAAAACCCTTATTATTTCTTTTTAGTCTCGCGGCGTCTCGGGCTGGAGAGCGACTTTCAACCTTACCGACAGAGCACGGCGTGCAGACGGGCGATTGCACTTTGCACCATGTTTTGAATTTTTGTTTAATTCGATTTATTTGATGGATTTCTTCTACCTTCACCGATTTACATTAAACCCAATACAGAGCTCTAAATACAAAATTATAGTATAAGGTAACATTAAATTCAATTAACAAAATTATAATATAAAATACCATTAGATTCTAGACTTACATCCTAATCTAAGATAGTTTAAAGAATTTATTGTTTTAACGAGGCTAGTTCTCTCTAGAGCCCTTCATCTCTCTTCGCTTTTCTCTTTACCCTAACCTGATTTACTCATACTTTAGTACTAGGGAATTTGCCGCCCTTTTAAAGGCCTCGAAGGTTGAACTCGTAAAATCCAACGTCGGAAATTCATTCCCAAGTGTGGTCATTCGCGTGATGACCGAGTTCATAGCAATATTCGTGCGACACTGTCGCTCGTAAAATAACCGGGCTGTCCCCTCCCGGGTATTCTGTCGTGGGACTTTGAGACTGATGCTGCCTAACGATCTGGTGACGTAAACATCCCTTTTAATATTTCGAACAAATAACACATCATTCAGCGATCTCATCAACTCCAGAGTTGGGATGTTTGTCGCAGTGGCAACGCTTTTATGATCGTGGTTGTCGAATTCTAGTGGGGTTCAAAATTTATATGCGAGAATTCTTAGAAATTTGTGTTGCGCAGTCTCAAGCCTTTTCGAATGTATTTCATATATCGGTGACCACACCACTGACCCGTACATGAGTTTGGGTCGCACCAGGGTTAGATACAACAACCTTGATGTCCCTCTTTGAAGTATACCGAAAATCGTCTCACCAATTCAAGCACCTTTTGCGGTTGGTTTACAACATGGTTTATGTGCAGTGCAGACGATAAATTCACGTCGAATATCACTCCAAGATCTTTTATCGATGAGACCCGTTGAAGCACGGTGCACCTTATGTTATAATGGTAGTGGAATGCCGATATTTTCGTCGAGAACGAGATAGCCTTACATTTAATAGGATTGAACTTCACTGTTAAAAATGTCTGTTTGAAAATTCATAAAATGTATATGAAGTTTTATGCATATACAGTATATGAAATTTCATCGACACATATGTAAGAATATTGCTCTACCAGTATATTAAAAACAATATTATTCGTATAATATTTGTAGTAATAACATAATTTTCATATACGTATGTCTTAATTTTCGATGCCATCACCGGCAATTTTAATATACAGGTATTGCATTTAAGATCAAATTATTAAAATTCAAATACAATGCATATGAATTCTAACTTCAATACCGAGGTTGTATATTTCATATGACTTTGTATATTAAACTTGTCATACATTTCATAACACTTTTAACAGTGTAACGTTCAGCTTCATACCATTATGTTCGCACCATGTAACTACATTCCCCGAATCTGCTTGGAAGATGGCGCAATCCGCTTGTGATTTTACTACCCTGAATATTTTTAAATCACCCGCGAACAGGAGGCATCTAGATTGTATGATACATGCTACGATATCATTAGTCATAATATTAAAAAGTTTTAATGCCGATAACAGTTTTTTTAAACAGAAACAGCAACATCATCAACGTCACCGCTCGACCCTTCTACGAGCGTCTTCAGGACAACGAGGTGCGGCAACACGGTGGTTTCTATTCGGGCGAGACGTCCGCCAAGAGCAGCGTCACCGAGACGACCAAACAGAGTTTGGAATACCTCGATAGGTGCATTGGATTCTTTTTTTTTGTCGATCTAAAACGAAGCAGACAGCCGTTCCTTGACGGGAAGGCTTTTACGCTTTTCTTTCGGATTTATGTGATTTTTCATCGACAGAATTTACAGGGAAAGGTTTGCGAGGCATCTGCACAAACGAGCTACCGTGGATCCACGAAAGACGACCTGCATGCTCTACCTGCAAGCGGACCATCAGTTTTTCACACGGTACGGAACGGAGGAGGCTTGCATCGAAGTGATGACGAGGCACGTTCAGCGGGTCAACTCCATCTACAAACACACCGGTAAACTCGACTCTCGATGTTTCCTCGACGCTTTTTTCTTGGATTTTTTTTTTCTTTCGTTCATTCGCCTCCTCGAAAGTTTGTTGTATTTCTCCGCAGTAATGAATTTTCTCGGGAGTCACAGCCTAATTGTTCGGACGTAGGTAACGCGGCACTTCTTTATAGCTGCGGGTTGAGTTCCCTCGGCGAAAAAGTTTCTCGCATAGTTTTCTCTCCGCGTTTCTTCGGGGTCTTCGCTGGGAGAAGAAAAGTTGGCCGAGCAAACGCGCAACCCCTTTCGCCAGCGTTACCGCATGGTTTATACTGCGCGGTATATATTTTACATTGGGGCGGGGGAAAGGGAAGGCGAAGCTGTACGTCGCCGGCGAGTAAATTCTCGTAAAGGTCTTTGAGCACACGCGATTGAACAGCGAGTTTTACAACCGAACGATTAAAGCCGAGCGTTTATCGTGGAAACGAGTTCGCATAGTAGCGGGTCGACGAGATATTATCCTCTTGTGTGCAAGGTAAACTAGCCAATAAACGAACACCCACCGATGTATGAACGCCGCAATGGAATTGTCGGTTAGAGTTAAACGGTGCCTTAATTTCCGGTGAAAAATTGAGATTTTCAAACCAAAAGTGACACCGCGAGAAAGAATTCTCAAATTTTTCTGCGTGACGTCGCTGGATGTGACGAAATTATTTTGGTAAAAAACTGAAATCCGCGCAATGAATTGCCCGGTGATTAAATTAATTTCGATATAAATACGTGGTCTCGTTAAACTCGCAGGGTAAACTAGCCAATAAACGAACGCCCACCGATGTAGGAACGCCATAATAGAACTCTCGGTGAGACTTAAACGGTGCCTTAATTTCCGGTGAAAAATGGACATTTTCAAACCAGAAGTGACACCTCGAAAAAGAATTCTCAAATGTCATGCCAAGATAATGTTGTCACTGGATGTACCAAAATTATTTTGGCCAGAACTGAAACCTGCAAAATGAATTGCCCGGTGATTAAATTAATTGCGATATAAATACGTAATCTCGTTAAACCTTAATTCATTGCTCGGTTTAACCTATCTTGCGATGGATAGCAATTTGGTATACAAATGTATTGTAATGCGCCTTTCGGGATATCTTTTTTAAGGAGCTCGGTCTTTTCTCGATGAATATAATATTATAATCGTGATGTGTGTCGTACAAAATACATGGGAATATTTTTCACCGCGAGACAAAGATATGTGGGGCGCGATAATTCTACAAAAATTCAATAAAGGAGTATATTTTTAAAAAAAGCAGGAAAACGAACCACTCTCCGGACATTATCGCGGTTTTAATTTCATTTTTATCGTCAGACCTGGGGGTAGCGCCTCGTTATTTTTCTCTCCCTATCTCGTCGGGCAAAGCCGGGGGAGTTACGATGAAAAGTGAAAAATAAGAGAATAAAATAAAATTAAAAAAAAAATGCAAAGCTGGATAGAAGTGAGCCGATACTTGACGCTGCGGCACAACGTCGTTTCGCGCTCTATCGAACCGCGCACTCAGCCGAGAGCTCAGAGGCTATAATACCGCGTGGGATTTGGGGATGGAAGGGACCCCTAAAAAAAACAAAAAAAAAAAAACAAAAACAAAAGAAAAATGAAAGAGAAAGGAGAAAAACGTTGATGCACCTGGCCCGACGTGGCAGCGAGCCCGTCGAACGTCGAAGCGGAGGATAGTCCGTGAGGGTGAGGCGTTTTTCTCACGGTTCGCCCACTCGACTGTAGAAACGGCAGAGAACAACTTTTAATTGGGCTGACTGATCGTTTTCGAGTTTCGATGCCGAGAGCTCGATGGATTTCGGGGGAATGTTGCCCGAGGGTCCTTGGGGGGTTGAAACCGAGCTCGAATAACTCGTGTCTTCGATTCTAAATTAAAAGAGAGTGGAGAACATGAAGGGGGAGGAAAACTGGACGATAGTTCAGTTATTAAAGCTATTATATCAACGATACACGATAAACAATCGGGTGAAACGGCTTTTTCATCGCGTCTCCCCTTAACTACTGCTGGAAAGAAGACATTTTATATGCCATAAAATAACCCCGCAATAATAACGATAATAATAATAATAATAAATGCAAGTTCTCCGTGTTGGCAAAACTTTTGAGTTTCGTGACCGTAATTATTTACGTCAAATACATTTATATATATATATATATATATTCTTACGGTGGAACAAAGATGTACATCTACGATGTTAATTATTTTTCCGCAGACTTCAACCAGGACGGCCGACCGGATAACATCAGCTTCATGATAAAGAGGGTGAAGGTACACAGCGGGGAAGCCCTGAGAGATCCAAACTACCGATTTCCCGGAAACTACGGGGTCGAGAAGTTCCTCGAACTCTTCTCGGGTAAGCCCTTTATTCTCGTCTCTTCCCCCCGCTCTACGCCCGGTCTCTCGTCTGCCGCGAAATTATAAATTCCCTCGCTGTATATAACACCGCGAGGCTTTAATGGAATCCTATTATTTTGCTCTCTGCTTCGGCAAAAACCAATCGAGACGTTCCCAAAGCCCGCTCCTCCACCGGCGCCATCGGTACTGTAGGGGGTGAATTATACATATATAGATACGTACACCAGGACACAGAAAACTTCCTTCGCCAGTGCGATTTCCCTCTTTTTTTATTTTATTTTTTTTATTTCCGGTCTTCGAACTTTACCTCACCCATCGTTTCGATATTATCCGCGGAATCTTTCCGGTGCTACGTGTCTATGAAATATCGGCGTCGGCTCCGACCTTTATCTCCGTTTTTCTCTTACCCTTGCCCGCCGGAAAAAGAGTTACTCGGGAAGGGGGTAATCGAAGTTCCCGACACCTCGGTAACCCTCCCCAACCTTCCTCTCGAATCTCCCCACCCTCTGTGCCACTCCGGGGTCTCGCGTGATTTACGTCGGGAAAACATGGTCTACAACCCACCCGATCGTATGTATACCATATAGTTATACTACCGTGTCGCATATATGTATATAATGGAGGCGGCGTATCTTACACGTATAGCACAGTTACGAGGCCACACGTACCTATGTATTGTGTGTGTGTGTGTGTGTGTGTGTGTGTGTGTGTGTGTGTGTGTGTGTGTGTGTGTGTGTGTGTGTGTGTGTGTGTGTGTGTGTGTGTGTGTGTGTGTGTGTGTGTGTGTGCGTGGTATAAGCGAGAGTCCGGAGGAGCGTGACGCTTCGGGATCGCTGTTGGTGGTTCTGTTGGTGAGGTTGCAGCAGTCCTCCTCTCGCCCCGTCGGAAGGGATTGTCGGGGCGCAGGAGAAGCGGGCGCGCCGGCAGCGGGAGGGTTGTATTACGAACGTGATGGGAATACGCGTACAGCCGAAACGGAGCCACCTTCCGCTCGCTCTCCCTCACGGTCCATCCCCGGCTCTCTTTTGCCGGAGAGGCTGCACAGGACGAAAAGCATCCCGGTTGCCGCTGCCACCGGCGCACACTTCTCATTATTGACGGCTGACCTGGCCCGCGGCGAACGGGTTTATACAGCGAAACTTTCGAATGGAATAAGTTTCCGGGTCTCGGACGGGTTCGCTCTCCGGACTTTCGAGGGTCTCGCCGGGCGGTGCTATCTCCTCCCACCGACCACCGTATTCCGTATCCCGCCGAAGAGATTCCCGGATAGCGGCCGAACGGGGATGAAAAAAATATGGGACTCGAGCGAGAATGCCCGGCTGAGGGGTGGAAAATATTTTCAACTCCGTTGAAACACTTCGAGTCATTGCGATTAAAGCTAGCTTCATTGTTGTTATTGTTATTGGTCAAAAGATTATTATTGGTCATAAAAGAGTAATTTATTTCATCTTCAATATGGTATGTTGTCAATCCTTCCGTTGTAGGAAATCTGGCTCGTTGGGGAAAAAATATAGGAAATTTATCTCCGACAGAAATATAAGACTCCTTAATAGGTGACCAGAATTTTCCTTAATCTTCGCTAAATCGCCGGTTTCGCCGCGCTCATGAGTTTTCATGTCGGGGGTGAAATAAGAAGCCTCGAGATTCCTGGGATGTATATAAGGCGTGAGGGGTGAAACTTGGCGCGGTCTCTCCATTACTCGGGACGGTTAACGAGCCCGAGAACGGGAGCATTAGAGTTAATTAAACAAATCTCGGACGTCGGGTCGGCAAAGTAGAGCCGGGAGGGGAGGGGATGGGTTAAAATGTTCCGGCACATGGGTTTCTTAAGTGCCTGGAGAATTTTTGTGGCCGATCTTACAGAGGTAAATTAAAGTGCTTTCACGGTAAAACCCGCCTGTTTTCTCTCGTCGGCGGATGCGAATATACGACAACGATCGATGTCTCTACCGATAAGTCTCCTTCGCTCCCGCGGACTGGGGCGACTAAGTAGTAAAACTCGATGAATAATTAAATCTCCATTATGAAACTTTATCGTTAAGTACCATCGACGCTTTACCGTGCTAAATGTTTCCTTGCAGAGGAGGATTACGACGCTTTTTGTCTGGCGTACATGTTCACTTATCGGGACTTCGAGATGGGAACCCTGGGACTAGCCTGGACAGGCGATCTCAAGAACGCCGGAGGTGTCTGCGAGAAGAATGGGGTAAGTTCTATCGACTCTTTCGATGAAAAAAAAAAGGTAATTATTCCTCTCGACGGCTCGGATACTTTTACGGATCGAAATATTTGAAACGCTGAAAAAGAACGTTCATAAAAAATCGTGGAAAATAATTTGCACATGACTTTCTCATATTTTACCGTTTTGCGCGTAATTTCCTATATGAGAAATTTTGTTGTTCGATTTTGGATTCCTCGTAGAGGAAGCTATAATAACAATATCATTTTCACATGATCATACTTGATACAGAATCGCGTGTAGGCCGTGAAGGCAAATTTTTCCAAAAATTTCAAAAACGTATACAATTTTAAGGGTTTGATCCATTTACACCAAATTTAACGACAAACATTGGACAATATTATTTTATTAATTAGACAAATTTGAACTTGATACTTCCATGTTTACTGGACTATTTGTAGTCATATAAAAAATCTGATCTGAACGCTGGGATAGATTTTGGGAAAATGTAATACCAAAGGTCTTTGATCGTATTAGATTTGTGTGCAGCTCTAGGACAATAGCTCTAAACTTACGCTACAGTTACCAGACATTTTTTTTTTTTTTCAATTTCGAAATCGCCTAAAATTTTGAACAGGGCCTAAATCTTCATGGAAATCACACCGAATGAAGAGACGTGACTACTCCACTCAGTCTGCACAATTTCAACCCACTATCTCACACCGTTTCCAATTCGTAGCCGTTTTTATCGATGCAATTCTGTCACACACACACACACAAAAAATCGTATTTCTCGATTTTTTAGACTACTTCAATTACTCCGACATTAAAGTCTCATTATTTTTTACGACAACCTAGCTTCCTCTATGAGAATGCAAAAGTTGATTTTTTTTTTCACCGATTTACAACAAAAAATAATAAAAGAAAACAGACGATGATACTTCTCTCGCTCTAGAAGCCGATCCGAAAATTCCTCGATTTTCCCGAAAGCTCGCCCGACCCGTGAGCGTGCATTGTTTCATTCCGCGCGAATGTTCGGGCGACGGAAAAGCCGCGAGTAAAATATTCCGTATCTTCGACAAGACATGAAAAATTCGTCGACGCAGCCGGTCGATCATCGACGCCGCCGCGACGTAGCGTTTTATTCATGCGGTTTTCGGGCGCGGAGCGAGAACGCGCGTGAAAGCTTTGACGCTTTTCCGCGCGCCTGTCGCTCCTCTGCTCGGTCACGCGGTTCTCTCGGGATTCCCGACGCCGGAGGATATTTTCCTCTCGTGGCTTTGGATCGCGCGAATCAGGTTGTAAGCGCTTAAACGGGCCGCCGTGTGCGCCGATTTCCTCTCGTGAAAAAATTTCGCACAGTGGATACATCCGTTTCGTCGTCAGACACGTGCCGAGGATTCGAGTCGAGCGAGGCAGCAGACGCGGAAAGGCTGCCCGTACAGGATATTAAATATTGATCGAGAATAAGTCGTCATCGTCGTGTGTGCGGGCGGTGCACGGGGAGAGCGAGGAACGTGCCGCCGAAAGCTGTCGAAGGCTCGACCCAGTCGAAAGGAGATTTTTCACTCCGGATTCCGGAAGAGAACATACGCACGGTACACCCAGCTCAGACACTCGTACTCGTGTTTGCTATGGATAAAAAAAAAAGGAAAAAAAAATGTACACACACCTTTTTGCGTGTAATCGAATGTTTGCCTCTAGCGATCCGGCTTTACATTTTATCCAACTAAGTTTTACGGTCTCTGAATAGTATTTATTTATCGTGATTTTTTTTTTCAACATTGCTCCGCAATCTTTTTTTTTTGCACTCTCCGCACGCAGCCTCTTCCAGTCTCGCTCGTTACATATTAAAACGGTCCACAGTTAAACAAATATACGTATACACATACTCCTTTTTTCGTTTAATCGGATGTTCGTCTTTCGCGATCCGGCTTCGTTTTATCCGAGTTTTACGGCCGCGCGATCATTTTTTTTTTTTTTTTTTTTTCAACATTGTTCCGCGATTTTTTTTTTAACGTGCACCCTCCGCATGCGGCCTTCTCCTGTCTCGCTCGACCGACACCGAACGCAGTGTAGTTAAATACTAAAATGGTCTATCGTGGACGAAAAAAAAATAAGAAAATAAAAAAAAAGTACACGAACAGATAGAACGATGCGGTGGGTGTTGCAGCATTGGGGCTGCTGCTGTTGCCCCGTTGTAAAAGTTTCGAGCGCGGCCGTAAAAAAGACGACGGCGAGGAGAACACGCGCCTCCGGGTGGGGTAACGCTGCTCCGCGATCGCCGTTGCTGCTGTTGCTGCTGTTACTACTCGAATCGAGAGCCCTAACGAAGTTTACGCCCGACCTGAGTCCATTTGGATAATTGAATTCGCGTTTTCGATCGATCGAACGCGGGGGGGGGGGACGGTGTGCGCGCTGGAACAGCGCGAGGGGACGTCCCGTCGGTAGGAGAAGTTTTTTTCCCCGATCCTCGTGGGACTTTTTAAAATAAAAAATTTGCCGTACACAAAAGCACATCGGTGTCTTACCAGTATTTTATAGGCGATGCAATGGCAGTGGGACTTTTTTTATTTCTTGTTTTTTTTTGTTTTTTTTTTTTTAATTTCGACGTCGATCGAAACCGTACTCGGGAATTTTGTAATTTACGTTCGTCGAACTCAGTTTTTATTTTGGAGCCACATCACTTCGCCGAAACTATAATCGGCCGAATCGTCATATAGCCGAAAGTCATCGGTTCGAATGCACTTCATCCGAATACTTCAATCGAATCGAACTTCCGAAACGTTACTTTGCCGAATCGTACACTGCCGAATCTTCATTTTTCCGAATCGTCAAATTTCCAAAACTGTATTATGCCTAATCTTCATTTCCGCTAACGTTACTCTTCGAAAATAGTAATTGACCGAACGTTATTCCTCCGAATCGTCATTTTTCCGAATACTAATTTCACCGAACTTCATTTCCCTGAATCGTTAAATTTCGAAACGTCAATCATCGTTCTTTCGAATAACATTTATCCGAAGGTTATTTGTCTGAACCGACTCGTACTGAATCTCCGCGATGAGTTCTCTATTCATCCGAGCCTGTACAGTTTTATCTCCTGCGGCGAATACATATAATGGCAGATGGTCAGAATATTTACCCGTACTAACTTAGTATCGTGATAAATTCGTCATGCGGACGACTGACGATTCGGGCGAATGACGATTCGGTGAAATTATCATTCGGAAAAAGTTCGGTGAAATTATTATTCGGAAAAATGACGTTCGCGTGAAATTATTATTCGGAAAAATGACGTTCGGCTAATTACTATTTCCGAAGAGTAACGTTCGCTGAAATGAAGATCCGCAATAACAAAGGTCCGGAAATTTGACATTTTGGAAGAATAACGATTCGGCAGTTCGACGATTCAGAAACGTAAGATTTTGGATGTTTGTCTATTCGGACGAAGCGCGTTTGGAGACATGACTTTCGGCCATACGACGATTTGGTTGATTGTAGTTTCGGCGGAATGATGTGGCTCCTTTATTTTAAAAAATTTTTGTTCCAGCACTATCGAGGAAGCATGAAGTCCCTCAACACCGGAATCGTGACTCTGCTCAACTATGGAAAACACGTACCCCCTGCAGTGTCTCACGTCACTCTGGCGCACGAGATCGGACACAATTTTGGCTCTCCGGTGAGCTCCACGATATATATATTCAACCCATTCGTTAAACTATCAGTGCCAAGTTTCTCCTATCAAAGGTATTTTCAAAAAAAAAAAAAAAAAAAATGTATTCTTTTATTCATTGGAAGTGACGAGCAATCGCTTTGAGCTTTGGATCCGAAAAGGCGAAACGTGTAACCAAATTTTTTTTTTTTTTTTTTTGAAAGAGCGACACAACCCGAGGCAATCGAATATCTTTCTCTATTTTCGTCGAATTCGGCCCGGTCGTTCGTACACGTTTCCCTGTACATGGGAATTGGGCTTTCAACTTTTCGCGAATATCTGACAAACTCGATAACGCTTTGCGAACGCGCGCTTCATGGCTCGTCCGAAGAGGATTCCGCTTCGGAAATTGGTTTTGACGATTGCTCGTTTCGCTCCCGGCTAACGTCATTTTTTACAAAATGTTTTATTTTCGAAAACGAGAAGATACCTAAACTTCGGAGAAATTGCGAAACGCCGATAGTCGGTGGAATGTGGAACGAGAGCGAGAAAAAAAAAAAAGATTATCGTCGACGCTCTACATGCTGTTCGAGAGACTGTTCTTATCGTGGGTTTTCAGCACGATCCGGAACAATGCACTCCCGGCGGTGAGGATGGAAACTTCATAATGTTCGCACGAGCGACGAGCGGCGACAAGAGAAACAATAATCGCTTCAGCCCATGCAGTCTCAACGCTATAAACCCGGTTCTCAACACCAAAGCGCGATCGCCGAAAGGCTGCTTCACCGGTGAGTTGGGACACTTTAATTATCTTTTCATTTTTATTTTTTTGTTATAAAATAATATTCATCAGTGACGACGTGAAGAGAGTGAGCTGCCAAGCGATGTATTTCGTATATGAAATCTGATATTCGTCGGTGATTACGAGAATAGAATCGGCTGTATCGTGTCGTCCGTATATAAAATCTGACGACGCAAAGCGGTTCGTAGTTCGTCACGTATGCCCGATTTTATCCGGGTCGCCGGTGTCCCAGAAATATCGCGATCTCCGAGTATATTTCTCACCGGCCGTCCAACTATATCTTAATGCATCTGGGTTGGGCGTTATCCCCGACGACCCGGTCAGCTCGCTTCGACGAGTGAACCCTTGGAGACGCGTTATCGTTCGATAAACGCGGAGAGTCCGGGGCACTGGAGATTCCGGCGCTGCGACCGATGCCACCGAAGCAGAATTTTTGCCGATAGCGTTGAGATTCGGACATATTCCAAGGAGATCCTGGCTGGCTGAAATCGGAACTCGGACAATGGAAGACATGCACGGGGGAAAAAAACCTATCGACATATATATGAGAGACCGGGGCAAAATGGCGCAGCGGGGCAAAACGGGACAGTGAGGGCAAAACTCAATCTTACAGTAATTTTTTGTTGCCCCATTTTGTCCCAACGGTACATCCGGATTCCCTAGGAAGTTGACGGAAGGCTGCTTAAAAAAAAAAGAAATCTAAAAAACGGACCGCAAAACGGACAGGTCCGTTAGGGATTGAAACGGACCGTACGTTTTTGTATCGGTCATTTTTCGGTTGTGGAAACCGAGGAAAGACCGAATGTTTTTTATAAAAATTTTTGGCTAAGTTTTTGGATTTTTGTTTGTTTCGCTTTTAATTCTGTTTTTAATGAAAGGACAGAATAGAGATACGATCTTGGTAGTTTTCCGGTTGCGGGAACCGAAAACGGACCAAAACAAATTTGTCGACAAAAAATGTTCGGCTCGTTTTCAGTTTTCGCAACCGAAAAAGAGACCAAATGCCAACAAAAAATATACAGATCGTTTTGTCGATTTTTACGGTCCGTTTCGTTTCCCAACGGACGTGTCCGTTTTTCGGTCCGTTTGCGGTTCGTCCACTTGCTAGGGTTTTCAAACCCGTTTTGCCCCGCCTACCACCATCGCCACCATCCAAAAGTTATTGGAAAATTGCGTTTTGTCTCATAATCCCGTTTTGCCCCGCTGTGCCATTTTGCCCCGATCTCCTCTATATTCCATCGATAAGAGGTTCGACGCGAGAATCGAACCATCTTCCGATGTCCGTCGATTCCCGTAGTCGTTTATTTTTATTTTTTAATAGACAATATGAAATTTCTTGATGTGAAGATAATCTTTTTTTTTTCTTTCGTTCGCAGAGCCTCAAACATCGCTGTGCGGCAACGGCGTCGTCGAGGAGGGCGAGGAGTGCGACTGCGGCTGGGAAGAGGACTGCCGGGACTCGTGCTGCTTTCCTCAGCGTCGTCAACCACTTCCCGAGGAGACTCCCTGCACTCTGACACCGGGCTCGATTTGCAGTCCCAGTCAGGTTCGTCCTTCTATTAAAATTGCATTCTTCCGCCGATCCGGCTATGAATTAATCTCATCGCACTCGGGAGCCAGACCTCGGCTCATGTGTAATGAAAATTCCGTTAATACGAGACCGCGAGAAAAAGTAATTCGCGTGATTAAAACCGGTATTAGTGAGCTAAATGATTTTCGCCCCTACTTCGCCAAAAAAACGAATTCCTTGCGTGCAACGCAATCCCGCTTATTATTATAAAAAAAAAAAATTATTTGTATATAAAAAAGGAGCTATGCTCAATTATGCGGGGAAAACCCATCTAGAAGGTTGTACAACGGAGCTGAAAAGTTGTACATAATAAAGGGAAGAAGAGGTAAAAAATTAAGGAAACTACCGGAGAAATCATAAATCTAAAATGATCGCAAAATCGTAAAAAAAAGGATTGGGACAAAACGCAATAGTGAAGATTAGTATGAAAACGAATCAGGAGGGAAAATTTCAAGAAGCATTATTCTGAAACGAAATAGGGAACTACTGAACAGAGGTATCGTCGCGCCATAGCGATTACTCAATCTAAGAATACGAGGAAGCCAACTGAAATAAGCATAATTAACATACTAGAATGGGATCACAAATACTTCGCTATCGCGAGCCGTACCCATGCACGCTCAAAATCTTACCAGACTACATTATTGACTACATTATTGACTACATTATTGACTACATTATTGACTACATTATTGACTACATTATCGACTACATTATTGACGCCATTATTGACGACATTATTGACTACATTATTGACTACGTTATTGACTACATTATTGACTACATTCGTAAGAAGACTAGACAGGAGAAAACATTTCAAGAAGCATAATTCTGAAATAAAATAGGGAACCACTAAACAGAGATATTGTCACGCCATAGCGATTACCCAACCTAAGAATATGAGGAAGCCAACTGAAATAAGCGTAATTAGCATACTGGAATGAGGTCACAAATACTTCGCTATTGCGAGCCGTACCCATGCACGCTCCAAATCTTACTAGACTACATTATTGGCCAATGATCACTGCTAACTTGCGACCATGCGCAGTACTGTTTCATTACTCCTCAGGGAGTAACAGGGCTCACTTCCACTAGAAGCCTTATTACTCCCTTCAGAGTAATGTTCATTGACGAATATAACGATCTTACGACGCAATAAATGTGGTTACTTTACGGTTCAAGTACGGCGGACTTTTTGCCGAGACCAAACGACCATGCCTTCTTTTAAGCACAAAAAACGATATGGATGTTTGTAGCGAATTTTCTTCTGCGTTATCAAAAAAAAAAAAAAAACGTCAAGTTACGTCTGTGAATATGTGCAAATTTTTTTGCGCACTTCAACTTGATATTCGAATCGTTCGAAGGTTGGATCATGGCAAATTCTAGGTCCTCGTTCAAAAAGAATTCCGTACGTAAAGGGTTAACGAAGTGGGAAAAAAGTATGGTATGCTACACGAGAGAGAGTGGATTTTCACCTCGTGTAATTTCTGCCCTCGGCTCTCTCGGGCGGCCAACTTTACAGCCGGCCAAAAAGGCGCACTTCTCTTCCTTATAGCATAATATACTATATTACTATATTACTATATTTAATATATTATAATATAATATATTAAAAGGCTAATATATCTTTTGTAACCCTTTTCCTCGTCATATTTCGAGTTTTTTTTTCGGGAAAAATGTGAGCATAGTGCCATACGATCTCTTAATTGGGTCAATTGAGGAAGGTTTAATTTATTAATGCATCCGTTTTTGTTTGATGACTTCGAACAGGGACCCTGCTGCACCACCGAGTGCGAGCTCAGATTCAACGACAAGTGCAGAGACGACAATGGATGCAGGGATGCCAGTTTTTGCGACGGGAAAGGCCCGTACTGTCCACCATCGATCAACAAAGACAACAAGACAATATGCAATCAAGAGTTTGTCTGCTTTATGGGAGTGAGCGAAAAATTGAATTTTACGATGGAAATTTTTCATAAACGATTGACGATAAACGCGGGGGCGAAGTTTGGCGATAAAGTATAAAGAGCAAACGACGGGGGGATGCGAAAGGAGCGGCCACAGTTTATTATTTTGTATGTACACGTATACACGCTCGGTAAGCATGGTCGTGCGTGCCGGCGAAAACAGAGTAAAGTACCGAACAACCAAAGTTCATTTATCATCGCTGCTTTGTGCGCGCATTTACGACGCTACTACACGCGGCCGGTTTATCCCGTGTATATACCCTCTATAAAAGGGGTTTCATCCAAATTGCTGCGTACCGATCGATAAACGTTCGGTTGTCGTTTCTTTTTTTTTCTGTTTTTTTTTTTCACCTCTGTACACGATGGTCTCGTTCGTTTGTTTTTCTCGCCCTCTTCAAGCGTCTCGTTCGTTTGCTCTTTTTATTCAACTTTTACCTTTTTTTCATTTTTTTATTTATTTTTTTTATTGATTTTTCGCTCTCTACTTTCAGGAGTGCACGGGCAGCATTTGTCTGGCTTACGGACTGGAATCCTGTCAATGTATTCCCGGACCGAACGATCCCCAGACCAAGGCCTGCGAGCTCTGCTGTCGGCAACCCGGAGACAACCAACCGTGCCTGTAGGTGTTTGCTGGTCCTGTTCCTGCCCTCGAGATATTTATCGGTCGGCTCTCTATACATGGCGCGAGCAAAAAAAAAAAAAAAAGACGAAAAACCGTCTCTCTATCATCGCGTTATCACGATAAATCCTGTTACGCCCTCTGTCAAACACGATCTACATTTGTTTTCCATTCGTCGTTGTTGAACTTCGAGGCGAAAAAAAATTTCACGCCAATTCACAAAATTTTACTCCAACATGATAACGTGTTCTTTTATTTTATTTATTTTTTTAAATTTATTCACGACAATTTTGCAGATCGTCATTCGACTGGAATTCACCGCCCAACGACCTACCGAATATGTTCTCGAAGCCCGGGACTCCGTGCAATGATTACAACGGCTACTGCGACGTCTTCCAGAAATGCAGAGAGGTAATCGATAACGTCGCCGCGCGCGGAACGACCTCGGGCAGCGAAGAGATTAAAATTATTATTATGATTATTATTATGATTAAACGGAAATGGGAGATACGCGCGAAATTATATGAAATGCCTCGTGAAAATTCAGCAAACCCTCCTCAGGCTTTTAATCGTAGTGCTTAAGACTTAAAAGTTTTGGTTTATATTTCGTCTTAGGTTGATCCTAGCGGACCCCTCGCCACACTGAGAAAGCTGCTGCTCTCCGACGAGAGTCTCGCGACGTTCAAACGATGGATATCCGATCACTGGTACGCCGCTGCGCTCATAATCCTCGGAGCCATATCGCTGCTCGTACGTATTCCTCAATTATTAATTGTAAAGGATGCTATATTGTAAATACAATTTTTCACAATTAATACTTAAAAAAAAACTATTCAACGAACGCGATTTATCATCTGTACTGGTACAGATAGGGAGCCACATGAATTCGCTTAAACTATAATCGGCAGAATCGTCATATAGCCGAAAGTCATGGGTACGAACGCACTTCATCCGAATAGTCAAACTTCCGAGACGTTATTTTGCCGAATCGTAAACTGCCGAATGTTTATTTTTCCAAATCGTCAAATTTCCAAAATCATATTATTCCAAATCTTTATGTCCGCGAACGTTACTCAAAATAGTAATTGGCCGAACGTTATTCCTCCGATTTGTCATTTAACCGATCGCCATTTTTCCGAATACTAATTTCACCGATCATCGTTTTCCCGAATCGTTAAATTTCGAAATGTCAAGTCCCCGAATCATCATACTTCCGAATAGTATTTATCCGAAAATTAATTTATCAGAAAAGTCTTTTATTCGAAAGTCATTTGTCCGAATTGACTCGTACTGAATCTCTGCGATAGTTCTCTACTCATCTGAATCTGTACAATTTTATCCCCTGCGGCGAATAGATATAATAGCAGATGGTCAGAAAATTCACTTATACTATTCGGCGGTTCGGACGAATGACGATTCGGATAAATGACGATTCGGTAACTTGACATTTGGAAGTTTAACGATTCGAGAGATTAACGTTCAGTGAATTATTATTCGGAAAAATGACGTTCGGTCAAATTCTTATTCGAAAAAATGACGTTCGATTAAATGACGATTCGAAGGAATGACGTTCGGCCGTACGACGATGCGGCCGATTGTTGTTGTCAAAATGATGTGGCTCCTACAGATGGATTTAAATGGATTTGTTAACGTTAGGTGGATTTCGAATAATCAGAGCCCGGGGAGCCTCTAGAGGGTCTCCCTGAAGTTATCTGCACGAGACAAATTTTCATAAAGTTATAACGGTTGGGTTTTGCATCGCACAAACGTCACTCGGAAAAGTTCAAAGACACAGACTTGCCAAGGATGAAATTTAATGTCACGCATATATCTTTAGGGTCATTCCTGGGGGACCCTGGTTTCTTGAAAATTCGGACAAATAAACAACTTTCCATAATATACATAAAATATTGCTGGGTCGAGTGTTCTATTTAAACATTTAAAACAATCTCTGGGTTACCGAGAACGAGATGCTGAAAAATGTATGTAAACACACCACGTAAAATTCCGCAAAAACACGACGTGGATTTCCCGTGCTCTCCTGTCGAGTTTCTCCATTCTTCGTGAATAATTGGCGATGAAAATGAAAAAAAAAATAGAAATCTGAATAATGAACATTGATTTTCACGAAACTCGATAGAAGCGAGGAAGGAAAAAGCCCGAGTCCGTTGGCTGTGAGAAGTGTAAGTTTTGTTTTTAAAGTTGCGAATGTAGAACGAAAAAAGGGCCGAAGCTTCCGGTATCGCTAGATCGTTTGACATAGATAAGTATTCTTTCACCCTCTCCGGAAGACGCTAGAAAGTACACACAAAAGTCCTCGTAAAATTGCGAAGAGTGTATCGTCTCTAGCATCCAATTATTTGATAAAGTCCTCGGTGCGCTGTTTCGCTCAGGAAAATATGCAGAGCGAGCTGGAGTCTGCGAATAGGTAGTTCAATTAAGCTGGAGTCGCTGTAACGAGGCCTCGCTAATACCGCGCGTAACAAGACCGTGGGGGCACGTGCTGTGTCTGCCTAGGGGAGAATGCTCGGGAGAGACGGTGGTAATTTGCGCCAAGCACGAAGTAGAAATCGTCCTTTGAGCATATCCAAAATCGCGAGGTTTTCCAAAAGTGAGCGACAGAAAAAACAAAAACAAAAAAATTACTCGTCTCGTTTAGCTTGTCGATAAAATGTTTCTTCTAACCCGCATATTCGAAATTTTCTCTCGCGGTGATTCCCATTACCCCATTCTCCCTAAAAAACGCGCACTCTCGGCTCCGCGTTCCATCCAATCGCTTCCCGAATCTGGCACAGCCGAGATGTTAATCGTCGCGGTCGTCGCTCTCGTCGTTTTCGCAGGTGGCCAGCATCCGGTTCTTGGGCAAGCGGCCGGATCTGAAGCTGAAGTCGGTGACGATAATCCACAGCTCGACGACGGAAACGGTGCGACTGCCGCCGGAGGGAACGGAGGGAGTGACGATTCACCCGCCGGCGGTGAGGGCGAAACTGCCGCTGAGCCGGAAAGTCAGGGAGAAGAGACGACACCGAAAGCACAAGGACACGATAATCACAGTCGGTCCTAACAACGACAAGTCCACAAAGGTAATCAAATCTATCTTTCACCGCCATTCGCCCGAAATTACACGACGAATTTCCCGTCGAATTTCCCCTGCATATCCAAAACCCCATTTCCCCCGTGAAAAAAGAAAAAGAAAAAAAAATTCAAATCACCGAGATCTCCATTCCGTAGCAAGGTGTGCATTTTCCTCGGTGGCGAGGTATACACATCGTACACAGCCACGATATTCCACCCTTCGATCTCCATCTCGCCGAACCGCCGACCCTATTCCACACCTCTTAACATTAATGGAATTTCTCTGTATCCCACACTCCTTCCGTTTCCCCGTCGAACCCTCCGTCCCGGAACGCCCGCAGCGTCTCTTATCACTCAACCTCTACAGTCCCCGCCGCTCTCGGCGATCTAACCTTCGCTCTTTCCTGTATTTTCTTTTTTTTTTGCCTTTATACCTTTTTCCACTCGTCCGCTCTCGATTCCTTTTTTTAATGCTTTTTTTTTTTATCTGCCCTCCTCACGCTCTATATTTAATTACGTTCGAAAGGTCGTGAAGAAGAAGAAGAAGCGAGTCGCACCGGCCTCAGGGGACGAGCCGGCCCGGAAGCGAGTCGCCGAGGCAGTTCCGCCCACGGCGCAGGAGACCAACAATTTTCTGCTGAAGAAGCCGACGAAGGAGAAGATGACTATCGAGAGCGGTGTCGTTGGGGTCCTGGCCGTCACCGCCGGTCTGGGAGGGCTCGGTAGCGTGAGCACCGGTGGTGCCGCTGCCAAGAAGAAACGCAAGAAGAACGAGGTGATCGACTACTCGGCCGCCCAGACGGAGAACGAGGCCGGCGGTGGAGGCGGCGACAACGCCGATCCGAAGAGCAAAGTTCGATCGTGGCTCTTGGCCTCGCAGTGCAGGGTCGATCAGTCGGCCTCGAACGGTCTGCCGAAGAGCAAATCGACGCCGGTCGGTCTGACCAACACGGGCGCGCCCGGTCGAGGGGGCGGCGGCGGCGGCGCTGCCGGCAGGGTGAGACAAGTCACCCTGCGAAGGCTCACCGATCCAAAGGCGAGGAGCGCCGGATCCCTCGCGCGCAACGATCCGAAGAACGATCGCGTGAGGCTCCAGGTCGTCTACAAGCCCCCGTTCAAGTTCAGCGTCAAGCTCCGCAAGGCCGATAAGGTCGGACAGATGCCCGGTAATCACGCACCCGCTGCCAGAAACAACGCCGGACCTAGGACCGGCGTTCTCGTGCGCACCGGAGCCAAGAAGAAGGACCGGGTGCGGATCGCTCACGGCAAACAGACGGTCGTCTCCGGTGCGGCGCGAACAAACAACAGCGGTCTTCAGGAACCAGCGAATTCCGACCTTCATACCGTACCCTCGGATCTCGAGGTTTTGCTTTCCGAGAGCGAGTTTCTCTTCTCGGACGCGTGACCCAGGCGCGCCCGCTCTCTGCTGGCGGTTCTCGGTCGCTGAGATCGTCTCGGACGCTCCTCGTTCCTCTGACTGCCAGCGCGCGAAATTATTCCTCGCCGCGACAACGAAGAATTCGTCGAGAAACAAGTCCAACTAGTCTTTCGCGACTCCGTCGATCGACGAAAGGTACGATCCTATGTTAAATCTCATTTTTTCTTGTATCAATTGCGTTTTTATTTTTCTTTCTTTACTCTTTTCACAAAGTGCGTTGGTGAAAATTACGCGAGTTCTGAGTAAACTCTGTATCGACGGTTACGAATTGACGGGGTCGCGAGATACGTGATAAAACAAAAAAACTGTACATATACCGTTAACTGTGATTATTTCTTCCAACGTGGTTGTGTCCCGAGCCGACGTGCTGCGTGTCTAGATGTGCTGCCGTTGTCCGTCGAGGAAAGGGAAGGGCGGGATGGGGTGAAGTTAACGTCTTCCGATTTATGAATAATCGGGGCTATTCGCTTGGGACGCCGGGAACAAATAGTTAGTGATACATTACTTATACATATGACGTAACTCTACGAATACGCTAGTTATTATGAATAACGAGTATCGATGAATATTCGTTCTCCATTGTTTTTTTTCTTTTTACTTTTTTTTTTTTTGTGCCGAGAATATGCACGAGCGCGTAATTATTATGACTACGGACCGTGTGGATAGTTCGTTCGCGTGTTACGCGTATTATTTCTTTTTTTATTTATTATTATTATTATTTTTATTTCCACCGTGTCATTCGTTTCAATCAAAGCATGATTATCGTCCATTCCCCCGTTCGTTCATTGTGATATGTGCCAACAAAACGGAAAGAGGTGAACGACTCACTGCCGCCAGACAAAACGGCCAACATGTGAGATATATATATATATATATATATATATATATATATATATATATATATATATATATATATCGAGAGTGAAAAAAAATATACATTATATATATATATATATTAGCTACGATCGATTCTCACTCAATTCTTCTCGTTGATTATTCCACTATGCTCTCAATCAGGCCAGTTCATAGAAATGCCGAATAATAAATGCCATGCGAGTTAAGCGAATGTGTTCACAGAGCGAAAAACATGAAACAATACAAAACCGCGTTATCGCCAAATCGCGAGTGAATAAATCGCATTTCCTAAAGCGATGTTCGTAGCTCGGTATAATATTATCGACGATGTTTTTTTTGTTTGTTTTTGTTGTTGTCTTTTTTTTTTTTTTTTAATACCGAGCCGCATCGCATCTATCCGTGGTTCCTGTAGCTAAGGGGATTCGTGGCGAAGTTACTTATATTTTTATGATCGTGTAAATATGGCAGATATGACGAAAGTGGCTTGCGTGTCACTTTTCAGTTCGTTGTACACTATATGAATAATAAATAGCCGGCAAAACAAAGAAAAGAAAATAAAAATAAATAAAAAATGTTTAGAGATTATCAACGGCTGCGTAATGTTAATGAAAAAAAAAAAAAAAAAAAAAAAAAAAAACTAAAACTAAAAAATAAATAAATAAAAAATAACGAGAACGACGACGAGCTCTTGTAATAGCCTCGTACTTACAGAAAACAAAAAACAAACAGAATAATAAAAAAGAAAAAACTGAAATACGATTAAAAAAAAAAAAAAAAAAAAAAAAAAAAAAAATGCGGGGCTTCTGATGTATTTTTGCACGGACTTTGTATAAATAACAACATTAACGAAGGCTGTATTCGTGTGTACTGTGTATATACCGACGTAACAATAAACCATAGGAGATGATCATAAACTGTGTGCATATTACAAGCCTCCGTGTCTGAAACTATCGAGTATCCCATTAAGTTTCCATGAGATATACCTCTTCTCGTTAACAACTAAGACCCCGCCGCCCCACCGTCCGATATACCAAAGTGTTCGGTAATATCGTTACGTAAATTAGATTGGATCGTGAACGCGATTTACTCGATACACCATACATCGGATAGGATCAGCGACACAATGTAAGTGTATATGCCTGCCCCACAGTATATAATCGAGCGTACCCGCGACCGGCGCGCAGCGCCAGTTTCCGGTGTATTATTAGTGGCGATATTACCTGTTCCTCCGATTACGATAATCTTCCGTGACAATCAACCGTCCTAATAATCTCGGTGGAGGGAGAGTGAGAGGAGCTTTCTCGGGCGCTCGAGTGGATATTCATTCAATTACGATAGAACAAGCTGCCTCGGAGGAATTCACCCTCCCAGAATCTCCAACGCCGTCTGCGAATTATCCGTCGCATAATTTAATTCTTGGTTCGTTGATTTTTTTTTTTTGTAAATCTTTAAAAAAAGATATCCTATTGTTGTTCCCCGAATTATTATCCGTTAGTAAAATCGATATATATATATATATATATATATATATATAATATGGGCATGGAACAAAATTGCAGACTGATCGTGATCGGTAGATTGACAGTCTGAACTCTCGACCAGAGAACAGAGCGGTTCGTCTCAGATTTAAGCTCATTCTCAGAGAATTCGCCAATTGTAACCGGAAGTATATTTATAACGAAAAATTCATTCTGTTTCTTTGAAATGAACTTGTTAGCCGGTTTCTATATCACAAACTTGAGTTTCATTCTCAATTTGGCAACGATCCCAAATATCTTGAAAATAATACTTGTTGATCTCGCGGTGGAACACTGTTTTCAACATACAATCTTGTTTTCATCGTTCGTTCGATAATGCCGGTCTCGTAATACGAGAATATTGTTGAAACACAAATAAAAATCTACACCGTTGTCGAAGTGGAGCAGACTCAATTTTAGAGAATTCGCCAATTTTAACCGCAACTATATACACAACGACAAATTCATTATGTTTCATTGAATGAACTTGTCCGTTTTCGACATAACAAACTTAAGTTTCACTCTTAATTTGTCAACGACGACAAACATCTTAAAAAATAATATTTCACAACCTCGTCGTACAACACAGTTGTCAGCATGCAATTTTGTTTTCGCCGTTCGCTCGACAATCGAGCGGTCACTCTTAATACGCGAATATCGTTGAAATAAAACTAAAAATCTACGCGATCATTGAAGTTGAGAGAAATAACGAGAAACTCGACAGCGGACGAAAGGCGGTTCTCGCCCGACACGAAAGGTAGGCGCTCGCCTTGTCATGTTCTTTTTTTTTTTTTTTCTCTTCTATTTTTCACGTTCTTTCTATGTACTCCATTATAGCCGAAGACACCGAACTCCGTTTAAATTTCGCCGAAGTGGAAGCTCAGCGGGGAACGGCGCGACTTCGGTGGATGCAAATATGTGGCACAGGAAGACCGGGCAAAGTCGCGAGAAGGGGTTTACTGCCGGCGAAACTCTGCCGAAGAAAAAAAGAAGAAGAAAGTACGGCCGGTATACTAACCAGGAACAGCACCGCTGAAACCGCCCCGCTTTCGTTCAGCCGCCCTGCGCCTGGCACACTTATTTCCAGAGACAACCAGAAAACTTTTGGTAATTTATGACTGCGGCGGAGAGGTCGGAGGCTGCTGCTGCTGCTGCTTGTGCTGCTGCGGTGTTCTGGGAACCGGCGAAAAAGTTCCATAGGACAGGGCTCGCAGGTCCACCGTCCGGCAATCAACGAAGACGATTAGCATAAGGCTGACTGTAACGGCGTTTTAATCCTTTTTATCGGACGGGTATAATATTTTATTCTGGAGAAAATGACAATTTTTTAATTTTTTTTTTTATTTTTTTTTTTATTTTTTTTTTTTTTAATTCTCGACTTAATCCGTCTCAGTAAATTGGAGTATGCTATTCCTGAGTGAAGGATTTAAAAAAAAAAAAAAAAAAAAAAAAAAAATGAAATTATCGACGACAAGTGTAACTCTGACATCTGCAGATTAAAAAGGATTTCTAAGTTTGAGAAACCTTTTGCTCTCCACAATGGTCCACAATTATTTTTTGATGTTAATATTAGAAAAAACATTTTTGTAAAATTGTCCGAGATTTTTGTAACACGATGAACTACGAAAGTATATTGTGGACGAGATATCTGTTTCACTGTGCGCAGCGCACGCGCGCGCGAAACGCCTGAGTGGCGGATGTCGACGTTTGTTAATTTATATTTTTTTATGCAGGAAGAATGCTGCAAAAATAACTTTTATGGCTCCTCGCCTTTCCTCGATGACTTTAAATAATCGATATAGCCACTGTTACTTGGGTTCCTTTTTATGTCTTGGTACAGGGGAAAAAAAAAACCAGCCACGATAGAATCTTGTATTAAAAAAAAAGAAAAAAAAAATATGAAAGGTGAGGCGGTGAAGCCTCAGCTTTCTTTCTTACCGGGATATTTTTATGAGCAACCCCCCCCCCCCCCCCCCCCGCTCTCGTCTCGCCTTAACTACAGAAGCTAGAGTAGCGGCGGTGCCAATCACAAAATATGGGAAAAGTTGAGAGCCCGTAACAAAGCGCAGTTGGCGAAGTGCGCTGACAATAAAGAAAGGGGTGTTTGCGGGATATCGAGGCGGAAGCGGAAAAGAAACGGGGGGGGGGGGCGGAAAAAAAATAAGAAGTGCAAATAGTGCCGCAGGTATACGGTCTCTGCTCGTGTAACGGGTCTGGGAACTGATGGAAAACCTTCGAGTTCCCAGTGGCATTTTTTTTTTTTGTTTGTTTTATCCTTCGATGAGAGAGTACGAATTTACGTCAAAAACTCATTTCAGCCAAAGAAATACGTCTCTTCCGGTTTGGAAATTTTTCGACCGAAGGTGACATCATACCGGAAATACCTGAAATATGTCACCTCTACTGTGAAAAATCTCATCTTTTCGACCGGAAGTGACGTCACGCCTGAAATATGTCGCTTCGGATGTGAAAAATCTCACTTCTTCACCGGAAGCCATATCTGAAATATGTCACTTCGGGTCTGAAAATCTCATCTCATCTTTTCGACCGGAAGTGACGTCATACCTGAAATATTTCACTTCTGGTCTGAAAATCGAATCTTTTCGACCGGAAGTGACGTCATACCTGAAATATGTCACTTCGGATCTGAAAATCTCATTTTTTCGACCGGAAGTGACGCCATCCCTGAAATATCTCACTTCGGGTTTGAAAATCTCATTTTGCAACCGGAAGTGATGTCATACCTGAAATATGTCACTTCGGGTCTGAAAATATCAATTTGCGATCGGAGGTCGACGTCATAACTGAAATATGTCACTTCGGGTTAGAAAAATCTCACGTTTTCACCGGAAGTAACGTCGTGCCTGAAATATGTAATTCCGGGTCTGAAAATCTCAATATTTTTTTTACCGAAGGTAACGTCCATGCCTGAAATACGTCATTCCGGCTCTGAAAATCTCACTTTTTTTTTTACCGGAAGTGACGTTATGCCAGAAATATGTCACTTCTGCTCTGAAAATCTCACTTTTTTTACCGGAAGTGGAGTTATACCAGAAATATGTCACTTCTGCTCTGAAAATCTCACTTTTTTTACCGGAAGTGACGTTATACCAGAAATATGTCACTTCTGCTCTGAAAATCTCACTTTTTTTACCGGAAGTGACGTTATGCCAGAAATATGTCACTTCTGCTCTGAAAATCTCACTTTTTTTACCGGAAGTGGAGTTATACCAGAAATATGTCACTTCTGCTCTGAAAATCTCACTTTTTTTACCGGAAGTGACGTTATACCAGAAATATGTCACTTCTGCTCTGAAAATCTCACTTTTTTTACCGGAAGTGACGTTATGCCAGAAATATGTCACTTCTGCTCTGAAAATCTCACTTTTTTACCGGAAGTGACGTTATACCAGAAATATGTCACTTCTGCTCTGAAAATCTCACTTTTTTTACCGGAAGTGACGTTATACCAGAAATATGTCACTTCTGCTCTGAAAATCTCACTTTTTTTACCGGAAGTGACGTTATACCAGAAATATGTCACTTCTGCTCTGAAAATCTCACTTTTTTTACCGGAAGTGACGTTATGCCAGAAATATGTCACTTCTGCTCTGAAAATCTCACTTTTTTACCGGAAGTGACGTTATACCAGAAATATGTCACTTCTGCTCTGAAAATCTCACTTTTTTTACCGGAAGTGACGTTATGCCAGAAATATGTCACTTCTGCTCTGAAAATCTCACTTTTTTACCGGAAGTGACGTTATACCAGAAATATGTCACTTCTGCTCTGAAAATCTCACTTTTTTTACCGGAAGTGACGTTATACCAGAAATATGTCACTTCTGCTCTGAAAATCTCACTTTTTTTACCGGAAGTGACGTTATACCAGAAATATGTCACTTCTGCTCTGAAAATCTCACTTTTTTTACCGGAAGTGACGTTATGCCAGAAATATGTCACTTCTGCTCTGAAAATCTCACTTTTTTACCGGAAGTGACGTTATACCAGAAATATGTCACTTCTGCTCTGAAAATCTCACTTTTTTTACCGGAAGTGACGTTATACCAGAAATATGTCACTTCTGCTCTGAAAATCTCACTTTTTTTACCGGAAGTGACGTTATACCAGAAATATGTCACTTCTGCTCTGAAAATCTCACTTTTTCACCGCAAGTGACGTCATGCCAGAAATACATCACTACCGGCAGAATATGAACGTGATTCCGGAAGTACGTAACTTCCGTTGAAAAAAAAAAAAAAAAAAAAAAAAAAAAAAAAAAAAAAAAAAAAATGATATTTTCAAGCTGGAAGTGATGTAGTTCCGTCGAAACTTATCGTAAAGCTTCTTACTACAGTATCGCCCAAAGTGAAAACAACGAGGACCTGTAACATCAATCAGTGATGCAGCGAAAGATGAGAGCCAAGCATTTCTCCGAAATGTTCTCTCGATCCTTCGTGTCATTATCGGCGAGTGATCGACAAAAATCCTGCGATCCACTAGCATGCATCCGCTCGGCGTTGTGAGTTGGCGGGATGTGAGTGTGAGTGAGTGGGCGTTTGCTTCCTCGAATTTGCCATTTATCTCTTTGGCCACACATCGTCGTGTGATTTATCGACATCATCGACAGTTCTCACGCTCATCTCCATACCGTTACATATTTACGGATATAATTTTTTTTTTTTTCCCCCGGCGACTCGTGACTTTCGTCCAGCGCGCGCGCGCGCGCAGTACAAACATCCTCGGGTCGTCGGGATGGTGCGTTTTCGCGAGATAGCCTCGCGAACATGAGGACGGATGGACGGATCCGGCGAGACGCCTGGCTCGGGCATCGATTCGCGGGGATCGCGGAGAGCCGACTGGGAGGGGACGCGAGGTGCAGCAGCGGCCGGGCCACTTCGTAGGAGGATTGGTCTCGAAATGCAAATTTAATCCGTACTAGCGGCATCGACCAGGCTGTTGCCACATGAATAATACATAACGGACGAGGAGCCCTGCGAGAGAGCGAGGACGAGGATGAAAGTCCCGGAGTGAAAGGAGAGGATAGGAGAGCTCTCGTTGGTCGGTGTGGAGGAGGGATTGCGTTTCGGCATCGCGCACACCTTCGAGACGCTGGATGCATGATCCTGCACTTCGGCTTCTGTCGTCTGGTGAGCTGCTTTGCCGAAATCTCCGACGGAATCGTTCGCCAACCGCGTTCGCCAACCGCGTTCGTCAGCCGCGTTCGCCAGCCGCGTTCGCCAGCCGCGTTCGCCAGCCGCGTTCGCCACTCTCCTCCGCGGTTCCTCTCGCAAGAGACGCTTTACGTGCCGGCCCGTAACTCCGAGATCTCGCCACGGCGCATCCCCCCCCCCCCCCCCTTAACGAGAATTCCCAGTCGTCGCCGAATCGTCCTGGTGAGCCGCCGTCAACCGGTAGATCTCATTTCCGACAGACGTGTGTTCAACGGACACCGGATGTGCCATCACCGACAACGGCGACAACTCATGTCGCGCCAGCTTCCGGCGCCGCTCGCACGCATCGCCAATTTCGATATTTAAATATCCAGCGGCATTTCATTTTGTATCTCGACTGGTACGATCGCTATACGTCGATCCAATGTGGTAGCGATCGATCTTCCGGTTCTCCTCTTCATCCGTCGCTTCTTATTGGTAGCGCGATATTTACGGGCGCGTTTTTCGCGGCACGGATGACTGCTGCGAGCCCAGATGTGCGGTTTTCGAGCCGGTCTGACGTTGGACCAACCAATGACTGCCCGAGTTAGACAATCGTGCTGACGACGGTTCCCCTGTGTGAGAATGACCGTCGGTCAACGTCGGCATAACATCCCGGCCCGAAGTCATCGAAACGACGTTGCTCCGATGTTCGCCGCCGATGTTCAGCCAACGTTGAATGACAAAATATCAATAAGAAATTAAATATGAAAAAAAAAAAAACAATTTCCTAACACACGCACGTAAAATCTCGCTTTCGGTTGCTGCGTAGTGTGCGCGGAGAGGCACTTTGTCGCATCGCGTGCGGCAAAAAATACTGCGCATGCGTACAACAAATGCATTTTTATATTTGTTTCTCGCTCTAGTGCGAAAAAGTGCCTCTCTACGCACCACTTCCTAAAAACGATAAGTACGCTTTTTGGGAAAGTGTTGGGAAAAAATTATATGGATTGTTGCACATAATTGTGTGAATTAATTTATGTGAATTCATTGTGTGAATTGAATTATGTGAAAATGCCGCACTCGCCTTCGGCTCGTGAGGCATTTTCACACTCGTCAAGTGTGCCTTTCTACGCCCATGCCATACAAAAATAACTGTTTATAGATCTGCGCCACTTTTAAATGCTCTTTTATCATTCTACAAATGCTTTTTTTTTTTTTTTAGTTTTTTATCTTCACACATTGGAATCATCAGAATAGATTTTTTTAGTCAGCTATGCTCACCTTGAAGCTTTTTTTTTTCTTTTTTTGTCGAATCTTGCATTACAAGGGAATGTTATTAAGGCATAAGCCGCATATCTACTGCATTAACGCATTCACACTTTAATTAATAACATCGATGAAACTTAGGCTCTCCGCGCTACACTACTGTAGATAAAACTACAATGAAGGGATGTGGAATAACAAAAAAAAAAAAAAAAAAAAGGATTCAGCAGTCGCGCAAATAAAATAAAAAAATGCATTGTTCATGAAGATTCGCTGTTGGACTTTGGGCTGAACGTCGCTTTCGGGTACTGGACCAGAGTACTTCGTCGTCATGAGCGAATCTCCACTTGATATCGGCGAACACGCATCATTACGACGTATGAGCGAGCGCGGGCTAAAATCTGCTGAGCAGCGTTTCGCCAACTATCGAGCGCAACGTTGGAGTGGTTGTCGATCGACGCTTTAAGCCGATGCATTCGTCGAGATCAGATCATCGGCCGTCAACCTGCTGCCGACCAAAAGCTAACAATGTCGGTGATCCTCGGAGGCTCGGCCATGCGCCGAGCAGATTAGCCGCGAGGCTAATCTGCGAGCGTAAGCGACTCGAATGAGCTCGACCAATGAGGTCGGAACATAGCGAGGACGGACGGTAGCGACGGTGACCTCGGCTAAACTTCTTTGGGAATCATAGCCTCGACCCAGTGGAATTCCATCCCCTGTAACGCATTAATGAGCCGAGCCGTTCGCCAGGCGGTCGTGGGTAATGGTGCGCGCACAGTCAGCTCGGTCTTCGCCCCGTCGCGATGCCTCTCCGTGCATTCGCCGGCTCGTACATCGCGCCGCTCCTCACACACGCACGCACACATGCATGCTCTACGAAGCCGGTCTCTCGTCCCTCGGCGTCGCTATAATTGGGCGTAAAGCTCGTAACAATGGACTCCCATCGGTCTTGCGCGCTTCGCTGCGGCGAGAAACTGAGCGAAAGCCTTTCTTCGACGATCTCGACTCTTCGGCGGAGAGGCGTCTCGAATGTCCCGCTGAAGCTCCTCCGCGAGGACGATTTCGCGAGTCGATGTTTGGCTCGCAGACGAGCGTCAGACGCGGCGACGAGCTTTGAAAAACCGAGAATCACCGGCGATATGAGTCGCCCGAGAGTGTCGCCGAAATATACTCGTCGATTTCTCTGGTTTCCCGACAAAAAAACCCTCCCCGGACTCTTGTTTCGCTGCGCCGGAGACATCGCCGGGATGAGTCTAGCGGCGCATGATTTATCCTCGGGAGAGAGCTTCGCGACGACCGAAGTATCCCGCCATTGTCTACGGCGAGATTAGAAGACGTGAGCCTTGCCGCTAAACAATCGTCATGAGAGAGCGGCGAGGAACGGCGAGAGACTTTTTTTTTTTCCCCATCTTTATCCATTCTGCCCTTTGCACCGGCCGTCATAGAGACATACGCGGCCCGAATAATAATTTGTTTGATCGACGCCCTGCAAATATTTGATTTAAATAAATATCGATTTTCATCGAGTAAAGCGATTATTTGCAGGGAATCCTTAAAAAAAATATTATTTTTCGTAATGCAAAAAAGTGCCGTTTTGCGCGTGTGCGCAAAACGGCACTTTTACGCATCGCGTGCGGGAAAAATACTGCGCATGCGTACGAAACCCCAATATGGTCTTTTTTTTCAGCAAAAAAAAAAAAAAAAACCAAACTCAAAAAAAGAGCGACAAAAAAAAAAATCTACGTACACTTCATGAGAACGAAAAGCGTGGATTTTCGCGAATTGGTTATGAAAAATTATGTGAATGGCGTGGAGGTAGAAAAATGGAGTTCTGACTCGTGTGAATGCCGCACTTTCACACTCGTCAAGAACTCCCTTTCTGCGCATTTGCCATACGAATAACTATTTCAGGGTGTGGATCCGGGCGGAGAATCCGCATCCGTAAAAATGAATTATTTTTCAGGTTGCAGATAATTTATCCTTCGTACGAGGATTTGAGTATGAAATCCGATTGCAGTGAAAAGCCTAGAATCTCGCCGTTCGGAACTGTAAAAAATGCAACGCGTTAAAGCAGCAAGCGAAGCTGAAGCTACGCCGAGACGCGCAGAGAATTCCGATCTCGATGCATCCCGGCTATTTGATTATACAGTGCAAAAGCTGTTCGCCGGTCACTTCGATGCTCGCCGAGAGAGAAACCACGCTGGCTCGCCGATAAGCCAAGGGGCGGAACAATTGTCGTGAGAAAGTGGCGAGGAACGGCGAAGAGAGCTTTTTTTTCCTATCTTTTCCATTCTGCACTTTGCATCCTCCAATGATAGACACATACGGATGTGTCCTTTACATAAGGACTCGAGTATGAAATCCGATCGAAACGAGAGCTTCGATTCAGCCCCGTTCGGATGTATAAAAAATTCAACATATTGAACCATCGAGTGAAGTTGGAGCGACGCCGAGAGCCAAAACAGCAATGCCGATCTCGATGCGTCCGACTATTTGATTATACAGTGCGCAAGCGATTCGGCCGGTCACTTTAGTGCTCGCCCGGAGAGAATTCACGCTGGCTCGCCGATAAGCCACAAGGCGGAGCAATTGTCATGGGCAAGTGATGAGGAACAGCGAAGAGAACTTTGCATCCTCTCATGATAGACACATAGGAGTGTGTCCTTTGCATCAGGACTCGGGTATGAAATCCGGCCGAAGCAAGAGCCTCGATCTAGTCGTTCGGATGTGTGAAAAACTTCAACATATTGAACCATCGAGTGAAGTTGGAGCGACGCCGAGAGCCGATCTCGATGCGTCCGACTATTTGATTATACAGTGCGCAAGCGGTTCGTCCGGTCACTTTAGTGCTCGCTCGAAGAGAACTCACGCTGGCTCGCCGATAAGCCACGAGGCGGAGCAATTGTCATGGGCAAGTGATGAGGAACAGCGAAGACAACTTTGCATCCTCTCATGATAGACACATAGGAGTGTGTCCTTTGCATCAGGACTCGGGTATGAAATCCGGCCGAAGCAAGAGCCTCGATCTAGTCGTTCGGATGTGTGAAAAACTTCAACATATTGAAGCATCGAGCGAGGTTGGAGCGACGCCGAGAGCCAAAACAGCAATCCCGATCTCGATGCGTCCGACTATTTGATTATACAGTGCGCAAGCGGTTCGTCCGGTCACTTTAGTGCTCGTTCGAAGAGAACTCACGCTGGCTCGCCCATAAGCCACGAGGCGGAGCAAGTGTCATGGGCAAGTGATGAGGAACAGCGAAGAGAACTTTGCATCCTCTCATGATAGACACATAGGAGTGTGTCCTTTGCATCAGGACTCGGGTATGAAATCCGGCCGAAGCAAGAGCCTCGATCTAGTCGTTCGGATGTGTGAAAAACTTCAACATATTGAACCATCGAGCGAGGTTGGAGCGACGCCGAGAGCCAAAACAGCAATCCCGATCTCGATGCGTCCGACTATTTGATTATACAGTGCGCAAGCGGTTCGTCCGGTCACTTTAGTGCTCGCTCGAAGAGAACTCACGCTGGCTCGCCGATAAGCCACGAGGCGGAGCAATTGTCATGGGCAAGTGATGAGGAACAGCGAAGACAACTTTGCATCCTCTCATGATAGACACATAGGAGTGTGTCCTTTGCATCAGGACTCGGGTATGAAATCCGGCCGAAGCAAGAGCCTCGATCTAGTCGTTCGGATGTGTGAAAAACTTCAACATATTGAAGCATCGAGCGAGGTTGGAGCGACGCCGAGAGCCAAAACAGCAATCCCGATCTCGATGCGTCCGACTATTTGATTATACAGTGCGCAAGCGGTTCGTCCGGTCACTTTAGTGCTCGTTCGAAGAGAACTCACGCTGGCTCGCCCATAAGCCACGAGGCGGAGCAAGTGTCATGGGCAAGTGATGAGGAACAGCGAAGAGAACTTTGCATCCTCTCATGATAGACACATAGGAGTGTGTCCTTTGCATCAGGACTCGGGTATGAAATCCGGCCGAAGCAAGAGCCTCGATCTAGTCGTTCGGATGTGTGAAAAACTTCAACATATTGAACCATCGAGCGAGGTTGGAGCGACGCCGAGAGCCAAAACAGCAATCCCGATCTCGATGCGTCCGACTATTTGATTATACAGTGCGCAAGCGGTTCGTCCGGTCACTTTAGTGCTCGCTCGAAGAGAACTCACGCTGGCTCGCCGATAAGCCACGAGGCGGAGCAATTGTCATGGGCAAGTGATGAGGAACAGCGAAGACAACTTTGCATCCTCTCATGATAGACACATACGAGTGTGTCCTTTGCATCAGGACTCGGGTATGAAATCCGGCCGAAGCAAGAGCCTCGATCTAGTCGTTCGGATGTGTGAAAAACTTCAACATATTGAAGCATCGAGCGAGGTTGGAGCGACGCCGAGAGCCAAAACAGCAATGCCGATCTCGATGCGTCCGACTATTTGATTATACAGTGCGCAAGCGATTCGGCCGGTCACTTTAGTGCTCTCGCCCGGAGAGAACCCACGCTGGCCCGCCGATAAGCCCATCCCGTTCGCAGCCCAGAAGGCAAAGGGCAACGGATGAAAATTTCAAATGCACATGCAGCTTCAGACACGGACGCGTCGCCCGTTCGAACACATTGTGCGAGAGATTTCCCGTACGGTATAATACCATTCGGCGAGATTACGCACGCTCGGTATGCTTTTGACAGTAATTATTGTACACACACACGCTGCACGGTTATTCTACCAGTGATTTCGCGTATGCGTAATCATCCGCCAAAAGCGTTGCCGGTGAGAGTCGTCGGAACGCCGTTAATGGCGTTCGGATTACCGACGGTGGGATCGTTTACCAAACTCGCTCATAATTTGCTGGGACTCTCAAAGGATTGCTTCTGATCGCGGAAACTCGAAGTTGCTCCGTTCGCGGATTCCGCAACTTCGCCACTGTGCGACAAACCGGGCTTCAGAAAGCCCCGCAGACGCTGTTCATGCACATCGAGGATTCTCAAACGCTCCTCCTCTATGAACATTCGCCTCGTCTCGTCGATTTTCCGATTTAGCTTCAGCGCTCCTTGCTTCTCGACGATCTCCTCCCTGTAACGGATTGCATTGTTCTCGATGGCCTCCCTCAGTGTCTTGCCGTAGTCGATGCCTGTTCGTTGGGAAAATGAATTTATCAGAAGCCATATCATCGTCGGTCGTTAAATATTTTGTCGTGTTGTATAGTTTGAAAAGCGTCAAAGTGCCAAAGGGAATCTTGTATCGAAGCTGGGCTGTACTTAAAGTACACGACTAATTGTTCGGTGCTTAGAGTACGTACTTGAAGTTTCAAAGTACTTTTCGATACTTTTCGGTACTTTAAGTGACTATTATTGAGTAGCAAGAACGTAAAGTACTTGTATGATTTTGAGCATAGCTTCGTCTTTGAGAAAGCTATGCTCGTTTTTCAATCGATTTTTATTCTTTCAAGTGTCATAATCGAAGTATTTTTCCCCCGCTCATCATGAATATAACAATTATTTTTACTCCCAATCCAATATTTTCCATTTAAATCCAAAAAAAAAAAAAAATACGAATTTTCGTGCATAGAATCGAGACTTTCAATGTCCAACTGTACTTCAGTCCCAAAAAAGCCAGCGGATTCGTGTTCAGCGGGGAAAAAATACGTCGAAATACGTGGTAGCTCAGTTTTAAAAAAAGAAAACAAAAATTTCGTCAAAAAAATGCGAGGCCATTTTTCGCGTTTTTCAACGTCGTCAAACGGCATGATGGAACGCCTCCGAAACTTCGGGCAGGAGCCTGTCTTGTGTATTTTTTTTTTTCCCGTAGAACACAACGGGCACCTCGGATTTTCCCTAGCTCCATTGGGGAGCCGAGATATCGACCTTTGAAAAATGACGAAAATCAAGGTTTTTTTTTTTTTTTTCACAAGGGGCTCAAAAATGGAAAAAAAATCGTTGTTCAATCGATTCTCCGTTGAATCAGCGAGATTTTTCAGTCTCCTCCGAGATGACTTTCGCGAGTGGATAATTAACCACCGTGATACGTCGAGACCGAGAGAACGAAGTATCTTTTCTCGGAGGATATCGAGTGGGCTCTTTGGAAGGAGCCCAGTCGTTCGTCGGGGAAACGAGATTGGCTGGGGTGATCCGTCTGAAAATCCGGTGGCCCAAGCATAATTCTCGCTGGTAATACGCCTCTGCGTATGAAATGAGCGCGTATACACTCGCAAAGATCCCGTCCGGCATTTAAATCCTTCCGGCAGAGACGGTCGCGCCTTGCCACGAGACGAGAGAATTTTACAGTGCGAGAGGGCCCTCCGCGATTTTGTCGTCCACCGACTTTCCGCGGAAAGTAATTTATATCCCTTCCGGGGATTGTGCCGGTGATCAGTCATTGCGCATTCGCGACGACAGCCCTCCACGGTCTCTCCGGCAACGGGAGATCTACGAGAGGATCCGCACTGTTCCTCCTCGTTCACCAATTCGCCCGCCACTCAAACGAGCTACCACTAATTCACGGCGTAAACTTCCACGAACAAACACGCCCCTCCGCCGAGGCGTCCTCTCAACCCCGTTCTCCTCGGCACCGCGGATGACTGTGCAACATTGGCGAGCCGCGAGAGCGGCCCGCTCAAGTGACCCACCTATGGCGCGCCGCTCGTCGGCCCTTCTCGCCTCCTCGATCAGCGACTTCCGTCGATCGTCCTCCAGACGTCCGGCGAAGACGCGATCGTCCTCGACCTCTTTGGCTCTTCGCTCCTCGATCGCGATCTTCCCAAGCGCCGCCTCCTCGAGCAAGGCTCTCGCCGCGAGGCGCCGCTCCGCGGCGACTCTTCCCGATCGATCCTCCGCATCGATCGTCCGCTCGCAGATCATCAATTCGTTCGGCGCCTCCTCGCGCTCGCGCCTCCTCGACTCCTCGTCGAGAATCCTCGTCACAATTTTCTCCAAACTGACCTCCCTCGCCGACGTTTTCGCTGCCTTGGGCCGACGTCGGCAACAACGTTGGAATTATTATTATGGGAATACATTTGAATCTTTCTTTCGGTTACACAATTAACGGCCGGCATTGACCGTGTCTCTTTCGTTAATTTTTCATGCGCGACCTACATTCGGGCTCGTTAAAAAGTTTTCATTAATTATTTATCACGGGTCACGGGCTTGTAATCTGTATGTCTATCGTTACCCTGGCCTCGTCACTCCGCTCGCCCACCGCCATTTTCTCCGACATAATACGGCCACAATCATCGTGCTCCTTCAGCAACACTTGTTTCTCCGTGAGCTTCCACAATTCCCGAGCCTCGAGGAACGATCTCTCCTCGGTCCACAGTCGCGAAGCCGTCTCTCGTTTTCTTCGCTGATTCTCGAGTTCCTCCGCTCGCAGGATCTCGACGACCTCCTCGACGAGCTTCCGCTCCCGTCTCGTTTCCTCCGCGTTTCGCTGACGCATACGGTGATTCAACACAAGCTGATCCTGAAGATCCCGCCTGTACTCGTCTCTCTTTCGTCGGGCTTCCCGCAGCCGCTTCTCCTCGGACTTGTCGTTCTAGTTTTTTTTTTTTTGTTTTTTTTTTTTTAGTCGCTCATGAACCACGAATCAAGTATGGCTGATGAAAAAGAAAAAAAAATTCTGCAGATCCAGTTTTATCGTTGAAAAATAAAAGAAATGAAACCGTTGATTTCGACTCACCTGATACCAAGCTTGTATCGCTCTCGCCTCTTCGATCTCTCTGATCCTCTCGTTTTCTCGCCGAATCTCGCGATCCGAAAGCTGAAGCCTCGCATCCTTGGTCGCGTAAGCCGTGCGCAATTGATCCTCCAATCGTCGCACTTCTATGGAGTCCTTTCTGAGCAACTGACGGCCTTTCTGCTCTCTCGTGTCCTCGACTGAGAGCGTCGAAGATCCTCGTCAATTTTCTTTTTCCCTTTTTGTTTGTTTGTTTGTTTGTTTTTTTTTTAACGACAATACTTTACGTACTCTTGATCCGCAGCAGTTCTTCGCCCAATTTCTGGGTCTGCTGGGTCTGCGGACAGCGAAGCTCCCGAGCCTCCTGGGCTCGAAGAATCGTCTCCTCTTGCTCGGCCTCGTCTCTCTCGATCAGCAAACGACTCAGAAAATCCTTGCCCTCAACCCGTCTCGTCAACTCCTCCTGTCTCATCCTCATCTCCTCCCTCCTTGTCGCCGCTCTCGTTTCCTCGTCGTCCTCCTCATCCTTCACTCCGCCAGCTTTACCCGATTCGTCGTAATTAAATTCCTCCTTCCGCGAGCCCTCCATAAACCCCCGCCTCGAGGGAATCTAAGAACTGTCGCAAATGTTGGATTCGCCCGAGCAACGAATTTATCGACAATTGACTGTCTCCACTGTCTCTCCTTCCTTATCCTCTCCCGGATATATATCGCGGAACTTTTGTTTTTATTCCCGTGACGCCACTTCTGCTTTGAAAAGCACAGCTTCTGACCGGAAGTGACCTTTTTTTTCACCTGTGACGTCGCTCCGATCTAAAATCGAGATTTTTCAAACCGTTAGTGACGTTTCCTCGTATTACGTCCCTTTCGGTCGAAAACATAGATTTTCAAGCCAAAAGTGCCGTTCTTTCTCTATGTCACTTGCGGTAAGAAACTGAGATTTTCAAACCGGAAGTGACCTTTTTCTCCTATGACGTCATTTTTTTTTTTTTTTTTTTTTTATCACAAACTGAGATTTTCAAGCAGTGACGTTTTCAATGAAAAACTTAGATTTTCAAGCCAGAAGTGCCGTTCTTTCTCTATGTCACTTGCGGTAAGAAACTGAGATTTTCAAACCGGAAGTGACCTTTTTTTCTCCTATGACGTCATTTTTTTTTTTTTTTTTTTTTTTTTAATCACAAACTGAGATTTTCAAGCAGTGACGTTTTCAATGAAAAACATAGATTTTTCAAACCAGACGTGCCGTTCTTTCTCTATGTCACTTGCGGTAAGAAACTGAGATTTTCAAACCGGAAGTGACCTTTTTTTCTCCTATGACGTCATTTTTTTTTTTTTTTTTTTTTAATCACAAACTGAGATTTTCAAGCAGTGACGTTTTCAATGAAAAACATAGATTTTTCAAACCAGAAGTGACGTTTTTCCTCTATGAGCTCACTTGCGGTTAAAAAAAAAAAATTGAGATTTCCAAATCGGAAGTGACCTTTTAGCCTTGTGACGACACTTCCAATCACAAACTAAGATTTTCAAAGTGTCAGTGACGTTTTCTCTCGTGACGTCCCTTTCGGTCAAAAACTTAGATTTTTCAAACCGAAAGTGACGTTTTTCCCCTGTGACATCACTTCCGATCACAGACTGAGATTTTCAGACTGACAGTGAAGTTTTTTCCCTTAAAAAAAAAAAAAAACACCCAACGAAATAAAAAGAAATTCCGTTGGGCAGCGCTCAATCCCCCCACCCCCCCCCCGCCCTTCAATTACCCTGAGTGCTCCGATGTGCGGGAACATCCTTCCTATGGCAATGCGAGGCTTCGATCCTTTCTCAAAATGAATGTCATCCCGGAAGCTATATCTCGAGGACAGTAAAATTTAGTGGAATGTCGGGGCGGTGGGGGGGGGGGGGGGACAGTTGGGCTTGAAACAAGAAGGGCACATAGGGAAGAGACGACATGGAGTGCGATGGTATAAGTGAGCAAAGCCACGGGACCAGGGCTTCCGGTTATTTACTACGCGCTTCATAACCATGGGCGCACGCCCGGATCTAGGATCTAGGATCCAGACGAAATGTGAACGCGGGGGATGGAGAAGCGAGCATCATATATAGTAAATTCTCGTCGAGCGAACGCCAGCCGAGGGAAAGTGTGTAGGTGTGTGTGTGTGTGTTTGAGAGAGAGAAGATCCACAAAAGCTGCAAACCAACCCCGTTAGCTTCGTTCGCTGCTGGCTCGACGTCGCTCCTGCGGTCGGAAGATCTATAGTCAGCGAGCGGGGGTCCATGGCTCTTAGAGACTTCTATTGTAGTAGGGCGAACACCGGGAACAAACAGCTCTCGGGTTGCGGCAAGGGTGCGCGTACTACACCCACGTTACCGTGGTTTATCGTGCCCTAACGTTCCATCGAGCGGCGGGGGAGGGGGGGGGGGGGGTGGGGGGGTGGCGAGTGTGTTCGCCGCGGCTTATACGAATATTCGATTCACGCAGCGCCGAAGACCGCAGCAACCATGTAGTTTCCGCGGAGGGAGCGGGCCAATCGTTACCAACTTAATCGCGCCGCATGCAGCGAGCCTCAGCCGTCGGCTCGACTCATTATACATCGGGGATAAACTTCCGAAGCGCACTTCGGTCGTATTAGCCGGTCGTGTTTAATTAGCAGGCCAGAGTGCTCTCGGAATACACTTCGCTCCGCCATCGGCGCGGAAGACCAGCCTACAATCACCCTGGAATTGGAGAACAAATTGCAAACAAACAAAAAAAAAAGGCAGCTCTGACGCAGATTTCAGCCGGAGTGCTGAACGATGGCAAATTTTGGTTGATTGCGTGTCATTGACGAAGTCGAGCGGGTGGAAATTTTGATTTTACGGACTGAGGCACATGGACGCGTCGATGGGGAAACAATCTGGCCTGCGTGATTATGGTCATACACGCGAGCCGATACATCGGCGGAGGGGGGGGGGGGGGGGGGGGGGGGGAAGGCCGAGCTACATTTTTCATATGACTCTCTCGTCATAATTTCTTCACTTTAAGTTCTTTAAGTTCTTTAAGTTACTTCAAGTTCTTTAAGTTACTTTAACTTCTGTAAGTTACTTTAAGTTCTTTAAGTTACTTTAAGTTACTTCAAGTTACTTCAAGTTACTTTAAGTTACTTTAAGTTATTTTAAGTTACTTTAAGTTGCTTTAAGTTACTTTAAGTTACTTTAAGTTGCTTTAAGTTACTTTAAGTTACTTTAACTTACTTTAAGTTCTTTAAGTCACTTCAAGTTTTTTTTTCTTGGAGTATATGCTTCGTTTTTGCCTCACGGCTTCAATCGACGTTTACGTACTTCTGAACGGGGAGCCCTTGGCCTCAGGGCACGCAATAAACAACTCTTTGCCTCTGTCTCTTCTCGGTGCTTGATACGCCGCCGATCGTGGAGACGGCAAAGTGGTCAAACGCTCCGTACGACCGGGACGAGCGCGAACCGAAGTTCGATGATTAATATTGTCTGCTCGGATGTTTGCACATTTCAAAGCAAACAACAATCCGTGCCCGGAGCGATAGCTCTTGCAGTCACCGCGCCGCTTCCTGTGGTCATCGATTTCCGCCGGGCCGAACGATCCTCCTCTTCCCGCCGGGTCTCTCTCTCGCTCTCTCTCTCTCTCTCTCTCTCTCTCTCTCTCTCTCTCTCTCTCTTACCAAGCCGAGGCAACTCCGCTCGGCTCTGCAATTGTGGATTCTCAGTTTGAATCGCAAAATGTTTGCTAATCGCGATACGGCCAACGGATCTCCGGTTTCAACCCCGTTCACGGGGAACAAGCGGCCGCCCGATCCGGAGCCGCTCGATCCTCCGTCCCTCCTCGTTCGGGGCCCCTCGGCTGACCTCCGCACAAACCCGCGAAATTAGATTCAAGCGGATTTCAAATTAACGATCAAACCTAAGCGAATAATGCCCGGCTCGTTGTCCAAATATTTGGCAGAGCACCGTTGACCGACTTCGAACCATTATCCTGCGTACGGCGAATATGCAATTTAATGTCGCGTTAATGGCCTCCCCCCCCCCCTAAATTCATTCCTCCCTCGGTCCACACGCCGCTTCCGGTTCTGCGCTGATCCCCGGAACGTGTCGACGATGAACATAAGTGTGATTCGTTTCGATCGCAGTTTTACACACTTGGACATTTATATTTTATCTACTTATACTACACTTGTTTTATTTTATATTTTACCTACTTATATTTTACCTACTTGTACTACACTTGTATTATTCCTGTAATTTTTATTTTTTTCCTTTATATTGTCTTGATCGCTGTTTCTTCATTTCTCGGACACATCTCAGCATCATGTGGAGAATCGATCGCAGTCCGATCGAAAGATCGGCTCGCTATCGCTGAAGGCTCCTTAACTTTGTCACACAGCCGGGCTTCACCTCCGTTCGTCCTGGACCATTCCCATTTTTTTTTTTTTTTTTTTTCGGAGGCTTGACTAATTTTCAAATGAATTTCCGACTTCGATTCTCGTATCAGACTATATAAAATTCAATGATATCTTTTAAATTGTATTTCGTTTTTTTTTTTTGTTTTTTTTTTTCTTATTCTTTTATGCATCCACATTTTTTGACTCCATTTCACTTGTAATCGAATAAATTGCAAATTGCATACGAGACTATTCTCCCGCGCTATCGATTCCGCGGATATATCTCGTTTTCATCTTGGCGAGAAGCGAGATCTCTCATAATCGAGATTTCCGACGTTATCTTCACTGTCAATCGGTTGCCGCTTCTGCAAAACGCAAGGTGCGGCGTCGTCGGATCCGCACACTCACCGGTCCCGAATACCGCCGAGATCGTAAGAAAAATTATGAAAATTCTCGTATCGGACTTTACGAAATTCAATTATATTTTTAAAAATTGTATTTCGTTTTTTTTTTTTTTTTTTTCTATCTCATTCTTTTGTGTATCCACATTTTGCGACTCCATTTCACTTGTAATCGAATAAATTGCAAGATTGCATACGAGATTGCATTGCTTCGTGTCATTTCATCGAGGCAGAGACATTGAGAGGAGATCAAGACATTTCATTTGATCGCCTCGACGAGGCCACGCTATCGTTTTCACCTTTTCAATTTATGCCACCGTACACTTATTCCCATGTCGGTTTTTTTCGGTTTCGACGATATCGAAAAATTCAATGTAAATCATTAGTTGCAGCGACTTTTAACGAATCACCGAATCAGAATCCCAAGGTCCGTCGCAGACGCGCCAACATAATCTGTTGCGAACTTGCCTGACAAACGCATCGTCGAACTCGGCACAACGGCAGCTCCATCGCTGCTCGACGAACAGTCGACTTTCGCATGCGGGATTTTCCACCCTCTCTGCTTGATCTTCCACTTTATTCCTTTGTCTTTCGGTGGGCCGAGCAACTGCACGAGGCTCGAGCCATGCATTCCATGATTAAAAGATCAAAAAATTAGAGGGCGGATGATCCACCAACGTCGACGACGGAGCAACAATTTGACGACAACGAGACGACCCGACATCGACAATTGTACTTTGATAATAAAAATTATCCAGCGAAGCCTGCATAAATTCGTGCTGGTGAAAATAAACAATACCAGAGGACATCAAAAGAAAAACGAAGAAAGAAGGCTCTCTCCGATCGCTTCCTCCGCTCGCTACAATATTTCTTCGTATCGCATACTAAATCACAGCGTTCCGATCATCGCCCATAGTCATTTGGTGGCATTGGAAAAGGGAAATATCTGATCGCCGCCGCACGCGACGTAAAATCCGTCACGAACAATTGCACGCCGAACCAGTCTCGAGTGAGGAGCGTAGCCGAGTGTGCCAATTGTATGTTCCGACAGAGCGAAGACACATCGTCCGACACAGGGAAAAAATTCGGACGCACGCCGGCAGACGCTGATCCGACACGCTGGACAATGGACTTTCAGAGTATGAACGACTTCAACGTCTTCATGAACTTGCTGTCGGGCAATTTTTATCCACTCACCGAAGAGAAAAGTCGTCTGGGCTTCGGCAACGCGATGTACGCGGTCTTCTTGTGGATCCTCAATCTGATCTATCTTCTCTCGATGATGACAGTGATGCTCTTTCTGCTGCCGCCTCTGGAGGGTCTGCAAAGAGGCGGAACCGCCGTAATAGTGTGCATCGAGCTGGTATGCTTGGAGACTTACTTGAACACGCAGCGGAAACATCTGCGAGAATTGATACGCAAGATAAATGGCATCCTCGTGAAGTCCGAGGATTCGAGGGAGTGCATCCTGCAGGTCGTCGAGCCTCACAGTAAGCGCCTTAAGGTCTACACTGTTGCGCTTGTCATGTCCACCGGCATCTGGTTGTTACTGCCGATCGTCAAGGTTCTCGAAAACGATGAATTCACATACACCGATTACATACTGCCGGCCTACATGCCCGGTGCTCCATTCAGCTCCAAGTTCTTCGTCTTCTCCGTCATCATGCAAAGCATCACCGGCTCCATCATCATCCTGAAAAAAGTTGCCATAGACGTTTACACGAGTTACTTGATAACTCTCCTGGCCGGCCTGTATCTCTACGTACAGGAGCGAATGACGGCCGCCCTTGCCAATAAGAACGACAGATTGGTGGTCGATGATCTGAAGGAGTGCATTCAGCGTCACAGTGACACAATGCAGTGTGTATATGTTTGTCAAGGTTTTCTTTTCCTTTTTCCTTTTTTTTTTTTTGCTTTTGTTAATTCTTTTGCGTATTCGACTGTATCTCGCCCACCGCACCGGAAAAAAGATTTGGTGATGTCAACTGAGCTGCGTGCTGCGCGTGGCAAAGAAAATGGTTTGGCGAACAAAATGTTTGTTCAATTCAAATAACTATGCGTTGATGAAACTAAATATTAGGTCAAACAACTAAATTTTCATTCAATCAACTAAATATTCATTCAATAAACTAAATATTTCTTTCGTTCAATCAAATGTTTCCTTCGCCACCCGAAACCGCAGCTTAGTTAGATATTACCAAACCTTTTTTTCGGGGTAAGTTGGGAAATCGCCTTCCGATAGCATCTTTTATGATGAAAATAATTTTTTTTCTTTTATATAAAATGTAATGCAAATAATTTTTTTTTTTTTTTTTAAATAAATTATAATGAAAATAATTTTTTTTTTTATAACAAATTATAATGAAAGTAATTTTTCAGAGCCGGAAGTATGCTCGTGGACATACTGTGCGTCAATATAGGCTTCACCTATTTCAATTGCATATGCCTATTTTGCTTTTTAGGCTTCTCCCTTATCACGGTGAGTGCCGGACGATCTTTATTCTTATTTTATTTTATTTTTTTTTTTTTTTTTTTTTTCAAAACTACTTGTCGATAAATGTAGATTACAATGGTTTAACGTTTTCTGGCTCTTGTCCGCAGCTTCCTGCAAACTACGCCACGAAATTTATGACCTTTTCGTACGCAATGAGTGCGACGATGCAGGTGTACATGCTGTGCTGGTGCACTCAAGAATTGCTCGATGCGGTAAAGTGGAATGGGAGATTAACAATTGAATGATACAAATAGATAGGGGGAAAAAAAAAAAAAAAAAAAAAAATGAAAATGCATCGACTTGACTGATCGATTTTTCGGAGGTGCAGAGCACGTCGATAGCCGACGGTATATTCCACGCGAATTGGTACGAACGAGGACCCATCATCAATAGTATCATACGCATTGTCGGAGTTGCTGGCCGACTCGAGTGTAGACTCACTGCATTCAGAATCGTTGATCTGACAATACCAACGTTTCTCACGGTAAATTATTAATCATATCATTTATATCGATAACACGATAATCGATTGAGCGATCGATTGATTTATTATTTAATCTCTTTTTCTGACCAGATAGTAAATAAAGCTTGCTCAGCTTGTCTGTTTCTCATGGCCGTTCAATGAATCCCGCTTTATAGTGCAATGTTTACCGAGTGGCATGAAAAATTTTAATAGATTTATTTGATGTACAGTGTTTCTGTTAACGCGACCATTCCGCAAAAAAAAAAAAAAAAAAAAAAAAAACAAACAAATTGTTGACAGTGAAATGATAAATTAACGTTGCGCAATTGACGTTCGACAGAATGTACGATTGAACAGGCTCCCGGTGATTTATTTGATCGGGCAAAAAAAATTTGTTGGTCACCAGTTGATTTGTTGCGCCAGGAAAATTAGTATGTCGAACGGGTAGGACAGTGCGCCGATCGTTGGGCAAATATTCCAAGACTTCGAATCATTATCCTGAATACGGGGAATATACAATTTAATGTCTCGTCAATGCTGCTCTAAATTCATTCAACACGACCGCCATGCCGCTTCCGGTTTTGCACTTGACTCCGCAACATATGTACGATGTACAAAACTTTTTTTTTTTTTTATTTATATTATTTTATATACTATATATATACTATATACTATACACTATATACTATATACTATATACTATATACTATATACTATATACTATATACTATATACTATATACTATATACTATATACTATATACTATATACTATATACTATATACTATATACTATATTCGTATGATCTGTGCAATTTTTTTTTTTTGTCATCTTGATGGCTTTCTTCGTTTCTCGAATACATCTCAGCATCAACTGGTGATTCGATCGCAGTCCGGTCAAAAGATCGGCTCGCTTTCGCTAAAAGCTCCTCAACACAGCCGGGCTTTAGTTCGGTTCTTCAGAGACCATTCCCAGTTTTCGAAGGCGTGACTAATTTTCAAATGAATTTCCGACTCCGATTTCTCGTTCCGGCGCTATCGATTCCGCCGATATCTCGTTCACATTTTGGCGAGAGGCGATTTTGTTTTGTTAATATTTCGCGGACTATAGTCGCTCTCGAGATTTCCCACGTAATCTTTATTGTGGACCGGTCACCGCGTATGCTAATCGCAAGGTGCGGCGACGTTGGATAGTCGCCAGTCCTGATTACTGCCGTATGAAAATTGACGAACAGTTTCGACCGATCGATACCGACTGGTCCTCGGACGAAGCTCAATTTCGAAAAAAATTCAATGCACTTATCAATTGAAGTGACTTTTAACGAACGACTGAAATTCACGAGAATTACAAATGCCAAAATGCACCACTACAGACGCACCAACATAATCCGTAGCGAGCTTATCCGACAGACGCATCGTCGAACTTGGTACGAACTGCAGCTCATCGTCGCTCGACGAACGGGCGGCGAACGCGGAAATGAATGGATCTGTCCACTTCCACATGCGAGCTTCTCCGCCCTCTCGGCTTAATCCTCCACCCTATTTCTTTGCCGCTCGGTCACCAGAACGTGTGCACGAGGCTCGAGACTCGCGTTTCTCATTAAAGAATAATTTTAAAAAAATTCGAGAAACGACAAATTGACGACAAAGAGACAACCCGACATCGACGACTACACTTTGATGACCATTCGAAGAAATTACCGAGCAAAGCCCGCAGAAACTTCGGCGGAAGAAAATAAACAATAGCAGAGGAACATCAAAGCGAAAACGAAAAATAGGGTCCGCGATCGTTTCTTCCGTTCGCTACAATGTTCCATCGTTTCGCATATTAATGCACGAGGCTCGAGCCTCGGATCCCTCATTAATTTGACGACAAAGAAACAACCCGACATCCATCGACTATACCCGACCAATTGAAAAAATTACCCAGCAATCTCCGCAAGACCTCGTACGGAATAGAAGAAACAATTACAGGGGACATCAAAGCGAAAACGAAAAGTAGGGTCTTCGATCGGTTCTTTCGCTCGCTGCAATGTCTCCACGTTTCGCATATTAATCCCGGCCTCCTGATCCCCGTCCGAGCGTCCAGTGGCATTGAAAAAAGCGATAGCTAATCGAGTCGCACGCGACGGGAAATGCGCCACGAGAAGGTGGATATCAGCCAGTGACGAGAGAAAAGCCGCGCCGAGTGCGCAAGCCGTACGCGTTCCGGCTCGGAAAGCTCGTATGCGGACGTTCCCTTGTACACGCGGATCCGACACGCTGCGCAATGAACTTCCACAGTATGAACGACTTCAACGTCCTCATGAACACGCTGTCGGGCAACTTCTTTCCCCTCACCGAGGACAAAAGACCTCCGCGAATCGGCAACACGCTCTACGCGATCTTCACTTGGGTCCTCAATCTGATGTATCTCCTCTCGACGACGATAGCCCTGGTCTTTCGCGTGCCGGCCATGGAGGCTCTGCAAAGAGGCGGCGCCACCGGTATAATATACCTCGACATGCTAAGCCTCTCGGCATACCTGAACACCCAGCGGGAACATCTGCGAAACTTGATTCGCAGGGTAAACGTCATTCTCATAGATTCCGAAGATCTGGAGCGACGCGTCCTCGACATCGTCGAGCCTCACAAGGGACGCCTCAAGCTCTACACCATCGTGGTTGTCGGGTCCACCGTCATATGGGCGGCAATGCCGATCGTTAAGGTCCTCGATAACGATCGATTCACTTACAACGATTACACACTGCCGTCATACGTTCCCGGAGATCCGTGCGGCCCGAGCGTCTTCGTCATTGCAGTGATCGTTCAAACAGTCGGCAGCACCTACCTCGTGCTCAAGAAAATCGGCATTGACGTTTACATGAGTTACTTCATCGCTCTTCTGACCGCCGAGTATCGGTACGTCCAGAAACGAATGACTGCAGCTTTCGACGAGAAGAACGAGAGATTGGTGATCGACGCCGTCAAGGAATGCGTCCAGCATCACTGTAACATCATGGAGTACGTATAGATTTTTCAAGTTTTTTTTTTCCCCCCTTTTTTCGCCATTCTTTATCTCTTCAGTGTACGGCTGTAGAGCGTCTTTCAAGTTGGGAAATCGTCTACGATAGCAACTTTTGTAATGAGTCTTTTTTTTTTTTTTTTTTTTTTTTTTTTAGAACCGGAGATATGCTCGTCGACATACTGTCCGTCACCATTGGTCTCACTTATCTCAACTGCATTGGCAGATTTTGCTTTTTGGCCTTCTCCGTTATCACGGTAACTTGAGGACGATTATTTGTTTTGGGTATTTCAATAAAAAAATATATATATATATATTTTTATAAATATATAAAAATATATATATTTAAAAAATATATATATTTTTATGAATGTATATTATAATGGTTTATATTTTCTGGCCCTCACCTGCAGTTGCCCGGTACTTACGTTGCCAAGTTTCCGACCATTATATTCGCAATGGTTTTGTTGATGCAGGTCTACATGCTGTGCTCGTGCATCCAAGAATTGCTCGAAGCGGTAAAATAAGCGAGAGATAAACGATTGAATGGTAAAACCATATGGAGGGAAAAAAATTTTTGAAAATAATAGCCGATTGCCTTGTCGATTTTTCCGGGATACAGAGCACATCGGTAGCCGACGGTGCGTTCCACGAGGATTGGTACGGACGTGGGCCCATCGTCAGTAATGTCTTTTGCACTGTCGGATTGGGTAGCCGAATCGAATGTAGACTAACTGCATTCAGAATCGTTGATCTGACGATACCAACGTTTCTCACGGTAAAATATTAATGATATAGCCTTATGTCGATAACACGATAATTTATTGAGCGATTAATTGATTAATTATTTCATCTCTTTTTTTTTGTTTACCCAGATAGTCAATAAAGCTTGCTCCGCTTGCCTGTTTCTTCTGGCCGTTCAATGAATCCTGAATTATAGTACGATGTATACCGGTTGGCAAGGAAAACTAAAATAGATTTATTCAATGTCTAGTGTTTCTGTTAAAGCGATCATTTCGAAAAAAAAAAAAAAAAAAAAAAAAAACTGTTGACAGCGAAATTATAAATTAACGTTGCGCAATTAACGTTCGACTGAGTGTATGATTGAACAGGCTCCCAGTGATTTATTTGATCGGGCAAAAAAAAATTTGTTCATCACCAGTTGATTTGTTGTGCCAGGAAAAATAGTATGTCGGACGGGTAGAATAATATACAATTTAATGTCTCGTTAATGCTGCTCTAAATTCATTCAACACGACCACCATGCCGCTTCCGGTTTTGCACTTAACTCCGCAACATATGTACGATGTACGAAACTTTGTATTTTTTTTTATTTATTTTTTTTCAATTGATATTATTTCATCTACTTATACTATATTCGTATGATCTGTGCAATTTTTTTTTTTTTTTTGTCATCTTGATGGCTTTCTTCGTTTCTCGAATACATCTCAGCATCAACTGAGGACTCGATCGCAGTCCGGTCAAAAGATCGGCTCGCTCTCGCCGAAGTTCTCCTCAACAGGGCCGGGCTTCACTTCGGCACTTCCGAGACCATTCCCAGTTTTCGAAGGCGTGACTAATTTTCAAATGACTTTGCGACGCCGATTAGGCGAACGCTACCGATTCCGCCGATATCTCGTTCAAACTTTGGCGAGAGACGATTTTTCTTTTTTTTTTTTTTTTTTTTTTACTATTTTGCGGACTATAGTCTCCCTCGAGATTTCCGACGTTATCTTCAATATGAACCGGTCACCGCGTCTGCTAATCGCAAGGTACGGCGACATTGGATCCGGATACTCGCCAGTCCGTAAGAAAAATAATGAAAATTCTCGTATTAGACTGTACGTAATTCAATTATATTTTTTATTTTATTTCATTTGTTTCTTTTTTTCGTGTATTCACTTTTTTTTATAGCTTCAGTTCACTTCTAGTCGAATCAATTGTAAGTTGCGTACCAAAGACTTTTTTTTTCGTGCAGTATCACGGAGAATGAGAATAAGACTGCACAGTAGAAAAAAAAAAAATTGTACATTTAACAAACATTTTATGTCCACAAACGTCCACGATTGTTTTGTTGTTAATATCACAAAGAGTATTCATAAAATTGACAGACACTTTTGTAAAGTGCACAAGATTGTTTTTTTGTAAAATGAACAAGAATAGAGTTATGGACGTTTGTGAATAAGAAACGTTCGTGCCATTTTTACTGTCTGAGAGGTGGAAAGAACATTTCATTTGATCGCCTCGACGAGATGGGGCAAAATGGTATTAAAAATCCGGATGTATCCGTTAGGACAAAATGGGGTATCCAAAAGTTATCGGAAACTTGAGTTTTGTCCCGCTCTCTTCCACATTTATTCTCACGGGAGTTTTTCAGTTTCGACCGATCGACCCCGACTGAACCTCGGATGAAGCTCAATTTCGAAAAATTCGAACGTAATTATTAATACAAGTGACTTTTAACGAACGACTGAAATGCACGAGAATTAGAATGCCAAAACGCACCACTACAGACGCACCAACATAATCCGTAGCGAGCTTACCCGACAGACGCATCGTCGAACTTGGTACGAACAGCAGCTCATCGTCGCTCGACGAACGGGCGGCAAACGCGGAATTGAATCGATCTGTCCACTTCCGCATGCGAGCTTCTCCGCCCTCTCGGCTTAATCTTCCACCCTATTTCTTTGCCGCTCGGTGACCAGAACGGGTGCACGAGGCTCGAGACTCGCGTTCCTCATTAAAAAATAATAAAAAAAAAAAATCGAGAAACGACAAATTGACGACAAAGAGACAACCCGACATCGACGACTATACTTGGATGAGCAATCGAAGAAATTGCCCAGCAAACCCCGCAGAAACTTCTGCAGAAGAAAATAAACAGTAGCAGAGAACATCAAAGCGAAAACGAAAAGTAGGGTCTGCGATCGTTTCATCCGTTCGCTATAATGTTCCACCGTTTCGCATATTAATGCACGAGGCTCGAGCCTCGGGTGCCTCATTAAAAGATTAAAAATTCGCTGGCGATCGACGAACGCCGATGCATGAACGACAATTTGACGACAAAGAAACAACCCGACATCCAAGACTATACTCGATCAATTGAAAAAATTACCCAGCAACCTCTGCAAGACCTCGTGCGGAAGAAAAGAAACAATTACAGAGGACATCAAAGCGAAAACGAAAAGTAGGGTCTTCGATCGGTTCTTCCACTCGCTATAATGTTTCTCCGTTTCGCATATTAATCCCGGCCTCCTGATCCCCGCCCGAGCGTCCAGTGGCATTGGATGAAGAAGTAGCTAATCGAGCCGCACGCGACGGGAAATGCGCCATGAAAAGGTGGACATCGGCCAGTGACGAGAAAGAAGCCGAGCCGAGTGCGCAAGCTGTACGTTCGGGCTCGAAAAGCTCGGATGCGGACGTTCCCTGGTACACGCGGATCCGACACGCTGCGCAATGAACTTCCATAGTATGAACGACTTCAACGTCCTCATGAACACGCTGTCGGGCAACTTCTTTCCCCTCACCGAGGACAAAAGACCTCCGCGAATCGGCAACACGCTCTACGCGATCTTCACTTGGGTCCTCAATCTGATGTATCTCTTCTCGACGACGATAGGCCTCGTCTTTCACGTGCCGGCCATGGAGGCTCTGCAGAAAGGCGGCACCACCGCTATAATATGCCTCGAGATGCTCAGCCTTTCGGCATACCTGAACACCCAGCGGGAACATCTGCGAGACTTGATTCGCAGGGTAAACGTCATTCTCATAGATTCCGAAGATTTGGAGCGATGCGTCCGCGACGTCGTCGAACCTCACAAGGAGCGCCTCAAGCTCTACACCGTCGCGGCTGTTGGGTCCATCGTCGTCTGGGCGGGAATGCCGATCGTTAAGGTCCTCGATAACGATCGATTCACCTACAGCGATTACACATTACCGTCATACCTTCCCGGAGCTCCGTTCACCCCGAGCGTCTTCGTCATTGCAGTGATCGCGCAAACCGTCGGCAGCTCCTACATCATGCTCAAGAAAATCGGCATTGACGTTTACACGAGCTACTTCATCGCTCTCCTCACCGCCGAGTATCGATACGTCCAGAAACGAATGACTGCAGCTTTTGGCGAAAAGAACGAGAGATTGGTCATCGACGCTCTCAAGGAGTGCGTCCAGCATCACTGTAACACCATGGAGTATGTATAGATTTTACAAGTTTTTTCCACCTTTCTTTTCGCCATTGTTTATCTCTTCAGTGTACCGCTGAAGAGATAAACAATGGCGTCAGAGATAAACAAAGTCTTCAGTGAGAAATCGCTTACTGATAGTAACTTTTATAATGAGTCATTTTTTTTTTATTAATTTTTTTCTTTAGAACTGGAGAAATCCTCGTTGACATACTGTCCGTCAACATTGGTCTCACTTATCTCAACTGCATAGGCAGATTTTGCTTTTTGGCATTCTCCGTTATCACGGTAACTTGCGAACGATTATTTATCTTGGGTATTTAAAAAAATATATATATATTTTTACGTGAATATAGATTATAACGGTTTATCTCTTCTGGCTTTTACCTGCAGTTGCCCGGTGCCTACGTGGCCAAGTTTCTGACCGTTATGTTCGCAATGGGTTCGCTGATGCAGGTCTACATGCTGTGCGTGTGCATCCAAGAATTGCTCGAAGCGGTAAAATAAGCGAGAGACGAACGATTGAATGGTAAAAAAAAATGGAGGAAAAAATTTTTTTAAATAATACCCGATTGCCTTGTTGATTTTTCGGGATACAGAGCACATCGGTGGCCGACGGTGCCTTCCACGAGGATTGGCACGGACGAGGGAGCATCGTCAGGAATATCTTTCGCACTGTCGGATTGGCAAGCCGAATCGAATGTAGACTCACTGCATTTAGAATCGTCGATCTGACCGTGCCAACGTTTGCCACGGTAAAATCTGAATTGTGTCATTTTTATCGACAATACGATCATTCGTTCAGCTATTCATTAATTGTTTAATCACTTTTTTTTTTTGTTTTTTTTTCACCCAGATACTAAATCAAGCCTACTCCGCTTGCCTGTTTCTCCTGACGGTTTAATAAATTGTCCATCATAGTACAAATTTATACGGAATAGCAGAGAAATCCAAAATATATTAGTTTAATTTGTAGTGTTTCTCTTAACGCCGCCGTTCCAAAAAAAAAAAAAAAAAAAAAAAACTATTGATGATCGAACGGTGAAAGAGTGAAATTATAAATTAACGGTGCACAATTAACTTTCAACTGACTGCATTATTGAACAGACTCCCGGCGATTTGTTCGATCGGACCAAAAAATTAGTTGGAAATCGATTAATTTGTTGGGCCAAGGCAAAATTAGTTTGTCGGGCAAGTAGAATAATGCGCGGCTCGTTCGGCAAATGTTTTCAGACTTGAAACCATTATTCTGTGTACGTCGAATATGCAACTCCATGTCTCATTAATGCCGCCCTAAATTTATCCCCCTACCCCCCCCCCCCCCCCTCACCGACACGCACGTAACTTCCGGTTCCGCATTAATCTCCAGAACGTGCACACGATGTACAAAACTATGATTCGTTCCGATCGTAGTTGTACACCTGTAATTTTGTATTATTTTATATTTTATCTACTTACACGATACTCGTATTATTTATGTAATTTTTTTGTTCATATCTCGATCACTGGTTCTTCATTTCTGGCACACATCTCAGTGTCATCTGAAGACTCGATCACAGTCCGGTCCAACGATCGGTTCGCTCACGCTGAGGGCTCCAAAGCTTTGGACACTGCCGGATTTCTCCTCGATTTCCTCGAAAACAGTAATTCCCAGTCCTCGAAATTCTTGACTAATTTCCAAACGAATTGTCCACTCCGATTTCTGCAGCGTCACCGATTTCGCTATAACATTCCATGTTGATTTTGGCGAGAGTCGATTTTTATTTATTTTTTTTCAAACTATTTCACGGGCCGTCCTCGAAATAGCCTTCCTCGAGATTTTCACTAGCCAAGCTGCGACGACTTCGAATCTGGACACTCGCCTATCCCGTCTACTGGCGAGGCTGTAAGAAAAATGACGATAATTCTCGTACAAGACTATTTGTAATTAAATTATATATTTTTTTTTTTACAACTTCCTTTCATATTTTTTTGTGTATCTATTTTTTTCTATTGGTCCACTTCACTTCTAATCGAATCAATTGTAAATCGCGTATCAGAAACTTTTCGCCTTGAAGTATCATCGTGAAAGAAACCGTGAGAGATAAAAGATATTAAACTTTCTCGGCTCTCAGGATTTTTCAGCTTGAATCGTTCAACTCCGTCCGGGAGCATCGGATGAAGCTCCATATCGAAAAATTCAATGTAATCGTTAATCGAAGCGACTTTTAGCGAATTTACTGAGATACGCGAGAATTAGAATCCCAAAGTCCACCTCAGATAACGCGATGGTTGTCGGAGCTCACCCGACAAGCGAATCGTCGAACTCGGCACAACGGCACTTCATCGCGCGTTCGACGGACAAACGGCGAGTGGGGAATCGAATCGATATGTTCGCTTTCGCGTACGGGATTCTCCACCCTCGCGACTTAATGTCTCACTCAATTCCTCGACTTTCCGTCGAGCCAAGCAGATGCACGAGGCTGGCGGGTCGAGTTCTTCATTAAACTATTAAAAAATCATGGACGATCCACCGACAGTGGTGAAGGGACGACGATTTGACAGCAAAGAAACAACCCGACATCGAAGACTGTACTTTGATGACCAATTGAAAAAAAAAAATTACCCAGCAGACCCCTCACAAACTCATGCGAGAGAAACGAAACATTTACAGACGGCACTAAAACGAAAACGATAAGTAGCCTCTTCGATCGCTTCTTCTGCTCTATGATCATAGGAAAGATGTTCAATATCTTCCCCATAATTAGTCCCGATCGCTAACCTACCGTCCAGTGGCATTGGAAAAGGGAATAGCTAATCAAGCCGCATGCGACGGTAAATGCCGCGTCAAAAAAAAATGCATGTCAGCCAGTCACGTGATAGAAGCGTAGGCGAGTGTGCCAACTGTGAGTTCCGGCAGAGCGAGGTAATCGGTCGGGCAAGGGAGAAAATCGCGAGACGGATGCACCACCCTCCTCGGCACACGCGGAACCGACACGCCGTACAATGAATTTTCATAATATCAACGAATACAACGTCTTTATGAATTGGCTGTCGGCCAACTTCCTTCCTGTCACCGAGGATAAGAAACGTCTGGGCATCGGCAAGACGATCTATCTGATCACCGAGTGGACCGTCATGTTGACATTTTTCGCAACGATACTGATAGGCGTCACCTATTACGCGCATCCCAAAGACGCCCTGAAAAAAACCGGCCCCACTATCATAGCATACACCGAGGTAATGATTCTATCGGTTTACCTGAACTGCCGACGGGCACACATGCGTACCTTCATTTTCAACATAAACAGCAGCCTCGTACAGTCCGAAAACATGAAACGGTGCATCCGGGAGACCGTCAATCCTAACATCACCCGCCTGAAGATCTACGCTATCGCCGGTGTCGGCTCCGTCTTCGTTTTCGCGGCACTGCCGATCATGAGGGTATTCGATAACGATCAATTCACATACGACGATCTCACACTGCCGTCGTACACTCCCGGTGATCCCTTCAGTCCGGCTCTCTTCGCCCTATACGTGTGCGTGCAAACTGTCAGCATGACCCTCATGATAATGAAAAAAGTCAGTGTAGACATTTACACGAATTTCTGCATCACTCTGCTGACCGCCGAGTATCAGTGCCTTCAGGAACAAATAACCGCCGCCTTCGACGAAAAAGACGAGGAATTGGTGATCGACGCTCTCAAGGAGTGCGTCGAGCAACACTGTAAAGTCATGAAGTGTGTATTTACTTTTTAAAGTTTCTTCTTTTTCCTTTTTTTCGCTTTTGTTTGTTTTTTTTTTTTTTTTTTTTCATATTCGGCTCTATCTCGTTTGCCAAGTTAAGAATTCGCTTTCTAATAGCAATAAACGATGCTATTAGAAAGCGAAAAAAAAACTAAGAAAAATATACTTTGATCATAAGATGAAAGTAGTTTTTTATTTTTTTATTGCTTCCTCATCGAGGAAGCTTTGTTATGGTGAAAAAAAAAAAATGTCGACAAATCACATTTAACAAAAATTTCCGGATGTGTGTGTGTGTGTGTGTGTGTGTGTGAATCGAACGCAAAAAATTCAAACCGCTATAACTCGAGAACACCTCGACCGATCAAGCTGAACTTTCACACACAGCATATGTGGTCAAAAGTGAATGCGTCTGCAAAATTTCATCCAAAAATGTTCAGTTTTTTTTTTTTTGTACGCCATTTTTAATTTCTTCGAAAATTTATGTACGCACTCTAGCTCTAGCTTACAAATTTTGAGTTATCTGGCTAAAAACGTGTACACAGATTGAATATGTGATGGAAAATTTCGGGAGAATCGATCGAAACGTTTAAATTTTATGTAATTTTGAATTTTTTTCATTTTATGAACAATTAGTACTTTACATTAGACACCATTCTTTATTAAATATTCATTTATCAGCGTGTAAAAAGAAATGGAATATAGTCCTTGAGTGACGACTAACGAAAAATGTTTATCAGCTATTTTTATTAAAAAAAAAAAATTGAAAAATTAGTGATTTTGCGTATTTTCGACAGCGATTTCTTTCCCTCCCGATGGCATCGCAGAAAACCCAGGTACTTGTCGTGTTTTACGGAAAGAAATACACAAATCGTTGGATATGACGGGATTGAAAAAGCTAGATAAAGGGTATGATTTGGATTTCTTGAGTACAAACCGGAAGAGCAAAAAAAAAAAAATTTAGGAGAGCGCACAATTCCATGTAACTGCGTGTGCGCTGAACCTCAATAGGCCAGCCGTTTTCCATAAAAATCTAACACGAAAAAAAAAAGTTGAAAATTGAAATTATTATGTATCGTTTTCATATAAAAGTTGAAAATTGAAATTTTCATATGGCTTTTTTTTTAGAACTGGATCAATGCTCGTGGACTTACTGTCCGTGAACATCGGTCTCAACTATATCCTCTGCATAGCCGGACTTTGCTGTTTAGCCTTCACCTTTGTCATGGTAAGTTGCGGACAATTTTTGTTTTTTCACTATTTTTTTTTTTTTTTTCTCCAGATGAATGTAGATCATAATGGTTTATCGTTGTCTGACGCTTGCCTGCAGATGGGAGACAAAATCGACAAGGTTGTGGACATTGCATTCGGTTTCGGCTCGCTGCTGCAGGTCTTCGTGCAGTGCTGGTGTATCCAAGAGCTGCTCGAATCGGTAAAGTAAACTAGGGATGAACGATTGTATGGTACAAATAAATGGGGTGAAAAAAAAAAACAAAAATGTTTCATCACTCGGTGCGAAAATCGCAATTTTCGCACTTTCTGATGAAAAATTGCCTAAATCAGGAGTTCAGTAATGTACTAAACTTGTCGATTTTCCGGGATACAGAGCACATCGCTGGTCGACGGTGCATTCTACGCGAATTGGTGGGATTACGGGCCCATCGTGAAGCGTATCCTTGTCACTCTTGGACTGGGTAACCAAATCGAATGTAGACTCACTGCATTTAGAATCGTCGATCTGACCGTGCCAACGTTTGCCACAGTAAAATCTGAATTACGTATTCTATGTCGATAACACCATAATTCATTGAGCGTTCAACTCATTGATTATTTAATCTCGTTTTTTACCCAGATACTGAATCAGGCTTACTCAGCTTGCCTGTTGCTCCTGAGGATTTAATTAATCCTGCTTATATAGGACAATGTACACGGAGTAGCAGAGAAAACTAGAGTAGATTGATGTAATGTAGAATTTCTGTTAACACCGTCAGTCCGAAAAAAAAAAAAAAAAAAAAAACTATTGACTATCGGGCGGTAAAAGAGTGAAATTATAAATTAACGTTGCACGATTAACGTTCAACTGACTGCATGATTGAATAGGCTCCCGGCAAGGTATTTGTTCGTGTTGAAAAATTAGTTGGTAACGATTAATGTTTTAAGCCAGAGCAATTGGTTTGTCGTGCGGGTAGAACAATTCGTGGCTCGTTGTGCAAATATTTCGAGACTTCGAACTATTATCCTACGTACGGTGAATGTGTAATTTAATGTCCCGTTAATGCTGCCCTAAATTCATCGACCCTCCCGACACCCACGACGCTTCCGGTTTTGCACTAATCTCCGGAACGTGTGCACGACGAGCAGAGCTATACAATTCGTTCCGATCGAGTTTTTGTATATTTCTACATTTATATATTTTTTTTAATTTTATCTACTTACAGTATACGTCATTTATTTATTTATCGAACGCGCTCTTTTACAATGAAAATGCAGAAATAAAGAGAAAAATAAGATTGCATTTATTACAGTGTATTCCAATTAAATGAAATTAATAGATCACAATAGACTATAATAAGATAATAAAGTGTCGATGGAAGAGATGTTTGGGAAGAGATTCAATAGTTATCCGTAGAGTACGACCCGAATTGATAGTGCGCGTGTGTTAATTGCGTACCAGAAACTTTTTACTGTGCAGTATCGTCGAGAAAGAAACTGTGAGATGTAAAAAGATATTTCATTTGCTAATCTCGACAAGGGCGCGCTTTCATTTTCGCGTTGTCGATATATTTCACCCGCACTTATTCCCATGTGGGTATTCCAGCTTCAACCGTTCGACTCAGGCTGGGCCTCGGATAGAGCTCCATATAAAAAAAATTCAATTTACCTATTAATCGAAACGGCTCTTAACGCATGACTGAAATGCGTGAGAATTAGAATCCCAAAGTCCATCTGAGACACACCGAGATAATCTGTTGGTAGCTCACCTGATAAACGCGTCGTCGAACTCGGCACTACAGTAAACTTCATCGCCGTTCAACGGACAAATGCCGAGTGGGATGTCCGAATCGATATGTCCACTTCCGCGTACGGGATTCTCCACCCTCGCGACTTAATTTTTCACTCTATTCCTTTACTTTCCGTCGGCCCAAGCAGATGGACGAGGCTGGCGGGTCGAGTTCTTCATTAAAAGATTAAAAAATCATGGACGATCCACCGACAGCGGTGAAGGGACGACGATTTGACAACAAAGAAACAACCCGACGTCGAAGACTATACTTTGATGACCGATTGAAAAAAATTACCCAGCAGACCCTGCACAAACTCATGCGAGAGAGAAGAAACATTTACAGACGGCATTAAAACGAAAACGATAAGTAGACTGTCCGATCGCTTCTTCTGCTCTTTGATCACAGGAAAGATGTTCAATATCTCCCCCATAATTAGTCCCGATCGCTAACCTACCGTCCAGTGGCATTGGAAAAGGGAATAGCTAATCAAGCCGCGCGCGACAGGAAATGCGGCGCCAAAAAATGCATGTCAGCCAGTCACGTGGTAGAAGCGTAGCCGAGTGTGCCAACTGTACGTCCCGGCAGAGCGAGGTAATCGGTCGGGCCAGGGAGAAAATCGCGAGACGGATGCACACCCTCCATGGCACACGCGGATCCGACACGCCGGACAATGAATTTCCATAATATCAACGAATACAACGTCTTTATGAACTGGCTGTCGGCCAACTTCCTTCCTGTCACCGAGGATAAGAAACGTCTGGGACTCGGCAAAACGATCTGCCTGATAACCGAGTGGACCGTCATGCTGACATTTTTCGCAACGATGTTGATTGGCGTGACCTATTACGCGCATCCCAAAGAAGCTCTGAAAAAAACCGGCCCCAGTATTATAATATACACCGAGGTAATGATTATTTCGGTTTACCTGAACTGCCGGCGGGGACGCCTGCGAAACTTCGTTCTCAACGTGAACAGCAGCCTCGTACAGTCCGACAGCATGAAGCGATGCATCCGGGACACCGTCGATCTTAACATCACCCGCCTTAAGATCTACGCCATCGCGGGTGTCGGTTCCGTCTTCGTTTTCGCGGCAATGCCGATCGTGAGGGTCTTCGATAACGATCAATTCACCTACGACGATCTCACACTGCCGTCGTACACTCCCGGTGATCCCTTCAGTCCGGCTCTCTTCGCCCTATACGTGTGCGTGCAAACTGTTAGCATGACCCTCGCGATAATGAAAAAAGTCAGTATAGACATTTACACGAATTTCTGCATCACTCTGCTGACCGCCGAGTATCAGTGCCTTCAGAAACAAATAACGGCCGCCTTCGACGAAAACGACGAGAAATTGGTGATCGACGCTCTCAAGCAGTGCATCGAGCAACACTGTAAAGTCATGAAGTGTGTATTTATTTTTTAAATTTCTTCTTTTTCCTTTTTTTTCGCTTCTGTTTATTTTTTTATGTTTTTTTTTTTTTTTTTTTTTTTTCATATTCGGCTGTATCTCGTTTGCCAAGTTAAGAGATCGCTTTCCAATAGCAATAAACGATGCTATTAGAAAGCGAAAAAAAAAAAAACTAAAAACAATACTTTGATCATAAGATGAAAGTATTTTTTTTCTTTTCTTGCTTCCTCATAGATGAAGCTTTGCTATGGTGAGAAAAACAAATTTCGAGAATTTAATGAAAACATGTTCGGAATGTTCCAAAATATCGAAAAATCGCATTAAAGAATGCGATTTTTGTGTGTGTGTGTGTGAATCGAACGCAAAAAATTCAAACCGCTATAACTCGAGAACGCCTCGACCGATCAAGCTGAAGTTTCACACACAGCATATGTGGTCAAAAGTGAATGCATCTGCAAAATGTAATCCAAAAATATTCAGTTTTTTTTTTTTTTTGTACGCCATTTTTAATTTCTTCGAAAATGTCTGCACGCACTCTAGTTCTAGCTTACAATTGTTGAGTTATCTGGCTAAAAACGCGTACACAGATTGAATATGATCGCCCGATGATCCCAAAATTTCGGGAGAATCGATCGAAGTGTTTAAATTTTTATGTAATTTTGAATTTTTTTTTTTTTTCATTTTATGAACAATTAGTACTTTACATTAGACGCCATTCCTTATTAGATATTCATTTATCAGCGTGGAAAAAGAAATGGAATATAGTGCTGGAGTGACGACCAACGAAAAATGTTTATCAGCCACTTTTTATAAACAAAATTGTAAAATTAGTGATTTTGCGTATTTTCGACAGCGATTACTTTCCTTCTCGATGGCATCGCTGAAAACCCAGGTACTTGTCGTGTTTTACGGAAAGAAATACACAAGTCGGTGGATATGACGGGGTTGAAAAAGCTAGATAAAGGGTACGATTTGGATTTCTTGAGTACAAATCGCAAGAGCAAAAAAAAAAATTCAGGAGCGCATGATTCCATGTATTGTTTCGCACCATGCACAGATCCGACAAAGTGAAGCGTGACGTTGATATGTTTTTGCACGCTGAACCTCAATAGGCCAGCCCTTTTCCATAAAATTCTAACATGACGTTGCCGTTGAAAAAAAAAAAAAGTTGAAAATTGAAATTATTATATCGTTTTCTCATAAAAGTTGAAAATTGAAATTATTATATCGCTTTTTTATTCAGAACTGGATCAATACTCGTGGACATACTGGCCGTGAACATCGGTCTCAACTATATCCTCTGCATAGCCGGACTTTGTTGTTTAGCCTTCACCTTTGTCATGGTAAGTTGCGGACAATTTTTGTTTTTTTTTTTCACTATTTTCAGGTGAATGTAGATTATAATGGTTTATCGTTGTCTGACGCTCGCAGATGGGTGGCAACACGGACACGGCTACCCTCAAGGTTCTGGACATTGCATTCGGTTTCGGTTCGCTGCTGCAGGTCTTCGTGCAGTGCTGGTGTATCCAAGAGCTTCTCGAATCGGTAAAGTAAACCAGTGATGAACGATTGTATGGTACAAATAAATGGGGAGAAAAAAAATGTTTCATCACTCGGTGCGGAAATGGCCACTTTTCCGCCCGCTTCGCGTGCGGAAAACCGCCATTTTCGCACCTTGTGATAAAAAATTTCGTAGATCCCTCGGGCGAAACACTTTTTTCTAACTCGTGGAGTAATGTACTAATTCATCACTCGGTGCGAAAAAAGCCACATTTCTGCCCGCTTAGCGTGCGTAAAACCGCCGTTTCGCAACTTGTGATGAAAAATGTTTTTCGCCCTCGTGGAGCAATGTACTAATGTTGTCGATTTTCCGGGGTACAACAGAGCACAACGCTAGTCGACGATGCATGCTACGCGAATTGGTGGGATTACGGGCCCATCGCGAAGAGTATCCTTGTCACTCTTGGACTGGGTAACCAAATCGAATGTAGACTCACTGCATTTAGAATCGTCGATCTGACCGTGCCAACGTTTGCCACCGTAAAATCTGAATTATGTATTCTATATCGATAACACCATTATTCATTAAGCGATTAACTCATTAATTATTTAATCTCTTTTTTTACCCAGATACTGAATCAGGCTTACTCCGCTTGCCTGTTGCTCCTGAGGATTTAATTAATCCTGCTTATATAGGACAATGTATACGGAGTAGCAGAGAAAACTAAAGTAGATTGATGCAATGTACAGTTTCTGTTAACACCATCATTCCAAAAAAAAAAAAAAAAACTATTGACTATCGGGCGATAAAAGAGTGAAAATATAAATTAACGTTGCACGATTAACGTTCAACCGATTGCATGATTGAACAGGCTCCCGGCAAGGTATTTGATCGTGTTAAAAAGTTTAAAAATTAGTTGGTAACAATTAATGTTTTAAGCCAAAGCAATTAGTTTGTCGTGCGGGTAGAAATAATGCGTGGCTCTTTGTGCAAGTATTTCGAGACTTCGAACTACTATCATACGTACGGTGAATGTGTAATTTAATGTCTCGTTAATGCTGCCCTAAATTCATCGGCCCTCCCAGCACCCGCGCCGCTTCTGGTTTTGCACTAATCTCCGAAAGGTCTGCACGATGAGCAAAGCTATATAATTCGTTCCGATCGAGTTTTTGTATATTTCTCCATTTATATATTTTTATTTTATCTACTTATAGTATAATTCATTTACTTATTTATGGAACGCGCTCTTTTACGAAGAAAATCCAGAAATAATGAGAAAAATACGATTGCATTTATTATAGTGTATTCCAAATAAATAAAATTAAAAGATCACAATAGACTATAATAAGATAATAAAGTGTCGATGGAAGAGATGTTTGGGAAGAGATTCAATAGTTATTCGTAGAGTAGGACCCGAATTGATAGTGCGTGTGTGTAAATTGCGTACCAGAGACTTTTTACTGTGCAGTATCGTCGAGAAAGAAACTGTGAGATGTAAAAAGATATTTCATTTGCTAATCTCGACAAGGGCGCGCTTTCGTTTTCGCGTTGTCGATATATTTTACCCGCACTTATTCCCATGTGGGTTTTACAGCTTCAACCGTTCGACTCAGGCTGGGCCTCAGATAGAGCTCCATATAAAAAAAATTTAATTTACCCATTAATCGAAACGGCTCTTAACGAATGACTGAAATGCGTGAGAATTAGAATCCCAAAGCCCATCTGAGACACACCGAGATAATCTGTTGGTAGCTCACCTGACAAACGCGTCGTCGAACTCGGCACAACACCACTTCATCGCCGTTCGACGGACAAACAACGAGTGAGGAACCGAATCGATATGTCCACTTCCGCGTACGGGATTCTCCGCCCTCGCGACTTAATCTTCCACTCTATTCCTTTGCTTTCCGGCGGCCCAGGCACAGGTGGACGGGGCTCGAGGGCAGAGTTCCTCATTAAAAGATTAAAAAATCATGAGCGATTCACCGACAGCGATGAAGGGACGACGATTTGACAACAAAGAAACAACCCGACGTCGAAGATTGTACTATGATGATCAATTGAAAAAATTATCCAGCAGACCCTGCACAAACTCATGCGAGAGAAAAGAAACATTTACAGACGGCATCAAAATGAAAACGATAAGTGGGGTCTCCGTTCGCTTGTTCCGCTCAGCTAATTATAGCGAAGAAATTTAATATTTCTCCGTTTCGCGTATTAATCCCGACGTCTCGATCGCCGCCCTATCGTCCAGTGGCATTGGAAAAGGGAATAGCTAATGCACCGCGAATGAGTGCATGCAAGCCAGTCACGAGGTAGAAGCGTAGCCGAGTGTGCCAACTGTACTTCCCGACAGAGCGAAGACATCGATCGACCTAGGTAGAAGATCGCGAGTCGGATGCACGCCCTCCTCGGCACGCGCAGACCCGACACGCCCGACAATGAACTTCCATAGTATTAACGAGTACAACGTCTTTATGAACTCTCTGTCGGGCAACTTCTTTCCTCTCACCAAGGATAAAAACGATCTGAGCATCGGCAAAACGATCTACGTGATCTTCGGCTGGATCGCTATTCTCACATGTCTCTTCACGATGACGATTGGCCTGGTCTGTTACGCGGAGCCCATAGACACTCTGCAAAAAGCCGGTCCCACTATTATAGTATCCATTGAGGTACTTATTATTTCGGCTTACCTGAACTTCCGGCAGGGACACCTGCGAAACTTCATTCTCAGCGTAAACAGCACCCTCGTAGAGTCCGACGATCTGAAACGGTGCATCCGGGACATCGTCGACCTCAACAAGAATCGCCTGAAGATCTACGCCTTCGCTGGTATCGGATCCGTTGTCGTCTTCGCCGGACTGCCGATCCTGAAGATCTTCGATGACGATCCATTGACATACAACGATTACACACTGCCGGCCTACGCTCCCGGTGCTCCGTTCACCCCGAGTGTCTTCGCCCTTTACGTGATCGTGCAAACTATCAGCTGCACCTGCATCATGACGAAAAAAGTCGGTATAGACGTTTACACGAATTACTGCATCACTCTCTTGACCGCCGAGTATCGATATCTTCAGGGAAAAATAACGATCGCCTTTGACGAGAAGGACGAAAATTTGGTGATCTACGCTCTCAAGCAGTGCGTCAAGCAACACTGCAACATCATGAAGTGTGTATATATATTTTTCAAGTTTCTTCTTCTCTCTTTTCGCTTTTCTTTATTTTTTCATATTCGGCTGTATCTCGTTATCCAACGTGAGAAATCGCTTTCCATTAGCAATAAACGATGCTATTAGAGAGCGAATAAACAAACAAACAAAAAATAACTTGTTCATAGGATGAAAGTATTTTTTTTTCTAAGTCATGCATGAAAAGTGCTGCTTTATGTGGGCCCGGGCGCGACATAAAGTGGCGCTTTACGAGAAAGCGTATCGTAAATACTGTGCGCATGCGCACATCGGTCTGCTTTTTTACATTATTTTCACGCCCGGCTAGCAACATAACCTGGCAGTTTTCATGCATTCGTTACAACAAGTAGTACGCGATACTTGTGCGTAAAATCGAACTCCCGACGGCGGTTGTGAAGTGGCCACTTCCCAACCTTCGTCGAAAGTCCGCTTTTACGCACTAGTATCGCAAAGTACTATTTTTTTCTTTTTTTTTTCAGATCTGGATCAATGCTCGTGGATATTCTGTCCGTGAACATCGGTCTCACTTATCTCCTCTGCATAGCTGGATTTTGCTGTTTGGCATTCACATTTATCAGGGTAAATTGCGGACATATTTTTTTTTTGTTCACCATTTTACGGGTGAATGTAGATCATAATGTTTCATCGTTCGCCGGCGCTTGACTGCAGATGCCGGGAGGCTACATCACCAAGTTTGTGGACGTTGCATTCACTTCAGGTTCGATGCTGCAGGTCTTCGTGCTGTGCTGGTGCATTCAAGAGCTGCTCGAAGCGGTAAAGTAAACGAGGAATGAACGATTGAATGGCACAAGTAAATATGGGTAGATAAAAAATTGTCTTGTCGATTTTACGGCGTGCAGAGCACGTCGGTGACCGACGGTGCATTCTACAAGAATTGGTGCGAACGAGGACCCGTCGTGAGGAGAATCCTTCTCATTTTTGGACTGGGTAACCAAACCGAATGCAGACTCACTGCATTCAGAATCGTCGATCTGACCGTGCCAACGTTTGCCACAGTAAAATCTGCATTTTGTATTTTATATCGATAACACCAACATTCATTAAGCGATTAACTCATTAATTATTTAATATCTTTTTTTTTTTACTTAGATACTGAATCAGGCTTACTCGGCTTGCCTGTTGCTCCTGAGGTTCTAACGAGTCCTGCTTTGTAACACGTATATGTATTGTGCGTAATGTATAGGGAGTAGCGGAGAAAACTAAAGTAAATGAATTCAATTTAGTGTTTCTGTTAACGACGGCATTCGGAAAAAATTACTATTGACGATCGAGCGGTAGAAGAGTGAAATTATAAATTAACGTTGCACGATTAACGTTCAACTGACTGACATGATTAAATGGGCTCCAACCAGGCTATTTGATCGTCCTAAAAAATTCGTTGGTGACAATTAATTTGTGAGGCCAAGGCAATTAGTTTGGCGAGCGCGTGGAATAATGCGCGGTTCGTTGTGCAAATATTTCGAGACTTCGAAGTATTGTCCTGCGTACGGCGAATATGTAATTTAATGTCTCGTTAATGCCGCCCTAAATTCACCCCCCACCCCCGGCACCCGCGCCGCTTCCGGTTCTGCACTGATCTTCGGGAGGCGTGCACAATGTACAAAGCTATTTTATCCGTTCCGATCGTAGTTTTTAGATGTTTTTACATTTATATTATTTTATTTTTTATCTACTTAGACAATACTTAATTTATTTATGTATCTATTTGCGGCACGCGCACTTTTACACAGAAAATACAGAAATAAAGAGAAATATACGATTGCATTTATATAATGGGCAGATCTGTCTGTGAGGCCAGAACTGATTTTTAGGGTTCAAATGGTAATTTGCGATATAAATGCGGTAAAGCCAACTTTATATCCACGCTGGTCAATTGAGTCACATCGCGTGCGGTAAAGCCAACTTTATACGCACGCTCGTCAATTGAGTCGCATCGCGTGCGGTAAAGCCAATTTTATACGCACGCTGGTCAATTGAATCACATCGCGTGCGGTAAAGCCAACTTTACACGCACGCTGTCAAGTGAGTCACTTCACGTGAGGTGAAGCCCACTTTATACGCAGGCTGTCAAGTGAATCACTTCACCTGAGGTAAAGCTAACTTTATACGCCCACTGTAAAATGAGTCGCTTCACGTGTGACGCACTTCACAGTCCGCGTATGATGTTCGCTACACCGCACTAGTGTCGCATAATATTATTTACGAATGCAGTCGAAGAGTGCTCCTTCGTGCCTGCAAATTGCGGCGCTGTTCAGCCAGCGTGCGTAAAGTACAAGGAGCGTGTGTAAAGTAAAATCACCCCGATGTGCACATGCGCTGGATATTTACAGTGCACTTAGCTGTAAACCGCCAACTGCCCCACTCTCGGCAGGCACGAAAAGTAGCACTTTTTCGTGCATTAGTTACATAGAGTATACTTGTTTTGTGTGCGTAATTTTTGATATCATGTTGATCGCCGATTCTTCAATTCTCGAACACATCTCAGCATCATCTGGAGACTCGATCGCAGTCCGATCAAAAGATCGGCGCGCTCTCGCTGAAGACTCCTCAACTTTGACAGAGCCGGGCTTCTCCTCGGTTCCTTCGACACTCCCCATTCCCAGTCCTCGAAACCTTCACTGATTTCCAAATGAATTTCCGACTCCGATTTCTCCAGCGTCAACGACTCCGATTTCTCCAGCGCCACCGATCCCGCTGATATCTCGTTTTCATCCTGGCGAGAGTTGATTTTTTTACTATGTCGCGGACGATAGTCGGCCTCGAGATTTCTGACGTTGTCTTCACTATCGACTGATCTCCGCGCCTGGAAATCGCAGGATGCAGCGACGTTGCATGCGGATACTCGCCTATCCGGACCACTACCGAATCTGTAAGAAAAAGTTGAAAATTGAAATTATTATATCGCTTTCTCATAAAAGTTGAAAATCGAAATTTTCATATCGTCTTTCTCATAATGTTCCTTTATTCGCGACAACTCTTCGATGAAGAAGCATTTTTCGTATTTTTTGTCTCCTCATAGAGGAAGCTTGATCGGTCGAGGCGTTCTCCAGTTATAGCGGTTGAAATTTTTCGCGTGCGATTCACACACATACGCACACACATACATCGGGACATTTTTTTTAGTACGATTTTTCGATGCTCCGGAACATTCTGAACACTTTTTCATTGAAATCTCCATTTTTTTTTTTCACCCTAACAAACCTCTATGGGGAATCAAAACAATGAAAATTCTCGTATAGACTATGCATGTAATCGCCGTAGACTATATGCAATCCAATTACATTTTTTATTTGATTTAATGTTTATTTTATTTATTTATTTTCTTTTTTTTTCATTTTTTTATTGCTCCGTGTCACTTCCAATCGAGTCAATTGTAAAGTTGCGTACGAGATACTTCCTCATGCAGTATCATCGAGAAAGGGACTGTCGAGGGGTAAGAAAAGATGAAAGGCAAACTCACGTTACTCGGGAATCGAATCTCCGAACGTTGGAACAAGTATCTCGTCTGCGAAAGAGGGTACTTCGCTTTATTCCCGGAGGTTTCACAGTCGCCGGAACATTTCCCGATCCCGTTGACCTCGGAGCTCGCAGCATCACGAATCTGTGCGCGATTATTCAGAATCGAAGCGTTCCCCTGGCTCGACACATATATGAGATAAAAAACTGTCGATCCTCTTTCTCTTTTTTTTTCCGACAATCTCTCAACGGTACACGAAAATTTTTATTCTTTTTATTTAATCTTCTGTGTTTTTTTTTTTTTTTTAATGAAATGAAAATATTCAAAGCGAAACATTTTTTTTTTTTTTTTGCGGGCTTTGACCGAGAGCGTAAAGCCTTTAGCGGCAAGTCCACCGGTGACTTCTCGGGACTAAACTGGGTTTACATATTTAACCTGGTTTGAATGCTGAATTTTCCGTCGAGCCTGAAAACGAGACGTTTCCACGTCCGTGTAAGCAGCCTCCAGCGGCGGTGTCGAGCGAACAAACCGCGACTTTATTCTAGGCACCGTCGCGAATCCTTATGCGAATGAATTTTTTCGCTCCGTCTATGATGCACTCGTTCGCCCCGTTGGCCTTTCCCCGAGAAACTCTCCTTCCTTTCTCATTTAGATGCACTCCCGCGTTCGTTAAAACGTTATAACCCGAGAAAACTTTAATTCGCTCCGCCGCGATACACTCATAATTTTAATAGAAATCTGAATATTAAGGACGCTTGAAATTTTATCACATTGCGAAAGTACGGCTTGGTTCAAATTTCAGCCAAACGTCACCAACTACCACTTGTTTCGCACTTCGCCCCTCACAATAGTAATAATAATAATAATAATAATAATAATAATAATAATAATAATAATAATAATAATAATAATAATAATAATAATAATAATAATAATAATAATAATAATAATACTTTATTATTATTATTATTATGACACTACATATAGATTGGAAAAAGAGGACTGGCTCGTAACAGCGAATTGAGCGTCGCTCGATCGAAGGCTGAAATCGTCGAGCGATTACATGATAGATTGATAAATTGCCGTAGAGAGGGGAAGGAGGAAGAAAACAGGAGGAACGCCGAGAGGACCACGAATGGACTGTCATCCGTAAGATTGCCAGCGACGCGGTATTGTACGAGAGAGCATCGTCGGTGACAGTTCATTCGATTCTTCTGCTTTTTCATCTTCCTCTATACCTCTTCGTTTTGCGATTTCTTCGCTCCCCTCCGTCATTCACCCTCGTATCCTGGGCCCGCGCGCCGAACTCCACCGAAACTGCAGCAGAAGAATGGTTCCGGCAGATAGAAGCCGCCCGCGCTTCGGGCTATCACCATCGTGCTTTCGGAACGGGATATCATACACTGTCCCGAGGGAGATGTATGTATATATATATATATATATCTCTATATATCTCTATATATATATATATATACATAATATACAGTATACCTATACCTGCTGCCAGCGGGGATTCTTTCTGTCGTCCCTCGTCTCCCGTCCAGTCTGGACACTCGCGAAAATTGGATTGCCAGTTTTTCCTCCTCCGTTCATCCAAAGCGCATTTCATACCGCTTTCTTCGTTCCTCCGCTTTTCGTATCGATCCCCCACTCACTCGGCTGGCGAGTTGTAAAATTGTCGGCGTTTCCCCGAGTTACTGGATAACTGGCCGGGCAAAGATAACGGAGGTAACGACTAGTATCCAACTAACTCGCGACTTAATCACTTCTTTTTAAAATTAATAACAACATGTCTGAACAGCGCCCATGAACGTTAAATAAAAAAGCAAAAAAATATATTTAATAGCAAGGCTCTGACAATTACTGACATTACAGTACTTTTTCATTGATAGGGTACTTGAAAGCGAACTAAATGATGACGATATAGATGTGTAGGTGTAAAATAGCATGCGGAAACAACTCGTGAAAATTAGATTTTATTTACTCGTCACTCGATAAGGCGACGCTTTCGATTTAACGTTTTTGATATATGCCGCGTACACATATTCCCATGTGGCTTTTTCACTTTCAATCGTTCGACTCGAGCTGACCCTCGGATGGGGCTTGGTATCGAGAAATTAAATTTAATTTTTAATTCAAGAGACTTTCAACGAATTACCGAAATGCATGAGAATTCGAACCCGACACGAACACACCGACATAATCTGTTGGGAGCTTATCCGACAAACGCATCGTCGAACTGGGCACAACGGCAGCTCATCGCCGCTCGATGAACAAGCGGCGAGCGCGGAACCACATCGACATGTCCACTTCCGCATGCGTGGGTTCCCAACGATCTCGGCTTAATCATTCACTCTCGGAGCCACATAATTTCGCCGAAATTAGGATCGGCCAAATCGCGTCTCATGGTCAAAAGTTATGGGTTCGAACGCACTTCATGCGAATAGTCAAATATTCGAAACTTTATTTTTCCGAATCACCGAATTGTCGAATCGTTATTTTTCCGAATCGCCGAATTGCCGAATCGTTATTTTTCCGAATTATCAAATTTCCTAAACTTTATTATTCCGAATCTTCATATAAGCGAACGTTACACTTCGGAAATAGCAATTGACCGTACGTCAATCCTCCGTATCGTCATTTTTTCGAATAATAATTTCACCGAACGTCATTTTCCCGAATCGTTAAACTTTCAGATGTCAAGTCGCCGAATCGTCGTTCGTCCAAATCGCCAATCAACCGTATCACGAAACTAAATAGTGATGAGTGAATATTCTGACCATCTGCTGTTATATCTATTCACCGTAGGGGATAAAATTGTACAATTTCAGATGAATAGAAAACTATCGCAGAACCGCGTAGAAATTTCATTCGGTCAGAACGCAACCCATGCTTGGCGCGCCAGTATTTTCCGGCTCTTGCTTGCAGTCCGAAACCTACGTGGGCAAGCTCATGGCCGCTATGTTCGCAATTGGGTTCGCTGATCGAGGTCTGCATGGTGTGCTCGTGTGTCCAAGAATTGCTCGATATGGTAAAGTAAGCGAGGCATGAACAATTGAATAGTACAAATAGATGAGAGAAAAGAAATATCTTGTCGATTTTCTTTGGTGCAGAGCGCGGCGGTAGCCGACGGTGCATTCTACGAGAATAGTCACGAACGAGGACCCCATCGTCGGGTGTATCTTCCGGATTGTGTCGGACTGGATAGCGAAATCGAATGTAGACTCACTGCATTTAGAGTCGTCGATCTGACCGTCCCCACTCTTGCCACGGTAAAATCTCGACGATATAATCTACATCGATAACACGGATCATTCACGAAGCGACTAATTCATTAATAATTTAATGTCATTTTTTTTACGCCGACACTGAATCGAGCTTACTCCGCTCGCTTTCTTCGCTTGACGGTTCAATGAATCCCAATTTATAGTGCAATGTTTAATACAACGCATAGTACAGTGTACAACGCCATTCTAATTCCTCATCGCTACTCTTAAGTTTACTTTTTCATCGTTTATTGTTCTATTTGTTATTATTATTATACTCGTCAATGCATTACGTAAACTGCAAACTATTCTGAACTGTAAATTTTCTTCGTTTCGCTACATGTACCGCTTATCTCTGCATCTGTATCTATCCGTATCGCTTGGTTGTTTAGATCAATTTTATTTATAGTGTTTCTATTAACGCCACCGTTCCGAAAAAACCTGTCGACGATCGAGCGCTGAATGATAAAAACAATTAATTGACGATGCACAATTAACGTTCACATTGAACTGCATGACTGAATAGGCACCCGGCGATTTATTTGCTGGGGGCAAAAAATTGCTAACCAATTAATCTGTTGGACCGAGGCGATTAGTTTCTCGGGCAAGTAGATTAATTGCTTGGCAGCCAACGAATTTTTTGGCACAACCGAATTAATCGCCCGGAGCACATTTAATCACGCAATTGGTGCAACTAATTATCTTTTTCCGTGGATCCTCCAGCCGAGACTTTGATTGCCGTTACTTCGCCACCGGAAACGCCAGCCAGTGCCGAGATAAAATAATCCAATTACGCTCAAAATCCACTAGAAAAGTATGTAACGATGAGACTCACAGAATCCAAATGTCACACTAATCGCAGATCCGCTGCGGGTTTCAATCAGTGCACCTTTCGACGAACTTGTCACGAGTGGAACGAGAAATCGATGCGTGGTGTATGCGAAACCCCATCCGCTCGGTTTAAAATATTTTTTCCGCCGTTCTCCCTCTTCACGGAGGAAGTTCAACCCCCTCTGCGGCTCGTCAACAATGTGAGACGCCCACCGGTGCGTATCTGCGGTGCACAGAGGAAGACAATTTTACGACAAACAGTGGCAATCATCGGCATACATAGGTCGGAAAAGATACTTTTGCTGACAAATCAACCCAAGTACAGCCATGGAGCATGCATTTTTTTATCGGGTAAAAAAATACCGGAACTGTAATTGCATACTTCATCAAAGCGAAAAAAAAAAAACAATACCGCGATCGTCCTCCGAGTGCCCCTTAGTGTTTATCTATTTTTTTTTCTCCTCAGCAATTTCCTCCGCTCTTATCTCCGGCCCGGAGTGGATTCGCAAAGGGAATAGCTAATCGTGCCGCATCAACGTTCCGGGATCCCTGGGCGTTGATCCGTCCAGTTGCCACCGAGAACTGCCGCCAAGTATATCCTGAAAAAATAAAAAATAAAACTTTCACTTCCGGCATATTGGAGCATTATTTGCGAAAAAAAAAAGATAACAGTAATCGCTTGCGTCGAGGAAGCCCGGAAACTTTGACCGATGGCCCGTGAGGAGCTGATTCGAGAGCGAGTCATGGACTTCCGGAGCATAAGCAAGTTCAACGTCGCCGTCAACGCTCTGTCCGGGAACTTTCTGCCGCTCGATCGAGAGAACTCCGGTCTCGGTTTCGTCTCGACGACTTACATGATCTTCGCATGGTTCGTCAAGTTGATCTACGCGGCCGCGACGACTTACGGCCTCGTCTATCACGAGTCCGTCGTCGTGGCTCTCAATACAAGCGCAACAACCATGCTCGTCGTCACGGAGATGCTCATCGTCAGCTTTTACATGAATCTTCGACGGGACTATCTTCGCAAACTGGTCGGCAAGTTCAACGGAATCATCGTCGACTCCACGCGCATGAGGCAACGGATTCGCGAGACCGTCGATCCACCGATGAAACGCTTGAGGATCTACACGATCGCTGCGGTTAGCTCGGTGGCCCTCTGGGCTGGGATGCCGTTCGCCAGGGTCTTCGAGACCGATCAGTTCACCTACACCGACTTCAACATTCCGACCTACTGCCCCGGTATGCCGTTCACCGTCAACGCCTTCGTCGTCGCCGTCATCGCCGATGGCATCGGCGCCGTTTACGTCATATTCACGAAAAACAGCCTCGACGTATACGTCACCTACTTCGTCGCCCTTCTCACCGCCGAGTATCGGTACGTACGCGAACAGATGACCAGCGCCCTGCGCGAGGAGAACGCCGATGGGGATGAGAAAGTCGTCCTCCGCTCTCTGCAAAAATGCATCAGACATCACATCGTCGTTATCGAGTATGCTTGTTAACAATTTATTTTCCGTGTTTTTTTCCCGCACTAGTGCTCAAAAGCAAACTTTCCCGCACTAGTGCGGACAAAAAAAAATCGGGAAAATCGGTTCGTGACACGGGCGAGGAAAATTGATCTCTCTTGCACTCGTGTGAAGCGCCTTGCTCGTCTTCGGCTCGTCACTTCAGACTCGTCGAGAATTATCGATTTTTCTTGCCCTTGTTACGAAAATAACCATTTTTTTTTTTGTTTGTTTTTTGCAAAAATTCAAATGTTTGTAAGAAAAAGATATTTTTGTCGTTGCGTTAATCGTTTTTTTCTAGAATAGGACAAATGCTCACCGACTTGTTGTCTCTCAACGTCGGTCTGACTTATCTCAGCTGCATACTGAGATTCTGCCTTCAGGGTTTCTTCCTCTTCACGGTGAGACTCCGAAAGTTGATTGGTGTATTTTAACCCTCAACGTACCGAGCTCTCTCGCTGAGGGAGACACTGAAATTTGCCAAGACGCAACCTTCGACCGATTCGAGTAACAAGTTAACGTGCAAAAAAAAAAAATCTAAAAAAATTGACTGACGTACCTTGAAGGATTGTTTTTTTTTTTTTTTTCATGGTAACGCAGAAGAAAATTTATGAAGAACATCCGTATCGTTTTTGTGCTTAAAAGAAGGCATGGTCGTTTGCGATTGGCAAAAAATCCCCGGTACCTGAAGGATTAAAAATATATATCGAAGTTATTTTTTATTTAATAAGATTTAACCTGTTCTGTATTCGACCGGACAGATTCCAGGCGCTTATTTCGCGAAATTCGTGTTCACCCTATTCTCGATGGGAAATTTGATACAAGTTTACATACTCTGCTGGTGCATTCAGGAGTTGCTGGAATCGGTAATGCGAGCGTCCGACGAATCGATGTCGGGAGAGTGATTTAATGCTTCGGAGTAATGAAATTTTACCGGGCTTCCCGGCTTCTCAGAGCACATCTATAACCGACGACGCTTTTCACGAAAATTGGCACGGACGAGGAGACGCCGTAAAGAGTATCTTCCGCACTATAGCGTTGAGCAACCAGATAGAGTGCCGACTGACCGCCTTTCGCATCGTCGATCTGACCGTGCCCGCTTTCAGTTCGGTAAATACGCCTATCATTCCATTTCGGTTCATTATAATTTTTTTTTTTTTTTGTAATTACCGATCGAAGCTATACTTTAATAAAAAAAAATATATATATCTGTACCCAGATATTGAACCAAGCTTACTCGGCCTGTCTGCTTCTGCTGAAGATCAACTGATTCACCGGCGAGTCCACGGATGTGTAGAAAATTCATAGAGAAGAAATGTTTATTATTGCATATATGAAATATATAGAAATGCCAAGTTACGAAAGAGTTTTACTGGATATTCAATGCACATTTTTTTTTTTTTTTTGTTTCTTTAAAATGAAAATCTTCTCAGACGTAAAATGGACCGTGTCGCAAGTTACGATAAAGTCTACCGAAAGAAGTTGATCTTTCAATAGAACCGACCGAGGTTCATTGCCTTTTGACAAACTCACTGCGAGTGCACGACGGAATCGATATGTCCACAAACCCCAGGGAACCCCTCACCCTTTCGACTCGAAATCTTTTTCTTCTCGTTCTTCCGTCCACGTAGGAAGGACAGCTCCCCCACATTAGCGATTCATAAGTCCTGGAAGGTAAAAAACATCGGCGGCCGTCCGAAGAGAGGTAATTGAGATAAACACGGGGCAATTTGTTGTGGAACGTCTGTGAGGAAAACGATACATCGATTGAACAAAGTGACTACAGTCTTAAGTAAAATAAAAACTTTCTAGAAAACGTTACTTTGATGATAAATTGGTTGAAAATCGTCATACGAGAAGGATGATGACTAAGGGAAAAATAATCACAGAGTTTAGCGGAGTGGGAATAAAAAGTGCTCGATTGATCTCCGTTCTCGGTGTGTTTTTTTTTTTTTTCTTGACCACCCCTTTGACTATCGCATTCGCGAGTTCCTATCCCCATAATTTCGGTGTTCATGAGACGCATTTACAAACGAAATGACGCTCGCCAAGACGATGAACTTCCGTAGCATGAACAAGTTCAATGTTGTCGTTAACACCCTGTCGGGTAACTTTCTTCCTCTGACCGAGAAAGACACGGATCTGGGACTAGTTTGTACTGCCTACATGATTTTCACATGGTCCGTAAAACTGATCTATCTGTCCGCGACGACCATCGGCCTGCTGTCCTACACATCGACCGCGGAGCTCATTCAGAAAGGTGGTGTCAATACTATCGTCAGTCTCGAAACCCTCATTCTCACGATTTATCTGAGATCTCGTCGTGACAATTTGCGCGATTTGATTCGCAAGATCAACAGCGTTATCGTCGATTCCAATGACTTCAAAGTGTGTCTGCGCGACGCCGTCGAGCCGCCTAAGAACCGATTGATAATCTATTCGGTAGCGGCCGCCGGTTCGGTGGTCGTCTGGGCTGGAATGCCTGTCATGAGACTCCTGAAGACGAATCGATTCACCTACAACGACTACACTGTCGCGGCCTATCTTCCCGGTGCTCCGTTCACCGTCGCCGTTTTTCTGTGCGGTATTCTCTTAGAGATAATGGGCAATGTTTACATCATCGTGAAAAAGACCGGTATCGACGTTTACGTGAGTTACTTGATCACCCTCCTGACCGCCGAGTACCGTTACGTCAGCGGGCAAATCGTCGACGCTCTCAGACGAGAGAACAGCGTGAAGAAGGTGGCCGATGATCTTCAAAAGTGCATACGACATCAGTGCGCCGTCATGGAGTGAGCGTGCTGGGCAATTCCGGGTGATCTGATGAGCTCGGAAATTGAAGTCCTGAAAATGTCCACAAACGTTGGTTTTTAGATCCTTAAGATTCTGTGCTAAAAATTATAACTAGCAATGACTTCGTGCTATGGCCATATCACCCGAAATTTTTCGTAAATTAAAATTTGTGGTTTCGTGCGATTTTTCGCGAAAAATCATATAGATAAAGTTCACGTGAAAAAGTTAACTTTTATAGAATCGGAGAAAATCTCAGAGAACTATTGTCTCTCAATGTCGGCCTCACGTATCTAAATTGCATATTGAGATTCTGTTTTTTAGCCTTCGCTCTCATTACGGTAAGTAATAAAAAAACAACTCTTTGAATTAAAAAAAAAAAAATGATTTTTCCACAATTTTCGCAGCGTTATCGCGAATTTGATTTTGGTGCAGATTCCAGGAGCTTACTTCGAAAAGTTCTTATACCTGATGTACACCAGCGGCAATTTAATACAAGTTTACATGCTCTGCTCGTGCGTTCAAGATTTACTCGAAGCGGTAATTCGCGAGCACTGGTCTCCTGTTCGAACTGAGAAAATTGTAAAGAAATAAATACAAAGAGCGGAGTTTGTGAAGTAATGAAAATCTTCGCGTTTCTCGGACACAGAGCACGTCGATAACAGACGATGCGTTTCACGAAGATTGGTACGAACGCGCTGTCGACGTTAAAAGTACTTTTCGCATTATCGTAACGAGCAATCGAATGGAGTGTCGCTTGACGGCTTTTCGGATCGTCGATCTGACGATCCCGACATTCGCTTCAGTAATTGAATTAGACGATTTTTCTCGAATCAATAGAAAAGTAAACAAATAAAAAATTTACATCGCTCTTGCCATAGATAATGAACCAGGCGTACACCGGCTGTCTACTGCTTCTCAGATTCAATTGAAGAAATTACGATTGTACTGTGCTATGAGTCCAAAGTTATCGATATGAAAGTTCTAGAGAGTCATTTAGTATTTTTAAAAATATGTACCGAAATTATTATATTTATTATTATATGTTACTTTTATTATTATATATTATATTTAATTATATTTGTTTAATAATATTTGCAGTGTACTCCATTCGACTGTACAGATTCCAGGTGCTTACTTCGGGAAATTCGCGCTCACCCAGTTCTCGATGGGAAATTTGATGCAAGTTTTCACACTCTGCTGGTGCAATCGCCAGTTGCTGAAATCGGTAATGCGAGCGTCTGGTGAATTCATGTTGGGAGAGTAAGTTAATGCTTCTTAGTATCAAAATTTTACTGGGTTTCCCGGTTTTCCAGAGCACATCTGTAACCAAAGACACTTTTCACAAAAATTGACACGGACGAAACGGCGCCGCAAAGTGTATTTTCCGCACTGTAGCGTTGAGTAATCAGATAGAGTGTCGACTAACTGCGTTTCGCATTGTTGATCTGACATTGCCAGCTTTCAGTTCGGTAAATACTCCTACGATTCCATTTGGGCCGATTATAATGATTTTACAATTACTGATCGAAATTACACGAAAAAAATGATTCAAAACTCAGATATTGAACCAAGCTTACTCGGCCTGTCAACTTCTGCAGAAGATCAACTGATTCGCCGGCGAGTCTATGTAAAAAATCGATGTAGAAGAAATATTTGTTATTGCATATATGAAATATGTAGAGATTCCGAGTTACGAAAACGTTTCATTGGATTTTCAATGATTCTTAAAAAAAAATCTTCTAATAATTTCCTTACCAAAAAATGTTGTTTTTAAGTTCTTTGAAATGAGCAAAAAATGAAGATCTTCCAAGACGTAAAATGGACGGTGTCGTAAGTTACGGTGGGACCGAATCTATCACAGATAGTTGGTCTTTAAACAGAACCGACAGAGATTCATTGCATTATGACAAACTCACTGCGAGTGCACGACGGAATCGATATGTCCACATCTCCCAGGGAACACTTCACCGGCTCGAGTCGACATTTTTTTCTTCCTTCTCGTTGTTCCGTTCACGTAGGAAGAACACAGCACGCCCACATTAGCAAGTCATAAGTCCCGGAAGGTAAAACATCGGTAGCCGTTCGAAGAGAGGTAATTGCGATAAATAGGAGGCAATTTGTTGAGGAACGTCTGGGGGAAAACGATACATCGATTAAACAAAGTGACTACAGTCTTAAATTAGAACTTGGTAGAAAACGTTACTTTGATGAAAACTTGGTTGGAACTCGCAGTACGATAATCCATGCTGACTGGGGCAAAAATAATTATAGAGTTTATCGGAGTAGGAATAAAAATGGCTCGATTGATCTCCACCCTCGGTGTCTTTTTCTTGACCCCCCTTTGACTGCCGCATTCGCGACTTCCCATCCCCATATAATTTCGTACGTGTTCATGAGGCGCATTTACAAACGGAATGATTAATCGTTAGGGCACGATCGATCGACGGGGTTCGCAATTGATTTCCTCAGTCGCAGCCAAGCCGCGAAGCCGAGTGTATAAAGGATTACAAGGGAATTAACGCACACCAAGTACAACTGCATTAATGCAGGAATCGAGAGTAGCATTAAAGCGCCCCAAAATGACGTCCGCCGGGACGATGAACTTCCGTAGCATGAACAAGTTCAATGTTGCCATTAACACACTGTCGGGTAACTTTTTTCCTCTGACCGAGAAAGACACGGATCTAGGATTAGTTTGTACCACCTACATGATTTTCACATGGTCCGTAAAATTGATGTATCTGACCGCGACGACCATCGGCTTACTGTCCAAATCGATCGGGGAGGCCATTCAGAAAGGTGGTGTCAACGCAATCGTGAGTCTGGAAACAGTTATTCTCACGATTTATCTGAGTTCTCGTCGTGAAAGATTGTGCGATTTTATTCGCAAGATCAACAGCGTTATCGTCGAGTCCAATGACTTCAGAGTATGTTTGCGCGACGCTGTCGAGCCTCCTAAGAACCGATTGAAAGTCTATTCGGTAGGGGCCACCGTTACGGTGATCGTCTGGGCCGGAATGCCTGTCTTGAAACTCTTGGACACGAATCGATTCACCTACGACGACTTCACGATCGCTGCATATCTGCCCGGTGCTCCGTTCACCGTCGATGTTTTTCTGTTCGGTATACTCCTAGAGATAATGGGCAATGTTTACATCACCGTGAAAAAGACCGGCATCGACGTTTACGTGACTTACTGCATCACCCTCCTGACCGCAGAGTATCGTTACGTTCATGAGCAAATCGGCGTCGCTCTGAGACGGGAGAACAGCAACAAGAAGGAGACTCTGGTGGCCGATGATCTTCGAAAGTGTTTGCGACATCAGTGCGTCGTCATGAAGTAAGTGTCCTGGGCAATTCCGGGTGATGTAGTTGAAGAGATTGGACATTGAAACCCTGGAAATGTCCTTGAATTTTTTATTAGATCCTTAAAATCCTGTACTAAACATTATAATCGGAAATGATTTCGGGCTATGTACCTTCTTATTGGCCATATCACCTGGAAATTCTCCAATATCTTGAATTCGTTTCATGCGATTGTTTACGAAATATCATTTAGACAAAGTTCTTAAGAAAATGTTAAATTTTATAGAATCGGAGAAAATCTCAGAGAACTCCTGTCACTGAATGTCGGCCTCACTTATTTGAATTGCATATTGAGATTCTGTTTTTTAGCTTTCTCTTTCATCACGGTAAGTAAAAAAAAAAAAAACCCCTTGCAATTAAAAAATGATTTTTCGTCAATTTATGCAGCGTTATGGCTTTGATTTCACTGCAGATTCCAGGAGCTCACTTCGAAACGTTCTTGTGCCTGACGTACACCATGAGCAATATGATACAAGTTTACATGCTCTGTTCGTGCGTTCAAGATTTACTCGATGCGGTAATGCGCGAGCACTGGTTTCTGTTCTGTACGAACGGAGAACATTGTAAAGAAAAAAAAAAAAAGAAAAAAAGTACGAAAAGCAGAGTTTGTGAATTAATGAAATCTTCGCGGTTTCTCGGGCACAGAGCACGTCGATAGCAGACGATGCGTTTCACGAAGATTGGCACGGACGCGGTCTCGACGTTAAAAGTCTTTTTCGCATTATCGTAATGAGCAATCAAATGGAATGTCGTCTGACCGCTTTTCGAATCGTCGATCTGACAATTCCGACATTCGCTTCGGTAATCGAATTCGACCATTTTTCTCGATAAAATTTTCGTAAATGAGCGAATAAAAATTCACATCGCTCTTTCCATTGCCATAGATAATGAATCAGGCTTACACCGGCTGTCTGCTGCTTCTAAGATTCAATTGAAGAATTAACGATGGCACGGTCACTCCAAAGTTATAGATAAGAAATTAAAAATATAACCTATCGGTAAGGTCTAGAAAGAAATTTGATATTTAAAAAAATATATATCGACGTTATTTTTTACTTAATAAGATTTACCGTGGACCTTATTCGCTTACACAGATTCCAGGTGCTTACTTCGCGAAGTTCGCGTTCAACCTGTTATCAGTGGGAAATTTGGTACAAGTTTACATACTCTGCTGGTGCATTCAAGTTGCTGGAATTGGTAATGCGAACGTCTGGCAAATCGATGTCGAGAGAGTAAGTTAATGCTTTGGAGGACCGACATTTTACGGGATTCCTCGATTTCCCAAAGCACATCTATAAGCGACGACGCTTTTCACGCAAATTGACGGAGACGAGGAGGCGCCGTAAAGAGTATCTTCCGCACTGTAGCGATGAGCAACCAGATGAAGTGTCGACCGACAGCATTTCGCATCGTCGATCTGACAGTGCTGGCTTTCGGTTCGGTAAATATTTCTGCGATTCCATTTGAGCTGATTATTTAATTATATTATAATGGCTGATCGGAGTTACACGACAAAAAAAAAAAGATCTTGACACAAATATCGAACCAAGCTCACCCGGCCTACTTACTTCTGCTGAAGATCAACCGATTCGCCGGCGAGTCCACGACTACCTGGAAAATTCATAGAGAAGAAATATTTATTATTGCATATATGAAATATATAGAGATTTCGACATACGAAAACGTTTCACGGGATTACCAATGGTTCTTAAGAAAAATTTCTAAAAAATACCTTGCGAAAAGATTTTTTTTACCTTTAAAATGAAAATCTTCTCAGACGTAAAGTAGACGGTGTCGTAAGTTGCGGTAGGGCCGAATCTACGCAAGCTAGTTGATCTTTTAACACGACGAAGGTTCATTGCCTTTTGTCAAAATCACTGCTAGCGCAGAACGGAATCGATATATCCACAACCCGCAGGAAACCCCTCACTCTCTCGAGTCGACATTTTTTTTTCTTCCTTCGCGGTCTTCCGTCCACGTAGGAAGGACAGCTCGCCCACATTAGTCAGTCATAAGTTCCGGAAGGTGAAACATCGTCAGCCGTCCGAAGAGAAGTAATTGAGATAAACACGGGGCAATTTGTTGAGGAACGTCTGTGGGGGAAAGCGATAGTTCGATTAAACAAAGTGACTACAGTCTTAAATTAAAACTTGATAGAAAACGTTACTTTGATGACAACTTGGTTGGAACTCGCAGTACGAGAACCATGCTGACTGGGGAAAAAATAATTGCAGAGTTTATCGGAGTAGGAATAAAAAGGGCTCGATTGATCTCCACCCTCGGTGTCTTTTTCTTGACCCCCCCTTTGACTATCGCATTCGCTAGTTCCCATCCCCATAATTTCGGTGTTCATTGAACGTATTTACAAACGGAATGATAAATCGCTATTGCACGGTCGATGGACGGAGTTCGCAATTGATTCCCTCAGTCGCAGCCAAGCCGTAAAGTCGAGTGTATAAAGGGTTTCGAGGGACACGCGTTAAGTACAATCGCATTAGTGTGCAGGTATCGAGAGTCGCATTGAACCGTCTCGAAATTGCACTCACCGGAACGATGAACTTCCGCAGCATGAACAAATTTAATGTTGTCGTTAATACGCTATCGGGTAACTTTCTTCCTCTGACCGAGAGAGACACGTATCTAGGATTAGCTTATACGAGCTATATGGTTTTCACATGGTCCGTAAAACTGCTCTATCTGACCGCGACGACCATCGGTCTGCTATCCTACACATCGACTGGGGAAACCATTCAAAAAGGTAGTGTCAACACAATCGTGAGTCTCGAAACGGTTATTCTCACGATTTATCTGAATTCTCGTCGTGAAAATTTGTGCAATTTGATTCGCAAGATCAACAGCGTTATCATCGAGTCCAATGACTTCAGAGTATGTTTTCGCGACGCTGTCGAGCCGCCTAAGAAACGATTGAAAATCTATTCGGTAGCGTCCGCCGGTTCGGTGGTCGTCTGGGCTGGAATGCCTGTCTTGAAACTCCTGGAGACGAATCGATTCACCTACAACGACTTCACGGTGACGGCCTATCTGCCCGGTGCTCCGTTCACCGTCGATGTTTTTCTGTTCGGTATACTCCTAGAGATAATGGGCAATGTTTATATCATCGTTAAAAAAACCGGAATCGACGTTTACGTGACTTACTGCATCACCCTCCTGACTGCCGAGTATCGTTACGTTCATCAGCAAATCGGCGTCGCTCTGGGACGGGAGAACAGCGACAAGGAGGAATCACTGGTGGCCGATGATCTTCGAAAGTGCTTGCGACATCAGTGCGTCGTCATGAAGTAAGCATGCTGGGCAATTCCCGCTGATGTTGCCGAAGAGATTGGAAATTGAAATCCTGCAAATGTCCTTGAATTTTTTTAATTAGATCCTTAAAATTCTGTACTAGACATTATAATTGGAAATGGTTTCGGGCTATGTGGGTACCTTCGTATTGGTCATGTCATCTGGAAATTCTCCAATCTTGAATTTGTTTCATGCGATTGTTTGCGAAATATCATATTTAAACAAAGTTCTTAAGGAAACGTTAACTTTTATAGAATTGGGGAAAATCTCAGAGAGCTCCTGTCACTGAATGTCGGCCTTACGTATTTAAATTGCATATTGAGATTCTGCTTTTTAGCCTTCGCTCTCATCACGGTAAGTTAAAAACAAAACCATTGTAGGTAATTAAAAAATTATTTTTCGTCAATTTGTATAGCGTTACTTTGATTTTGCTGCAGATTCCAGGAGCTTACTTCGAAACTTTCTTGTGTCTGCTGTACACCATTGGCAATTTGATACAAGTTTACATGCTCTGCTCGTGCGTTCAAGATTTACTCGAAGCGGTAATGCGCGAGCACTGGTCTCAGTTCGACACTGGTCTCTGTTCTGTTACGAACGGAGAACATTCTAATGAAAAAAAAAAAAAGTACAAAAAGCAGAGTTTGTGAATTAATGAAATGTTCGCGGTTTCTCGGACACAGAGCACGTCGATAGCAGACGATGCGTTTCACGAAGATTGGTACGGACGCGGTGTCGACGTTAAAAGTATTTTTCGCATTATCTTAATGAGCAATCGAATGGAATGTCGTCTGACCGCTTTTCGAATCGTCGATCTGACGGTTCCGACATTCGCTTCGGTAATGGAATTCGACCATTTTTCTCGATAAAATTTTCGTAAATGAACGTATGAAAATTCACATCGCTCTTTCCATTGCCATAGATAATAAACCAGGCCTACACCGGCTGTCTGCTGCTTCTAAGATTCAATTGAAGAAATTACGATGGTACGGTCACTCCAAAGTTATAGATAAGAAATTAAAAATATAACTTATCGGTAAGGCCTAAAAAGAAATTTAATATTAAAAAAAATGTATATCGACGTTATTTTTGACTCAATAAGATTTACCGTGGACTTTACTCGATTACGCGGATTCCAGGTGCTTACTTCGCGAAGTTTGCGTTCGCCCTGTTCTCAATGGGAAATTTGGTACAAGTTTACATACTCTGCTGGTGCATTCAGGTTGCTGGAATTGGTAATGCGAGCGTCTGGCGAATCGATGTCTGGAGAGTAAGCTAATGCTTTGGAGGACCGAAATTTTACTGGGTTCCTCGGTTTCCCAGAGCACTTCTGTAACCGATGGCGCTTTTCACGAAAATTGACGCAGACGAGGAGGCGCCGTAGAGAGTATCTTCCGCACTATAGCGATGAGCAACCAGATGAAGTGTCGACTGACCGTCGATTTGACAGTGCCGGCTTTCGGTTCTGTAAATATTTGTGCGATTCCATTTGAGCTGATTATTTAATAATATTATAATGGCTGATCGGAGTTAGACGACAAAAAAAATCTTGACACAAATATTGCACCAAGCTTACCCGGCCTACTCCCTTCTGCTGAAGATCAACCGATTCGCCGGCGAGTCCATGAATACCTGGAAAAAGCATAGAGAAGAAATATTTATTATTGAATATATGAAATATTATATAGCGATTTCGACATACAAAACCGTTTCACGGGATTTCCAATGATTCTTAAAAAATCTTTCTAAAAAATATCTTGCGAAAAGATTTTTTTACCTTCCTTAAAATGAAAATCTTCCCAGACGTAAAAAAAAAATGGTATCGTAAGTGACGGTAGGGACGAATCTACGCAAGCTAGTTGATCTTTCAACACGACGGAGCTTTATTGCCTGTTGACAAATCCACTGCTAGTGCAGAACCCAATCGATATATCAACAACCCGCAGGAAACTCCTCACCCTTTCGAGTCGAACATTTTATTTTTCCTTCCCGTTCTTCCGTCTACGTAGGAAGGACAGTTCCCCCCGCATTAACGATTCATAAGTCCCGGAAGGTACAGCATCGGCAGCCGTTCGAAGACAGGTAATTGAGATAAATGCGGGGCAATTTGTTGAGGAAGGTCTCTGGGGAAAACCATTCTTTGTGGAAATAAATTGCTGCAGTTTGAAATACAAACTTGGTAGAAAACCTTACTTCGATGACAAATTAGTTAGAATCTGCAATACGAGAAGTTTGATGACCGGGGAAAAAATAATTGCAGAGTTTATCGGAGTGGGAATAAAAAGGGCTCGATTGATCTCCGTCCTCGGTCTCTTTTTCTTGACTCCCTTTGAGTATCGCAGTCGCGCGTTCCCATGCTTCTAGATTCCACGCTCATAAGGAGCATTTCCAAACGGAATGATTAATCGTCCGGGCACGATCGATCGACGGAATTCGCGATTGATACCCTCAGTCGTAGCCGAGCCGCGAAGCCAAGTGTTCAAAGGATTTCAAAGGAATTTAGACACACCAAGTACAACTGCATTGGTGCAGGAATCGAGAGTCGCATTAAAGTGTCCCGAAATGACGCTCGCCGAGACAATGAACTTCCGCAGCATGAACAAGTTCAATGTTGTCGTTAATACACTGTCGGGTAACTTTTTTCCTCTGACCGAGAAAGACACCGATCTGGGATTAATTTGTACTACCTACATGATTTTCACATGGTCCGTAAAATTGATGTATCTGACCGCGACGACCGTCGGCTTACTGTCCACATCAACCGCGGAGGCCATTCAGAAAGGTAGTATCAACACAATCGTGAGTCTGGAAACAGTTATTCTCACGATTTATCTGAGGTCTCGTCGTGAAAATGTGTGCAATTTGATTCGCAAGATCAATAGCGTCATCGTCGAATCCGCTGATTTCAAAGTATGTTTGCGCGACGCCGTCGAGCCACCTAAGAACCGATTGAAAATCTATTCGGTAGCGGCCACCGGTTCGGTGATCGTCTGGGCTGGAATGCCTGTCTTGAGACTCCTGGAGACGAATCGATTCACCTACGACGACTTCACGATCGCTGCATATCTGCCCGGTGCTCCGTTCACTGTCGCCGTTTTTCTGTGCGGTATTCTTTTGGAGATAATGGGCAATGTTTACATCAACGGAAAAAAGACCGGCATGGATGTTTACGTGACTTACTTCATCACCCTCCTGACCGCCGAGTACCGTTACGTTAGCAGGAAAATCATCGACTCTCTGGGACGAAAGAGCAGCGAGAAGGAGAATGCATTGGTCGTCGATGATCTTCAAAAGTGTGTACGACATCAGTGCATCGTCATGGAGTGAGCGTGCTAGGCAATTCCGGGTGATGTGGCCGATGGGATTGGCAATTGAAGCCCTGGAAATGTCAGAATGTTTTTGTTTTTTTAGATCCTTAATATTCTGTACTAAAAATTATAATTAGAAATTTCATGCTATGGCCATGTCGTCCGGAATTTGTCCTGAATTGAAATTTGTCGTTGCATGCGATTTTGTACGAAATGCCATTTAGTTAAAGTTCGAAAAAGTTACCTTCTACAGAATTGGAGAGAATCTCAGAGAGCTCCTGTCTCTCAATATCGGCCTCACGTATTTGAATTGCATATTAAGATTCTGCTTTTTAGCCTTCGCTCTCATCACGGGAAGTAAAAAAAAATCATAGGAATACCAACGACATTTTACCTCAATTTATACAACGTTATCGCGACTTTGATTTTGCTGCAGATTCCAGGAGCTTACTTCGAAAAGTTCTTGTACGTGATGTACACCAGTGGCAATTTGATACAAGTTTACATGCTCTGCTCGTGCGTTCAAGATTTACTCGAAGCGGTAATGCGCGAGCGTTGATTTCCGTTCGAACGGAGAACAATTTAAAGAAAAGTAAAATAGAAGGAGCAGTATTTGTGAAATGAATGCAATCTTCGCATTTCCCGGACACAGAGCACATCGATAACAGACGATGCATTTCACGATGATTGGTACGGACGCGGTGTCGACGTTAAAAGTGTCTTTCGCATTATCGTAATGAGCAATCGAATGGAATGTCGTCTGACGGCTTTTCGAATCGTCGACCTGACGGTACCGACATTCGCTTCGGTACTGAATTCAATAATTTTTCTCGATAAAATTTTCTTAAATATACAGGTAAAAATTCACATAGCTCTTTTCATTGTCATAGATGATGAACCAGGCGTACACCGGCTGTCTACTGCTTCTCAGATTCAATTGAAGAAATTACGCTTGTACGATAAGTCCGAAGTTATAGATAAGACATTTTAAATATAACCTATCGGTAAGCCCTCGAAAGGAAATTGATTTTTTTAAAAATGTGTATTGAAGTTAATTTTTACTTAATAAGATTTACCGTGGAACTACACAGATTCCAGCTGTTTTCAATGAAAAATTTGGTACACGTTTACATACTCTGCTGGTGCATTCGGGAGTTTCTGGGATCGGTAATGCACGTGCCTGGCGAAATGATGTTGGAAAAGTAAGTTAATGCTTTGGAGTACCGACATTTTACTGGGTTCCCCGGTTTCCCAGAGCGCAGGTATAACCGATGGCGCTTTTCACGAAAATTGACGCAGACGAGGAGGCGCCGTAGAGAGTATCTTCCGCACTATAGCGATGAGCAACGTGACAAAGCGTCGACTGACCGCTTTTCGCATGGTCGATCTAACAGATTTCGGTTCGGTAAATATTTCCACCATTCCATTTGGGCTGATTGTACAATTATTTTATAATGACTGATCGGAGTTACAGCTAAAAAAAAAAATCTTGACTAAACTATCGAACCAAGCTTACTCGGCTGTCTACTTCTGCTGAAGATCAACGGATTCGCCGGCGAGTCCACTAACATGTAGAAAATTCATAGAGAAGAAATATTTATTATTCCACGTATGAAATATATAGAGATTCCGAGAAACAAAAATGTTTCGCTCGATTTTTAAGGGTTCTTAAAAAATCGTTCTAAAAAATTCCTCGCTGGATATTTTTGTTAAGTTCGTTGAAATGAAAATCTTCTCAGATGTAAAATAGACGGTGTCGTAAGTTAAGGTAGGGCCGAATCTACGCAAACTAGTCGATCTTTCAACAGAACCAACGGAGGTTCATTGCCTTTTGACAATCTCACTACGAGTGCAGAACCGAATCGATATATCAACAACCCGCAGGAAACGCCTCACCCTCTCGAGACGAAAATGTTTTCTTCCTTCGCGTTCTTCCGTCTATGTAGAAAGGACAGCTCCCCCGCATTAAGGATTCATAAGACCCGGAAGGTACAACATCGGCAGCCGTTCGAAGGGAGGTAATTGAGATAAATACGGGGCAATTTGTTGAGGAAGGTCTCTGGTAAAACTATTCTTTATGGAAAGAAATTGCTGCAGTTTGAAATACAAACTTTGTAGAAAACCTTACTTTGATGACAAATTAGTTAGAATCCCCAATACGAGAAGTAGGATGACCGGGGAAAAAATAATTGCAGAGTTTATCGGAGTGGGAATAAAAAGGGCTCGATTGATCTCCACCCTCGGTCTCTTTTTCTTTACTCCCTTTGAGTATCGCAGTCGCGCGTTCCCATGTTTGTAGTTTCCATGCTCATAAGGAGCATTTCCAAACGGAATGATTAATCGCCAGGGCACGATCGATCGGCGGAATTCGCGATTGATACCCTCAGTCGAAGCTGAACCGCGAAGCCGAGTGTACAAAGGATTTCAAGGGAATTGAGACACACCAAGTACAACTGCATTAGTGCAGGAATCGAGAGTCGCATTGAAGCGTCCCGAAATGACGCTCGCCGGGACGATGAACTTCCGTAGCATGAACAAGTTCAATGTTGTCGTTAACACGCTGTCGGGTAACTTTCTTCCTCTGACCGAGAAAAACACGGATCTAGGATTAGTTTGTACCACCTATATGATTTTCACATGGTCCGTAAAATTGATGTATCTGACCGCGACGACCGTCGGCCTGCTGTCCTACACATCGACCGCGGAGGCAATTCAGAAAGGTGGTGTTGGCACGATCGTGAGTCTGGAAACAGCTATTCTCACGATTTATCTCAGGTTTCGTCGTGAAAACTTGTGCAATTTGATTCGCAAGATCAACAGCATTATCGTCGAATCCACGGATTTCAAAGTGTGTTTGCGCGACGCCGTCGAGCCGCCTAAGAACCGATTGAAAATCTATTCGGTAGCGGCCGCCGGTTCGGTGATCATCTGGGCTGGAATGCCTGTCATGAGACTCCTGGAGACGAATCGATTCACCTACAATGACTACACGATCGCTGCCTATCTGCCCGGTGCTCCGTTCACCGTCGCCGTTTTTCTCTGCGGTATTCTCTTGGAGATAATGGGCAATGTTTATATCAACGTGAAAAAGACCGGTATCGATGTTTACGTGAGTTACTTCATCACCCTTCTGACCGCCGAGTACCGTTACGTTAGCGGCCAAATCGTCGACGCTCTGGGACGAAAGAACAGCGGGAAGGAGGCGGACCTGGTGGCCGATGATCTTCAGAAGTGTGTATGACATCAGTGCGTCGTCATGGAGTAAGCGTGCTGGGCAATTCCGGATGATATGGCTGACGAGATTGGAAGTTGAAGCCCTGTAAATGATTCTGAATGTTATTTTGGTTTCCTTAAAATTTTATACTAAAAATTATAATTCGAAAGGCTTTCGTGATATTTGGGTAGCTTTCTGTTAGCTATCTCATCGGGAATTTTTCCTATCTTGAAATTCATCGTTTCGTGCAATTTTTTTTTTTTTTTTACAAAATATCATTTAAATAAAGTGCTTAAGAAAATGTCAACTTTTCTAGAATTGGCGACAATCTCAGAGAACTCCTGTCTCTCAATGTCGGCCTCGCGTATTTAAATTGTATATTGAGATTCTGTTTTTTAGCATTCGCTGTCATGACGGTAAGTAAACAAAAACCTTTCGAATAAAAAAAATCATTTTACCTTAGTTTGTGCAACGTTACGCGACTTTGATTTTGCTGCAGATTCCAGGAGCTTACTTCGAAAAGTTCTTATGCCTGATGTACATCGCTGGCAATATGATACAGGTGTACATGCTGTGTTCCTGTGTTCAAGACTTACTCGAAGCGGTAATGGGCGAGCGCTGATCTCAGTTCGAAGAAAGAACACTGTAAATAAAAAAGTGCAAAGAGCAGAGTTTGTGAAGTAATGAAATCTTCGCGTTTTTCGAACTTAGAGCACGTCGATAACGGACGATGCATTTCACGAAAATTGGTACGGACGCGGTGTTGATGTTAAAAGGATTTTTCGCATTATCGTAATGAGCAATCGAATGGAATGTCGGCTGACGGCTTTTCGAATCGTCGATCTGACGGTCCCGACATTCGCTTCGGTAATTGATTTCAACAATTTGTCACGATAAAAAAGATCTGAATAAACAAATAAAAAAAATTCATACGACTCTTTTCATTGCCATAGATAATGAACCAGGCGTACACCGGCTGTCTACTGCTTCTCCGATTCAATTGAAGAAATTGTCTAAAGTTATAGATAAGAAATAAAAAATATTTTCACATGGCTTCCTCGTTTATTACAATTTTGCGCATAGCTTTCTCTATGAGAAAGTTCATTTATCGATTTTGGCCTCCTCGTAGAGGAAGCGATATGCAAAATTGTAAAAAATGAGAAGGCCATGTGCAAACTAATTTGCAATTTTTTTCGTAACATAGAATTTCTACATTTCATAAAATTGTAACGGTCAAAAGCTACCGCAAAATTTGAAGTAAAAAATCGCTAACTGAAATTTGCGTAAGTTGCAATTTTGAAACTATGTCTCATGTATTTTTCCCCTCTAATAGTATTTTTCTGCTAGTGTAGCAAATATCACCTCGCTATCCCAAACCGTTTCCGAGTTATAGTCGTTTTAAACGATGCAATTCTGTCTCACACACACACATACATCCGGATACAAGTTAAAAATACCATTTCTCGACGTTGTGGACAATTTTAAGTACTTTGACACTAAAATCTCGAAAAAAAAAACATTTTTTTCCCTAAAACAAAGCTTCCTCTACGAAGAAGCAATATCTCCTCAAGGTAAACTCTAGAAAGTAATTTGGTGTTTAATAAAAAATACATCGAAATTATTTTTTATTTAATAAGGTTTACTTACTTTGTACTCTATTCGACTCCAGAGATTCCAGGTGCATACTTAGTGAAATTCGTGATCACCCTGATTTCGAAGGAAAATTTGATACAAGTTTACATACTGTGCTGGTATGTTCAGGAGTTGCCGGGTTCGGCAATGCGAGTATCTGGCGAATCAGTGTCGAGAGAGTAAGTTAATGCTTCGAAGTAGTGAAATTTTACAGGATTCCCCAGTTTCCCAGAGCACATCCATAACCAACGACGCTTTTCACGAAAATTGGCACGGACGATGAGACACCGTAAAGAGTATCCGCACTACAGCGTTGTATAACCAGACAGAGAGTCGACTAATCGCCTGCCTTTCAGTTCGGTAAATACTTCTATAATTCCATTTGGGCTGATTATAATTATTTTATAACTGCCGGTCGAAGTTACACTAAAACAAAAAAAAATTATTAAGTCAGATATTGAAGCAAGCTTACTCAGCCAGTCAGAAAATGCATACAGAAGAAATATTTATTATTGCATATATGAAATATATATAGACATTACGACTTACGAAAACGTTTCACTGGATTTTCAACGGTTCTTAAAAAATCTTTCCAAAATATTCCTCACGACACTTTTTTTAATTTCTTTAAAATGAAAATCTTCTCGTAAATTTCGGAAGGGCCGAATCTATACCGAAAATAGTTGATCTTTCAACAGAACCGACGGAAGTTCATTGCCTTTTGGCAAACTCACTGCGAGTGTGGAACGGAATCGATAAGTACACGACATCCAGGAAAGCCCTCATGCTATCGAGTAGACATATTTTTCTTCCTTCTTGTACTTCCGTCCACGCAGAAAGGAAGCTACCCCACATTAACGATTCATAGGTCCCGGAAGGTACAACATCGGCAGCCGTTCAAAGACAGGTAATTGCGATACATACGGTGCAATTTGTTGAGGAAGGTCTGTGGAAAAACGACATTGATGAAAAAAAATGACTACAGTTTTACAAACTTCGGAGAAAACATTACTTTGATGACAAATTGACTTCGAACTCACCGTACGAGAATCATGATGACTGCGGCAAAAATGATTGCAGAGTTTCTCGGAGTGGGAATAGAAACTGCTCGATTGATCTCCACCCTCGGTGTCGTTTTCTCGGCCCCCCTTAAGTATCGCCCTCGCGCATTCCCTTGCTCATGAGAAGCATTCGCAAACGGAATGATTAATCACCAAGGCACGATCGATCGGCGGAATTCGCAATTGATACCCTCAGTCGCAGCCGAGCCGCGAATCTTAGTGTATAAAGGGTTTTGAGGGCATTGACATACACACCAAGTGCAACCACATTGGCGCAGGTCTCAAGAGACGCATGAAAGTTTTCCGAATCAGCGCGATTACCGGGACGATGAATTTCCGTAGCATTAACAAATTCAATGTTGTCGTTAACACGCTGTCGGGTAACTTTCTTCCCCTGACCGAGACGGACAAGGACATAGGAGTAGTTTGTACGATCTACGTAATTTTCACATGGTCAGTAAAACTGATCTATCTGTCCGCGACGGCGATCGGCCTGCTCTCCTACACATCGGTCGTAGGCGCCATTCAGAAAGGTGGTACCAACACAATCTCGAGTCTGGAAACCCTTGTTCTCACGATTTATCTGAGATCTCATCGTGAAGATTTGTGCAATTTGATTCACAAGATCAACGGCATTATCCTAGAGTCCAATGATTTCAAAGGATGCTTGCGCAACGCCGTCGAGCCGCCCAAGAACCGATTGAAAATCTATTCGGTAGCGTCCGTCGGTTCGGTGATAATCTGGGCTGGAATACCTGTCTTCAAACTCCTGGAGACCAATCGATTCACCTACACCGACTTCACAGTCGCGGCCTATCTGCCAGGTGCTCCGTTCACCGTCCCCGTTTTTCTGTGCGGTATACTCATAGAGATAATGGGCAATATTTACATTATCATGAAGAAGACCGGTATCGACGTTTACGTGAGTTACTTCATCACCCTTCTGACGGCCGAGTACTGGTTCGTTCGCGAGCAAATCGTCGAGTCTCTGAGACGAAAGAACAGCGAGAAGAAGGAGGCAATGGTGGCCGATGATCTTCAAAAGTGTGTACGACATCAGTGCGTCGTCATGGAGTGAGCGTACCGGGTAATTTCAGGGGAGCCACATCTTTTCACTGAAACTGCAAAAGGCCGAATCGTCGTATGGCGGAAAGTCATCGGTCAGAAGGCGCTTCATCCAAATAGTCAAACATCCGAAACTTTATTTTTCCGAATCGGCGAATTGCCGAATCGTTATTTTTCCGAATTGTCAAATTTCCCAATCTTTATTATTGCGAATCTTCACTTCGGCGAACGTTACTCTTCGGACATAGTAATTGACCGAACGTCTTTCCTCCGAATCTTCATTTCACCGAAAGTCATTTTTCCGAATAATAATTTCACCGAACGTCATTTTCCCGAATTGTTAAAGTTCCAAATTTCAAGTCGCCGAATCGCCATCTGCTATTATATTAATTAATAAATTAATTTTCGGATAAATACTATTTGGAAGAACGATGATTCGGCGACTTGACGTTTCGAAATTTAACGATACGGAGAAGTGAAGTTCATTGAAATTAGTATTCGGAAAAATGGCGATCGGTCAAATGACGATTCGGAGGAATAACGTTCAGCCATTGACTATTTCCGAAGAGTAACGTTCGCGGAAATGAAGATTCGGAATAATACTGTTTCGGAAATTTGACTATTCGGATGAAGTGCGTGCGGACCCATGACTTTCGGCTATATGCCAATTCGTCCGATTGTATAGTTCGACGAAATGATGTGACTCCAATTTCCGCTGATGTGGCCGACGAGATTGGAAATTCAAACCCTGGAAATGTCGTGCATTTTTTTTTTTTTTTTAGATTTTTACAATCGTGTACTAAAAATTATAGTTAGAAATGATTTCGTGCTATAGCCATATCACCCGAAATTTGTCCTGCATTGAAATTTGTAGCTTAACGCTATTTTCTTTACGAAGTATCATTTCGATACAGTTCTTAAGAAAACATAAACTTTTCTAGGATTGGAGAAAGTCTCAGCAAACTCCTGTCTCTCAATGTCGGCCTAACGTATTTAAATTGTATATTGAGATTCTGTTTTTTAGCCTTCGCTATCATGACGGTAAGGAAAAAGAAAGCCTTCGAATAAAAACATTATTTTGCCTCAATTTGTGCACCGTTATCGTGGCATTGATTTTGCTGCAGATTCCAGGAGCTTACTTCGAAAAGTTTTTATGCCTGATGTACATCGCTGGCAATATGATACAAGTTTACATGCTCTGCTCGTGCGTTCAAGATTTACTCGATGCGGTAATGCCCGAGCACTGGCCTCTATTCGAACAGAGAACAATGTAAAGAAAGTAATGCAAAAAGCGGAGTAGTTTGTTAACTAATGAAATTTTCGCGTTTCTCGGACACAGAGCACGTCGGTAACAGACGATGCATTTTACGAAAATTGGTACAGCCGCGGTCTCGACGTTAAACGTATTTTTCGCATTATCGTAATGAGCAATCGAATGGAGTGTCGTCTGACGGCTTTTCGAATCGTCGATCTGACGATCCCGACATTCGCTTCGGTAATTGAATTCAACAATTTATCCAGATACTTAAAAAAAAAAATTAATAAAAATTTACATCGCTCTTTCCATTACCACAGATAATGAACCAGGCTTACACCGGCTGTCTCCTGCTTCTCAGATTCAATTGAAGCGATTGCGATCGTATTGTCCGATGAGTCAAAAATTATAGATAAATTAAAAATATCTCTTCTCTAAAAGAGCTGTTTTCATTCAATTCGATTAATCGTTGTCAAACTCTTCGCTAGCGGCGCAACCTTTTAGCGTGATTGATCTGCCGTATCGAGAGTGACGCTAATCAAGACGCTAATCATTTACCTGCCAGAATGACGAATCGGGAATATCCTGCGGTAACTTATGCAGAGAACAGTCGACACGGACGGACGAAAAGGCTGAGCTTTCACCCCTCGAAAATAGTCCTTTATTGATTGAGTGCTCCTCGATACGTCCACTTCGGTATGCGGAATTCCACCCACTCGAGTTATTACTTTTTCTCTCCTTCCCTTCATCCTTCGCGCAGGAAGCTCGAATCTCCGTCATTCCTGGAACAATCGATAACGCCGCGCATGAGAAAAAAAATTCTTGTTTGCACCGAGAAAAAAAAAAATACTGAAATCAATTAAAGGTTTTTTTCCCCAATAGTCCGCGTCACATATTTCTTCCGTATGAGGATATAATTTTGTGAAATGAAAGTCAATGCATTCGTACGAGCGAATTACGTTCGATGGAAAAGCGTCGAGTTTATTTCACTAAATTCATATCCTCGTACCGAAGAAATATTTTATGTCGACTATTGAACAACATATTACGTTGATTTTGGTAATTTTCTTTTCTCGGTGTGAGTGCCAGCGGTTTTCTTCCTGACCAGCCCGGACGCGAAGAAAAGAAAATTGGTTCGTGTGGTCTGACCAACCCCTTTGGTAACTCGATCCGCCAACGCGTGCCGATGGAAACTTTAGAGTTCTTGGCGATACACTTTGTTTCCTAATCCAAACAACAACACAAACTTGCACCACAGCACCGTTTGACAAACGGATTACAAGTGGAGAATAAAATTGATTCTTCCACTTCCGCTTCACAGCCGGCCGCACATTAAAGATTCATAGAATCGTACCTCGCGTACGAGCAGCATCAAAGAAAGATAATTTCGCCCCTAATAGCAGCGTTTATTCCACAAAGTCGGCAGCCGGAAGATCCTCTGATGAAAAATTTCTGCAATGAGAAAAAAAAAACACAGTTGGAAGATGTTACTTCGATGAGGGGTACAAACATCGCGAAGCGCCGACCGGCGGCACGCGGAAGAAATTAATAATTGCAGAGAGCATCAAAGCGAAAAATTCCACGCTCATTTTTCCGTACCTACGCGTATTTTCTTCGATTCCGTAGCGTTGAACATTGTTTTTTCCCTTATCTTTATACAAACGGAATTATTAATGCAGCATGATCGTCGTCAATTGAAGTTAATTCTGTTAGTCGTCGAGAATACACGAGGAAGATCGTGTTCCATAGAAACGTCTCGATAAACATACTCGTTTTTTTTTTACCTTGCGTGTTCGACGATGGACTTTCGCAGCATGAACAACCTTAACGCCGTCTTCAACGCGCTGTCGGGTAATTTCTTTCCTCTGACCAGCGATAAGAAAGACCTCAAGTTAGCTTCCGGTGTCTTCGCGACTCTCGTCTGGCTCGTCGAATTTGTATATCTGTCCTCAACGACGATCGGTATGATGTACTACATACCGCCGTTCGTGGCTGTTCAAATCGGCGGTGTTCAAACGGTTGTCTGCATCGAGATGCTCGTTCTCACCGTATATTTTCATTCCCGAGGCGATTTTTTGCGCAACTTGATCGGCAAGATAAACACCGTTCTCGTGGACTCCGACAATTTTAGACGGTGCGTTCACAACACCATCGAGCCTCGGATGAAATTCTTGAAGATATATTCCGCGTACGCCGTCGGTTCCATCGTCGTTTGGTCGGGAATGCCGATCGCGAAAATTCTCCATACCGATCGGTTCACCTGCTACGACTACACGGTGCCCTCTTACGTTCCCGGTTCCTCCATCGACACCAAAGTCTTCGTCTGCACGATGATCGTCCAAGTAATCGGTTGCTCGTACATCCTCCTGAAAAAAACCGGTATCGATATTTACACGACTTATCTCATTACACTGTTGACCGCCGAGTATCGGTACGTCGGTCGAGAAATCGCCGAAGCTCTCCGAGAGAACGACGAGAACGAGAGGACACCGATCATCGCCGCTCTACGAAAAATCGTTCGGCATCAGTCCGTCGTTATCGAGTAGGTGCGCATATTTTTTTTCGTATACATTTTAGTACCGCTTGAGGATTGTGATTTTTTTTTAAGCAACTGTTTTTTTTACCCTAGAATCGGTCAAATGGTCACGCAACTACTGTCCGTGAATGTCGGGATTGTATATGTAAATTGTATACTGAGATTCTGTCTTCTAGGCTTCTTCGTCGTCACGGTAAAAGTCACGAATATTGGTCGATATTTTCTTTTTTTTTCACAAAACTGAAAAAATCCTGTGAAAAATACTTCAACAGCGATTTGGGCGACAGTTATTTACAACATACATTTATTTATTTTAATAAATATTTATTTATTTTTATAAATATTTATTTAGATCAAATAAATGTTTATTTGCACCGCCAGCGACAGGTGCGCGGTTGGTGTGTGGCTCTGGCGATCCCCAAAGTCGATCAGTCCCACTCGCGGTCAGTACTTGGATCGGTGACCGCCGAGCCGCCCGCTGGCTGGCGCATTGAATCGCGGAGCGGGAGGCAATTTTCTCGGAGATTGATGATTAACCCGTATAAACGCCAATCTCTGGGCAAAGAGCCGTCTGTGTATCGCCAGGTTTCCCGCAGTTTCCCTGTGTCCTTGTGCGAATGCGACACCGCAAGGGGGTAAGTCGGTTGCGGACGCAATCCGGTGGGACGGGGGAGGTGGGTTGTGGAAAAGGTGTTTTGATAAAACACAAATTTCCACCCCGTACAGATGGAAATTTGTGTTTTATCAAAATTATCCACACCCACAAAAAAGAAATGATTTATTTGCAAGGTAGCCGACAAATAATTTTTTTTTCGCGGTGTCCATAAATTTTATAAAACACAAATTTCACTCTCTGCTCCAATTTAGAATTGTAGAATTGCCCCGCTGGATTCACGGAATCCACGGGGGTTCCCCTAACTCGAACATATCACAATAATTTTAATACAGATTCCAGGAGAATATTTTCAAAAGTGTACGTACGTCACGTACTCGATGTGTGCTCTGACGCAGGTATACTCTTTTTGTTCGTGCATTCAAGAATTGCTGGACGCGGTAACGTGTTAACGTGTTAAGCTTCAGGACTATGTAGCGTTAAATAAATAAAAATCCTACTTCTAATTGTCTCATCTCCTTATTTCTCGAATACCAGAGCTTGACGATAACCCAGGACGGATTTCACGAAAATTGGTACGGACGCGGAAGGACCGTCAAGAGTATATTCCACACAATCGGACTGAGTAATTCTATGGAATGTCGAGTAACTGCTTTTAGAATCGTCGATCTGACTGTTCCATCGTTCGGCGTTGTAAGTATCTACGCTATCCTTTATATCCAAGAAACGAGTAAATTATTCATTTTGCGAATGGAACGTTATTTATTATTATTTTTTGTCAAGGTATTGAATCAAGCTTACAGTGCTTGCCTGCTGCTGGTCAAGGTCTACTAATTCGAGGATGACATATTATGATGACTAATCTCGAAGACCTACTCACTTCAAGAAAAGAGTCTTGAAGAGTTCGAGACAAGATAAGAGAAGACATTTCGGAGGATCGACGGGACCGAAATCTTGTCGTGTGTCACATTGCAGCAATCACTTTACGGTCCTGCGTCGTCTTTTCTCGACATGTTTTACAAGACAAGACCGAATTCTCGTCTTGTCTCACTTTGTTTCGTCACAAGTTATCCTAACAATTTTACTCGAATAAACTGGAATCGAACAAAAATTTGGTACGTGAATAGACCAACCAATTTTTGATATCCATTATCGCGAAACTACACCAAAAACCACGCACTTCAAGTACCAAACAAGTGCCATGTACTTGAAATACCGTACTTCAAGTACCAAACAAGTGCCATGTACTTCAAGTACCGTCCAGCTCTGAACCACGCGCACATCAACTGTCTACTCCTCAGATTCAATTGAAGCAATTACAATTGTACTGTACGACCACTCCGAAATAATAGATAAATAAAAAAGATCTCTCCTCTAAAAGAGACTTTTAAACTTAATTCGATTAATCGTTGCCAAATTCGACGCAGCGCAAACTTTCAGCGTGATTGATCTAATGTATTGAGAGTGTCGCCGATGGTTTTACCTACAAAGGTGATGAACTGGGAATGTCCCGCGGTAAATTATGCACAGAGCAGTTGACACGGACGGACCAAACGATATGTCCGCTTCGGTATGCGGAATTCCACCCTCCTCGAGCTATTACTTCTTCTCCCCCTTCCTTCATTCTTTACGCAGGAAGCTCGAATCTCCGTCATTTCTGAAACAATCAATAACGCCGCACTTGAAAAATAAATTTTTGTTTGCACCGAGCAAAAACTACTGAAACCAATTAAAGGATTTTTTCCTAATAGTTCCCATCACATGTTGTCCCCCCATCAATTGAAGCAATTGCGATTGTACTGTACGACCACTCCGAAATAAAAGATAAATAAAAAAGATCTCTCCTCTAAAAGAGACTTTTAAATTTAATTCGATTAATCGTTGCCAAATTCGTCGCAGCGCAAACTTTCAGCGTGATTGATCTAACGTATTGAGAGTGTCGTTGATGGTTTTACCTACAAAAGCGATGAACTTGGAATGTCCCGCGGTAAATTATGCACAGAGCAGTTGACAAGGACGGACCAAACGATATGTCCGCTTCGGTATGCGGAATTCCACCCTCCTCGAGCTATTACTTCTTCTCCCCCTTCCTTCATTCTTTACGCAGAAAGTTCGAATCTCCGTCATTCCTGAAACAATCAATAACGCCGCACTTGAAAAATAAATTTTTGTTTCCACCGAGCAAAAACTACTGAAACCAATTAAAGGATTTTTTCCTAATAGTCCCCATCACATGTTTCTTCTGTATGAGGATATAATTTTGTGAAATGAATTTTAATGTATTAGCACGAGCAAATTACATTTTATGCAAAAGTTTCGAGTTTATTTCACTAAACTGCCGCTGCTACTACTACCTTATATTCTGGTACGGAATAAAAATATTTTATGCCAACTATTGAAAAAAAAAATATATATATTACGTTGATTTTTGGAATATATCTTTTTCTCAGTGTGGATTCCAACCAGTTTCTTAGCGACCAGCCCGAACACGAAGAAAAAATTATTGGTTGATGGGGTCTGAACAACGCCCTTGATTAGATCGGTACGCCAGGTCGTACCGATGGAAACTTTATAGTTCCTGGCAATAAGAAAATTTTTGTTTTTCTACGACAAACAACGACACTAACTTGCAGCACAGCACCCTTCGACGAACGGACTCCAATAGGAGAAGAGGATCGATTCTTTCGCTTCCACTTCCACGCTCCGCTTCACAACCTGCCGGACATTACCGATTCATGGATTCGTAGCTCGCGTACGGGAAGCATCAAAGAAATACAATTGCACTCTCAATAGCAGCGTTTATCTGCAAAAGGCGGTAGCCGGAGAATGCGCCGATGAAAAATTGCTACTAAATAAAAAAAGAAGCCGAAAGATGTTACTACGATTAGAAAAACCAACGTCGCGAAGAGCCGGACGACGATACGCGGATGAAATAATTACAGAGCGTATAAAAACGAAAAAAATTACTCGCTCATTCTGTATTATCTTTCGCCCGTGGCGTTCAACGTTGTTTATTCCCTTTTATTTTTACAAACTTCCCTTTTATTTTTACAAACGGAATTATCAATCGTCCGGCATGATAGTCGTCGAAGTCGATCGAAGTTAATTCTGTTAGTCGTTGAGAGGACACACAAGGAAGATCGTATAGTTCCATAGAACCGTGTCGAGAAAAACATACGCTTTATTTTTTGCCCTCTCGCGTCTTCGACGATGGACTTTCGCAGCGCGAATAAGTTCAACGTCGTCTTCAACGCGCTGTCGGGCAACTTCTTCCCGCTGACCAGCGAGAAGAAAGACCTCAGGTTAGCTTCCGGTGTCTTCGCGACTCTCGTCTGGCTCGTCGAATTCGTGTATCTGTCCTCGACGACGATCGGTATGCTGTACTACTTACCGCCGATGATAGCTATTCAAGTAGGCGGTGTTCAAACGATCGTGTCCATCGAAATGATCGTTCTCACCGTGTATCTTCATTCGCGAAGCGACGTTTTGCGCAAATTGATCGGCAAGATAAACACCGTTCTCGTTAACTCCGATGATCTTAGACGTTGCGTTTCAAACACCGTCGAGCCACGGATGAAATTCCTGATGATTTACGCCGTGTACACCGTCGGTTCCACCGCTGTTTGGTCGGGGATGCCGATCGTGAAGATTCTTCATACCGATCGATTCACCTGCTATGACTACACGGTGCCGTCCTACGTTCCAGTCTCCTCTATCGACACGAAAGCCTTCGTCTGCTCGATAATCGTCGAAGTAATCGGTAGCTCGTACATCCTCCTGAAAAAAACCGGTATCGATGTTTATACGACTTATCTCATAACACTGTTGACCGCCGAGTATCGGTACGTCGGCCGACAGGTCGCCGACGCTCTCCGAGATAACAACGACGAGAACCGGAAGACACCGACCATCGCCGCTCTACGAAAAATCGTTCGCCATCAAGCTATCGTTATCGAGTAGGTGCGCATAATTATTTCGTGAAAAACAATCTTACTGCCGGTTGTCGATCGTTGGTTTTTTTTTTTTTTTTGATTTATTTCCCCCCTCTAGAATCGGTCAAATGGTCACGCAACTACTGTCCGTCAACGTCGGGCTCATATATATCAATTGTATACTGAGATTCTGCCTTCTAGGCTTCTCCCTCATCACGGTAAAAGTCACGAATATTGGTCGATATATTATGATTTATTTGATTTTTTTTTATATATATATATTTGCAAAACGCAAAATTCGTTGAAAATATTTTAATGACGATACGGTTGACATCAGTCAACGATAAATATTCATTTATTAAAAATAAATATTTATTTTAAATCAATATTTATTTGCAAGACACAAGAGAAATATATATTTTTTTTCTTTCTTTGGGTTTGCAAAAATTTGGTAAAACACGCAATTTTACTCCTTCACTCTACGATTTGAAATTGTGGGGATCCCCTGCTGGATACACACAGGATCCACGGGGATCACCACAGCTTTGACACATAATATAATATTTTTAATACAGATTCCAGGAGAATATTTTCAAAAGTGCATGTACATCGTATACTCGATCTGCGCTCTGATGCAGGTGTACTCATTTTGCTCGTGCATTCAAGAATTGCTGGAGGCAGTAACGTGTCAAAGATCACGACTATATAACCAGTTAAATAATTTTTAAAGAGTCCACCTTTAATTATTCAATCTCCTTATTTATCGGATAACAGAGCACGGCGATAACCAAGGACGGATTTCACGAAAATTGGTACGGTCGCGGAAGCACCGTCAAGAGTATGTTCCACACAATCGGGCTGAGTAACTCGATGGAATGTCGAGTTAATGCTTTTAGAATCGTCGATCTAACAGTACCATCGTTCGGCGCTGTAAGTACCTTCGCTACCATTTTAGTAACCCAAGAAACGAGAAAATTATTAGTTTTCCAAGTGGAAGTTAACATATTTATTAACGCTGTTTATTATTACTTTTTTTTTTCAAGGTATTGAATCAAGCTTACGGCGCTTGTCTGATTCTGATAAAGATCTATTGATTCGCGGATCAAACTAAACCTCGCAGAAGTACTCACCATTATCGAAACCATCCTGAAAACCAACCGGTCGATTGGTGCACCAGACAAACTCTCGTTCCAGCCTTCAAGATGTTTTTTTTTTTTTTTTCGGCAATATTAAAAAACCAAGCGTAATGCCAACCCTTATATGCATTGGACACAAAGTTGGTTTACTGTTGAATTTTCCTAAGACAACCCTATTACCAACCCTGAGGCAGGAGCTATCGGAGCTCTTCGCATAAAGCTTGAAATTGGATTGTTTTTGGGAAAGTCCAACTGTAGACCAACTTTCAATTCGACACATAATGGGTGGTATTATGGTTGGTTTTGAGGTATCAACCAAAACTCTACCTCCAGAAGGTTGGAATGAGAGTCGGTTTGATACACCAATCGACTGGTTGAATTGCAGTAGTTTGTTAAAAAAAAAAAAACATCCCAAATCCAACCAAAAGTTTAACGGTGAGTTGGTCCGCGGAGGTTTAAGATGATGTGACATACCGCTGCCGGAAACAGAAAAAAAAAACTGTCCTGAATGCCAGTTTTGAGACCAGAGCTCGCCGACGAAAAGGAAATTGTCCTTCCCTGAGGAATCAACAAACCCAGGGAAAGACAATTGTCTTTTTCTCGACGGTGTGCGTCTTTACGCCGAGGCCAACTCGTGTGAGAGCGTAAGGGAGAGCGCAACACTGTGGGCTTCTCTTTTCGGATCAAGGCAGGGCAGCCCTTTACACCGCGGACGGAAACCTCGCCTTTTACACTGTAGTGCTTCTTCATGGGTTTATGGATGATCGTTGTTATCGATACTCTACGAGGATATTCGGATGAATTAATCGCGGTAAAATGTTTAGCAATTGTCAATAAAGTATTAACATACTCAAAACGTTCGTACTTTCACAATATTAGAAGGTCGATGAGAAGATACAATTGGTTTCGGATATAACAACGCGTAGAACTTGAATAATTATTCGTTGAACAGTTTAGTCATATGAACTCTGACTTCCGGTTGGACTGTTTTCGAAGTATAAATTGTGCAACTTTGCGTACCCTCTGGACCTTTGGGTCATCTTGTATACTAAATCGTAACTAAGAGTGAGAATGTGGTGATCAAGGATGATTCGTCCTCGCCTGAAACACGCCTGGCGTTTCCATAAGGGCACGAATTGCGATTCCTGGAATGCAGTGACCAATTGTAAACGAAGGGGCAGTTTCGATACCTCGAGCGACGTGGCGAAGGAAACTTGAGGTGTGAGGTTTTAATTAACATCACACTTTGTTCTCGGTATTTCCATGGTTATCCACGAGCCATCCTGAAGATTTGGTAAAACATGATTCACCTGCCGTGTCTATTGCCGGTCAGCTTGCCTAGTTACTAGAACAGTACGACACATCGTGGTTGTTCGATCAATAAGGCTTCAGATATAATGTTATACTATACTGTATAAATACGGGATGGTGTCCCTCGCGTTCCGCCCAACCAAAAACCAACCCAAAAACCAACCGTCGATTGGTGCGCCAAACCAACCATTATTCCAACCTCCCGAAGGTTGATTTTGGGTTGGCTCGTCAAATACAACCATCAGTCAACTATTCTTTCGACAGAGTAAAGGTTGATTCACGGTTGGATATTATAAACAAACTCTATTTTCGACTTTAAGCCGAGAATAGTAATGGTTGACTTATGGTTGATTTTTCAAAACCAACCGTAAACCAACCGCTCGGTAGGTTGTTGCCCGAAATAGTTGGTTTATGGTTGGTTTCGAAAAAACCAACCACAAATCGACCCTCACTGTAGTCACCTGAAAGTCGGAATGAGGGTCCTTTTATAATAACCAACCGTGAACCAACTATTTATGCTGTCGGAAAATGGTTGGTTTCCAAAAACCAACCGAAAATCAACCTTCGGGCGGTTGGAATAATCGTTGGTTTGGCGCACCAATCGACGGTTGGTTTGTGGTTGGTTATAGAAAAATCGTTCAAATTCCAACCATTATTTACGGTTGGGTGGTCCGCGAGGGGTCTGTTCTCGTCATTTGAATTCGAGTTTGTCTCAACTCTCGTCATCGTCTCCACTCAGGTACAACTCACCCTAGGCTCAACTCTCGTCGATCTCATCTCACTACGACGAGAGTGAGACCGATTTTTGGAGAACCGGCGGATTTGACTGAGTGCGAATCTGTTCTCGCTATGTAAAACTCTCGTCGATCTCTACTGTTCGGCTATAACCACGGAGACGTTTGACTCTCCCGCTACGACTGCCTTAAAGATCGTCCTCTCCGCAGGATCCTAACCTCGTTGATACTAAACGATCACCGATCACATTAAAACACAAAATGCTTCACGTACAAAACTACTGTAAAACGCCAGCGAATAACGAAATTGCGATTGCATTTATTGCCCGACGCGTAATTTCCAGCCGCACATTGTTCCCAAAAGCGTCCGAAACGGCCGGGCGAACGATAAATCACAGCCGGAGCATAAATTTCATCGTACCATAGGTCCAGCATTAGCCGATACAATGACTGGGATTAAAATCAGAACGGCGTATTTTCCCTGTGTTTCCAGACTTAAAAGTACGCTTCTCTGTTTTTGGTTCGGCGTTATAATACGCCATTGAAACACGAACGATTTAATGGCTCGCTGGATCCACGTCTGAACAGCGACGCGACGCAATGGGTACGATTTTAACGGCTAATAATAGTCGCGAACAATTAATTTAATGGACCAATGGGATTTTATATTAAAGCTCGCGGCTGGACAATGTAATGCGGGATAAAAAAAAAAAAAAAAACAAAAAAGAAACGCACGATACAACGCTCTACTCTATCATTTCGCAATTATCAACCGTTTATAATATCCCGGCAAATTAATCGACGCGTTAACAGCGCCGGAAACGCCGAGCGTTGCCTCCATTGTTGCGAGCGTGGTTTCAGTCGCATTGGGCGTATAAATTCGTCATTTAGGTTAACAACGCGGGAGAACGGGAGACACACCGGTTATCACGCGTTACACGCAAAGCCAGGGAGAACTGCGTCCTTTAAATCTTCCTTTATGCCGCATTGTACGAGGCCTTAGTTACTCTCAGGCGTGCAAGTAGGTACTACATGCGCTTCGCCCTCGACGCAGTATTGTACGATGGGCATTAACGCGCTGTACTCCCGGAGCTTTCGGTGATTCACTGGAACGCCGAGGCTCCACCCGCCTGGGGAAAATGAAATTATTAAAACAAAGTTCTGCGCTAGTTTCGTCAACGACGCGTAACTCCATGCGAACGTTGCGGTGCGCGATGCATTCACCAAAAGAAAAAAAAAAAAAAAACAAACCAACTCCACGTATTTACTGAGAGAAATATTCTAACGCGCCGAATAGCTTGCGTTGGAACGATCTTGGCGTATCTTCGAAAGCCAATACGCCGAATCGACACACATTTTTCCTTCTAATCTAAACTCAACAATCAAAGAAACGCGAGTATTTTGCAGAAACGCACCTCAAATGCTCCTCTAAATGTTGTTGCTGCAACTGTAGCAGCTTTGATGCGACATTTAAGCGGATCAGCGACATCTGTCGAGATTATTACTTTGCGCAAGTTGACGCGAGGATCGAGCGGTGCGGTCGAACTGGTGAGGATCAGCTGTGCACTCGCAACTCGCATGAGGCGTTGTTAGCTGACACGACAAGCATTGCTCAGACGCCTTCAACCGTAAGATAGACCGGGGCCCGTATGCGTATATGCCTGTGTGCGGGCATGTGTATCTACTGATTACGAGACGGACATTGACAACAGTTTGTACGGTGATGCTCGGACCCCGTGAATACTGGAATGGGGATTTGTATTACGTGATTTACCCGAACCGTAATTGACAGAGGTAGTACGACGCAATGGTCGTACCGTCCTACTGACAAGTGGCTCCACTGTGTAGACAGACACGTCGCTCAACCGTGACCAGTAGTTACAGACTGTTTACGTCAGATGATAGCGAACGGGTCACCCGCTCGTAAACCCCTCGGGACTGTGAACACACGATGAATTAATCGATAGGATAAACACGAACGGCGGCGGTCTTGTCGTCCCTTCGATGTAACGATAAGAAAATGAAATTCGACGGAAAAAAAATGTTGAATTTCTGATTTATTGGTAATCATAAAAATGTTTGTATAATTTCAGGAACGAAGACGAAAAAAATTATCCACTAACCACGAACGGCGGCGGTCTTGTGGATACTTCGATGTACCAATTAAAAAAAATGAAATTCATCGGAAAAAATGTTGAATTTCTAATATATCATATATTCTAATATATAATATATTAGAATTAGATTTATATTACAATTAGAATTTTTAATATATAATATATGATAATCACAAAAATGTTTTCATAATTTCAGGAACTGCTCATCGAAGACGAAAAAAATAATTCACGAACCATGAACGGCGGCGGTCTTTTGTATCCTTCGATATAACGATAAGAGAATGAAGTTTGTCAAAGTTTTTTAATCTATGATATATAGATAATCATGAAAATATTTCCGTAATTTATCGAACCGCTCCTCAAAGACGAAAAACATAATGAACGGAAACGATGGGTCGAGAGACACTGAAAACGATCGTATTCATCGATCAAAATTTCGTATATTTACAACAGGAGTAAAATTACTGTACAATTAATTGTTCAATAATCAGCAGCGTTGCTGGCCAAATAATCTCGCCGACCGATGTTCGACGCTTGTTTGTTCTGTATAGCTTCCAGTTTCGGGCACTCGGTGATTCTGTGTCCGAGACCACCGCAATAGCTGCAGCCCCTTTCGTCTGAAATAATAATAACAATAACAATAGTATCGAGTCATCGCAGGTAGTTGGAGCAGTCACACAGGTAATTGGCGCAAGCGTACCTCCCAAATTGAGGTACTTCTCGTTCTCCGAGCAGAGCTCGAGGAGGAACGGCGGAACCTTCTGTTTAGCTTCCATAAGCAAATGTTTCAGATCCAAGAGTACCGACTCGTCGTTAGCTTTGTTGATGAACGTTGTTGCGATGCCGGTGCGTCCTGAACGACCGGTTCTTCCGATACGATGAACTGATCGTATTAACAATAACGAGATTAACTAATTATCTACGGGCTATGGGGATTCGTTACGACGAAACAATAGGACTCATTACCGTAATTCTCTACGTCATCGGGCATATCGTAATTGATAACGTGCTGGACCTCGGCAAAATCGAGACCTTTCGAAGCGACGTCGGTCGCGACGAGTACGTCCTTTTTATCCTTCCGGAATGCTTCCACCGAACGCGAGCGCTCTTCCTGATCTGCAAGTGAAAATACATGTTTTTCATACACCGACTTTTAGATCGATTTATAATTTGTTTATTTTTTTTTATTTTTTGCCTCGTTTTAATTATCATCATCACCTTTTCCTCCGTGAATAGCCACCGCTTCGACTCCCTTCAACAGCAAGTACTCGTGTATGGCATCGACGTCCTGTTTCTTTTCGGCGAATATCAATGCCGGTGGAACAGTTTTCTTCAGGCACTCCAACAGGTACACGATCTTCGCCTCTTGCTTAACGTATTCGACTTCCTGGATCACGTTCATCGACGCAGCTCCGGCGCGACCGACGTTTATCGTTACCGGCTTAACGAGAGCCGAACGAGCGAAGTTCTGAATCTTCTTCGGCATCGTCGCGGAGAAGAGCAATGTCTGTCTCTGCCCCTGAAAAGGAAATGTGGCACGTATATGCAGACTCGTTTTCACTAAAACGTAGTCAGGTGAATTCTAAACCTTAATGTTTTTCCAATTACCTTGAAAAACGAGAAAATCGTACGAACGTCCTCTTCGAAACCCATGTCGATCATCCGATCTGCCTCGTCCATGCAAAGATAACGGCAGACGCTCAGCTTTACCATTTTCTTATCCAACATGTCCATGAGTCGTCCCGGTGTTGCGACCATTATGTGCACGCCTCTGTAACATATCGCAAAACTCAGTCGCCCGATCGAGTAGAAAGGATGTTCGGCACTGCTGAAAATCGAACTCACCTGTTGATTATCTCCAAAGATTCCGATACGTTTACGCCACCGATCGCGAGACAACTGCGAATCTCCGGACAGTTCGCGCTCCTCAAAGCGGCGGTGTAGTGCTGAATTATGTCGTAAGTTTGCTTTGCCAATTCGCGCGACGGACATATTATCAGACCTGAAAGAGAAAAGGATTATTATTGCATTGCCATTATTCGAGGGCGTGCGACATACCACGGTCGGTAAAAAAGATCTGGTAGGCGCGACTTTGTTTCACACCGTCTTGCTGCGAGAACTATCGGCGAACGGTAATTGAGGGACGCACCGTACGGTCCTTCGTTCCGTGTAAAAGGCATAGCGACTTCTTGCTCCAAACAGAACATTATCAGCGGCAGAACGAACACCAAAGTCTTTCCGCTGCCCGTGAAAGCTATGCCGATCATATCGCGGCCCGACAATCTGCAGACGAAACAATTATAAATAAGTCAACTTTATCGTTTTTTGTTTTCGTTTAAGGTGAAGTGTAACCGCCATGAGTGCGAGAGAGATAGCTGCTATTTCGCTTCCCAAAAGTCTCCCAAGCCGTTTATTTCTTGAGAAAATGATGAGAACAGCCAACTGCAGAATTACTGCGTCTAGTTAGCCGTTCTCGTGTTTTTCCCTAAAAATTAACCGTTTTAGAGAAATTTGGGAAACAGTTTTTGTTACCGACCGAGTAGTTGGACTTCGCCTTAAAAGATACACCAATAACTTACACGGTAGGGATTCCTTGGACCTGGATGGGTGTAGGAGTAACTATGCCTTTCTGCTCCAAGCCGTGCAGTATCCCCCTGTGAAACTTCATCTCCTTGAAAGCCTTAAGGGGCGGAGGAACGTCTTCGCCCTCTACCAAAATCCTCAGTTTCTTTCTGACTCTCTCGTGACGAGCTTCCCCGAGGTTGGACACCAACCTGGGAGGTTTCCAGCTGGTCTTTATGGGATCCTCGTACTGGATACCCTTTGCCAATTCAGCCACTCCCATCAGAGCCTTGTTCTCGGCTACGCTCTCCAGGATCTTCTCCTCCTCCTTGAGCTGCCTCTCCATGGCGCTCTCCTTTTTTGCTACAAGACATATAGATTACTTATCGTGTCCGATGTTGTTAAAGGCTAAGCCAATTAGCAAATTTGTAAAAGATATACACCTAAAGCAAATAAATAAATTCTATTCTATTCTAGTTATCGTGTCACATTTAAAAAAAAAATAGGTATATGCAGCAAGGTTTGGCGATGCTCTGCCTGTACCTTCGGCCAATTTCTTCAACTCGGTGTGCTGATCGAGCAGAGAGATATTCGACTTTCTGCCCCAAACCTGACCGTCGTCCTCGTCCCCATCATCCTTCTCATTCTCGCTGCTGCTCTTTCCACCGATCCCGCTCGTGCCCTCCTCCTTGAGCTGGCCCAGCCTTCCGAGCTTCATGAGCTGTTGCTTCTTCCGCTCCTTGACCGGCACGTAGGGCACGTAATTTTCGTCCGAATCGGAATCACTCTCATTTTTGTCGTTTCTCCGATATCTCTGCAACCGATCGTGCCGTTAATCGATGATACGGTTTAAACGTCAACAAAACGTTGCCGATAGTGACACTAACCTTTGCCGACGAACTCTTGTTGTCCTTGCTCATCTTGACCTTCGATAGTTTTACTATTTACTACTTTAAAGCATTGTCGTTGCACACAATTTTTTCTTTTCACTCGACACCCGTTATATAATTACAATTACGAATGCGATTATTATTTTCAAAGAAAAATAATATTTACGAAGCTCTTTGATATGTTTACGATCGGAAAACGATCGTCGACGATTCTTGGAGCTTCGACTAGAGGCCTGAAGGACAGCGATATATGCCGGACCAATCGGTGCGTAGCTCGATATCGCAGGCTGGGGGCGCCATAAAATTCAAATGTAAGACCGTTCAATCGAACCTTGTAAAATTGTTCTGTATTTACATATAATTATTTTACATTTATCCAGCTCTTTACCGTAGAAAAAACCTTTCAGACTCCCTCATCTAGTAAGCTCTACACCATCAGCTCATAAAAAATATAATCTTATTGGTTCAATCGTCAAATGCTTGACGTTGCACTTTGTCAACATCCAGACGCTTCTACCGCATAATTATATGTCTTCAGGAGGAACTTCTATGTTTTATCGGTCAGTGTAATCGTATCAACGATAATCGTATTACTTCTCTGATCGCATAAGTACGGTTTCCATGAAACACAGACGTTCCCTCAGACGTAACGCGCCCTCGTAACACCGCTGTAAAAATCGTGCATGCAAAAATGGCCAATGCATGTTCCTTCGATGTATATACTGTACAGTTCCGTTATACTCTTTCGGGACAGAATAAATTATTTCTTCGTCGCGACATTGAGCCAATCTTTGGGATTCTTCAGCACCTCGACGAGAATCCCCTCCCTCGAGGCCGGATCGGGCTCGTGCATGTATTCCCATCTCGCGGTCAGCGGCAGTGACATGAGAATGCTCTCGTATCTCGCCCCGGGTGTGTACAGCCCGAACTTCGTTCCCCTGTCGTAAATCAGATTGAACTCGACGTAACGTCCGCGTCTCAATAATTGCCACTGACGCTCGGCGTATCCGTAGCCGTCGTCCTTGTGTTTGGCGACGAGCGGCACGTAAGACGGTATAACGGCCTCGGCGCAGGAGCTGACAAATTGGAAGGCCTCCTCCTGACTCGGCGTGTCGAGGTCGTCGAAGAAAATACCGCCGACACCGCGCCTCTCGCCCCTGTGCGGAATGTTGAAATAGTCGTCGCACCATTTCTTGTATGCACCGTAGTACGACGGATCGTGCTTGTCGCACGCGCCCTTAAGAGCCCCGTGAAAATGCCGAGCGTCGTCCTCGTTTAGGTAGTAAGGCGTCAGGTCGGTGCCGCCGCCGAACCACCACTGGACCGAGCCGTCCCTGTTCTCAACCTCGAAGTAACGGTAATTGAAGTGTATCGTCGGTACCATGGGATTCCTCGGATGAATTACCGCGCTGACGCCCGCCGCGAAAAACGGCAGAGCGCCGTCGTCCATCTTCTTGCCCCGCGAACGCATCTGCTGCACGGCGCTGGGCGGCAGAGTGCCCGACACGACCGATATGTTCACACCGGCCTTCTCGAAAACCGCGCCGTCCTGCATGACGCAAGTTATACCACCCCCGCCCTCCTTTCTCGACCAGCGATCCACGAGAAAGCGCGTGTCCTCGGCCTCGAAGGACTCGAGAGATTTGCAGAAATCCGCTTGAATCTTCATTATCATCAGCTCCATCTTGCTCCTCATGTCGCCCGATTTATTTCGCAAGATATCGACGCTCGTGATCGGAAGGGCCATGAATTTACTCGTGTCCAGCTGCGATTTTGCCGTGTGAACTGCGTTCCTCGAGCCACCGTAGACAGCGAAGCCCGTTGCAAAAATGCCGGCGCCCAAAAGTCCGACGGCCCGGACTTTACCGGCTTTGGAGCGAACTATCCTATAAAGCGTTCTCCAGTTCTGGAGGAACATCTTTGTCGCCATAGCTCGTGGCTCTTTCTGTCTGGGAACGAAATCTTATTAACGAAATTGCACGAATGCATAGATAATAATTGGAAGATCCAAACAAACGGTACCTTGACGAATCTGTAGGTTATATTTTCACCGTCCTAGCCTGGCCACTGTCGGACGACTACTGGTATCAGCTGACGCGCAGCGGCGAGCGGCCCACTTACCGACCGCGTCCCATTTAACGATCGAAATCCAAAGCGTTTTCTCATCGGATATCGATTAAAAATACATCTTTAAAAAATATGTGTATACGCACCTATATTTGATAATTTTCGTAATTGGAGATCGGGATAAGAGATTGGGACACTCGCCTCGTGAACCAGATATCGCGAGACAATTGTCTGGACATGCACGTTTTTATTTTGTTAATAAAATACACAATAGTTATACGCTCTACACGCCGATCGACCGGTATCGGGCGATAAGCCGATCGACAATTGATCGCGAGTCGAAATAACAAAAATTTTCCAGCGTGTGTCCCTCGTGCCCACAAAAAAAAAATATTACCGAATTGGCACTACAAATAATTCCAGTGTATTATCCATAATTTATATATATTCTTGTTTTTCCGGTCAATTTCGTAACAATAACGAGAACATGACAGTGCGGTATTTCGCACGGGGGATTATCAACAGTGCAGTATGACGCTCCATCGTGTGTTCGATGTCACTCTCGAGTCTCTTTAATTCGGAGGTTTCATCTTGCAGAGGAATCGGAGATGCAGCATGTCCACCTCGCCGGTCGAGAGCTGCACGACGCCTTCCTGGTTGTCGATGGAAATCAGAGTGCCGACGGCTTCGCGGTTCTCTCCGAGAACGACCTTGACGCGGTCGCCCCGCGTAGGAACCACCGGTTCGAGCTGCTCGCAGACCAAATTCACTACCCTATCCTCCGCCGGCAGGAAGACGGCGCACATTCCACCCTTTAGTGGGGGGAAAAAAAAAACAAAAAAAATTATTAAAACGCAATCGCGATTTTTTTCGATTTCGAAGTGGCCGAAAAACGTACGGAAATTCCACGAATAACACCTTGCTGTCCGGCGAGCGCCGGGTCTTGATGAGTGTCCTTGATTCTCACTTCTATGTCGACCGTGTGCCACTCGGAGCTTCCTATGACGTTCGAGCCGGCGCTCGTGTCCAGTCCAGAACCAGGAGTCTGCGGATTGTTGTAAGGGCTGCCGCTGACGCCTGCAAAAATCGGTACGATGAGCAAAGAAACAGAACGAGAGAATAAACCTTTATTCTTTTTATCCTAATGCATGCACGTAAAATCCCGCTTTCCATTTATGTAAAGTGTGCACAGAAGACGCGTTTTCGCATAGCGTGCGAGAAAAATACTGCGCATGCATACAAACGCAATGTGGTATTTTTTTTTCGCACGTCTGAGAAATTGACTTTCTGCGCACACTTTCAAAAACGAAAAGGGTGATTTTCGTGAGTTTTTTAGGAAAAATTGTGATAACAGCAGGTGCCTCTAGAAAGGGGAGTTCTAACTCCCTTTCTACGCCCTTGTCATACAAACAATTATTGTACAGTGCACCGGGCACGATTTATCGTGAACTTTCGTTGAATTACCCGGTGTCATGGGACTGTAACCCATAGGCGACGGTGTAGCGAACGCCCCGTGAGGGCTGGTCGTGTAACCGGTTCCCGACGGCGACGGTGTCGCCACGTAACCGGCTGGGCTGGGGCTGGCAGTAGCGCTCGCCGCCGGACTGGGACTCGGCTGATACGGACTGTAACTCTGCTCCGAGCCGTACATAGTTCCCGGTGTTTGGGGCGTGAACGGTCCGCCGGTCGACGGATAGCCCGGAGCGTAGCCCGGCGAGCCGGCCTCTTCCATGTTGTAAGCATCAAAGTCATTCATCCTGGCAGGTGTATTAGTTACAGTGGGATCCCACGCTCCGGACTGCCCGGGCGTGCGCGAACCGTCGTGAGACGGTGTCATCGAGCCGTAATGCGGAGTTCTCGAGCCGTCTGTAAGATAAGATTAAACATCATGAAAAAAAAAAATCACCAATCGCTCATTTATTTAAAAAAAGAGAAAGTTGAAAAGAATCATTTTTCGTATACTCACTCTCGTACATAGGAGTCTGAGATCCGTGCATCGGAGTCTTCGATCCATCCCTGGCGTACATCGGAGTCTGGCTTCCCGCTGTGTAGGCCGGAGTTCTGGTGTAGCTCGAGAAACCGCCGTCCTTGGTCGGCACACCGACGTTGGCGATGTGAGATCTGTCGACCGAGATCGTCTGACACGTTGAGTGCAACTCGACGCGAGCCGTGTTCTCGGTCGCGTCTTTCACCATTCCCACATTGCCCTTGTACGGTCCACCGGTGATCTTTATTGTCGTGCCGATGATCTCGCGGTCCCTCCTCGCCCCGCCGCCTCGTCCACGTCCTCGGCCACCGCCTCCGCCTCCTCGCCCGCCGAAGCCACCGCTGCGAACATTTTGCGAATTATTTGCCGATTCACCCGGGAGATAAATCGATAGCCGATTTTTATTTGTCATGTTTTTTTTGCGTCGAGAGAACTTACCCGCTCGGATGCATCGGCGACGCGATTCTCGGCGACATGAATCCCGATGCCGGTGACATCGACGGCGCTGCCGATTTGTTGCCACCCGCGAGCTGCAGGTGTCTCGTTTTGCACACGAATATTCCGCCGTTGTCGACGTACATGCGAGAGTGAAGAAAAGCGAAGCTTCTGTACAGATGTTTTATTTCACCGCCACGTCCGGAGTGCGGTCCGTCGACGACTTTGACGATGTCCTTCTTCTGTATCGTATTCTGCTGATGATCGAGCGCAACGGCGTTTCGATTCTCGCGCCGTTTGTTGAGACCCTGCGGCCGCGCCTCGACGACCTTGCCGTGCATCGACAGAACGTGAAAATTTTCACGCTCCAGTCGGACTATCACGCCGACGGTCTGAGCGTCGAGCTGAACGAGATCGCCCCATTGGAACTGGCCGAGACTGTCGACGCCCGTCGCCATGTCCGAGCACAGCTGAAGATCTCGCGGAAGCACCTCGAGCTCGTGCATCGAAAGATCGGAAAATAGCACGACGCGGTTCGGCTCGACGCGCACTATCAGACCCGTATCGCCCTCGTATCTGCCGGCCACGACCTGAAATTATTTAATAGCTGTATTGTAAAGCCGGTGATGATCGTAAATCGATTTCAAATATACGCTTCTCCCGTTTATGGATAATCTAAGAGAACCAGTCGGAATTAATCACCTTGACGTGATCGCCCATAGTGAAGTACTTTCGCAACTCGTTCGCCTGGAACTCGAGGGCTTCTTTGAGCTCCTCGTGCTTCGGCATCACCATAATCATGTTACCGTCGATCGAGACGATCTTTCCTTGCAAATTCATCAATTCACCCTCGCAAACTTCAACGTTGTCGCCGTTACTGAAGGAATGTGTGACGCTCTGATCGTCCTTGCCGGCTGTAATGCCAGTTACCGGCGTACCGCTCAACTCGATGTCGATGCCCTCCGGCGCTTCCTCGAATCTCTCGAGCTCGGATAGCGTAGGCTTAACACCCTCGGCTATTATGGCACTCGTCATGAAATTCTTGTACAAGAATCTGCAACGAAAATCGGTATGTTTGTCGTCAAGCAACCGCGGTGAACAGGTGGAAAATCGTCCGCAAGATAAACGAATAAGATTACCCTTTGCGACTGTATCGATTGCCCTCGAAGATCAAGAAGTCTCCGTCGCTCGTGACTTCACCGCCGATCGCACGGATGGCCTCGGGATCGAAGGGCTTCGCGGGCGGTCGTCTCTTCTTCTTGCGCTTCAGGGCTTCGGCCTCGCTGTCGGCGGTTCTGAGCTGCCCACGGGGTCGGGTGTAGTCGACTCTCGGCATGATCTTGAGGTAAACTTGATTCTGAGCGAGATCAACGTAGTCCACCTGCGCTATGTCGTCCTTGTAGATTCCTCTCTTCAATCTGACCCACTGTTTGGCCTTGAGGCCTGTTTGTTCCTTGACGACTCGAAGAACGTCGGTCATTTCTTTTATAGGCACCATCTGCTGTTTCCATATGCCCATTCTTAGATTTCCGACGTTCTCGATGGCGGCTTTAACGTGAGGTTGCTTGTAGGCTTCTACGTAGATGTAACCCTTTACACCTTCCGGCGCGACAATCGATTTGATTTGCAGCGGTTCGCCTGGTGAAGAAAGACAAATTTGCATTACGATTCGTGGACCGCTAGGGTTTCGTTTGCAGAAAATGTGAAGGTTTCTCTTACCGGAAAATTGATAAGTTATGAATTTTCTCATGAGCAAGAGAACCGTAGATTTCTCCTCGCCAATTCGGCACTTGACCATCCACAGATTGGGATCCTTGACGCCGGGCAGGAGCGTCTGTTGGGTTATCTCGTCGCTCATTTCCTCGCCACCGTCGCCGAAGTGACGAACGGCCACGGACTCGTCAGCGTACTTCTTACGCAGGTACTCCTCGATCTCGTCCTCCTTGTGCGAACTGGAAGAGAAATCAAGGGAACTTTCTTGAGACTTGAGTTTCCGCGTGTCACGGTGTGCACGTTATGAATACGGAAGATAGGTGGATGGGCGAGGATTTTGAGATCGTTACTCACTCCCAGAGATTCGTGCCGCGTCGTTTACCCTCGATCTCGCGGGCCGTCGGACCGAGCTCGTCCACCTCGTTACCGACGATACCGATTTCCTGCGCGCCCTCCTCCCATTCCTCGTCGTCCTCGACGTCATCGTCGACCTCGGCCTCATCGTCGATGAAACCGCAGAAACGGTCCTTCTTTCTCTTCTTTCGCGGCCTGTCGTCGTCCTCGTCATCCTCGTCCTCTTCCTCGTCGCGCTCGCTTCCGTCCAAATCTTCACCTGCGAATATTCACAATTTTCTTTACAGAATCAACATAAAAAATGGTAAAGTCAAGCGTACCAAAAAATAATTACGTAATTTGCAAAGGAAAAAAAAAAGAATGTTCAGTCCACTTAACATTGTTTGCAAAATTAATGTACAAAATTGTTAAGATTTCATACAGAAACTTATTATTATTAATGAACCAAAATAGCCCATGATATTGATGTTGATCTTCCAGATTCAATAATGGATAGATATTATCATGAAAGTAATGAAAAAAATCAAAACAAACCTTCAGGTTCCTCTTCAGGTTCAACCGTCTCCTCATCTCCGGAGTGGGCTTCCTCCGCCTCATCAGCTTTGACATCGTCGGATCTGAGCAAAGTGGTAGAATGATTATTTTCAAGGATGATTATTTGTAATACCATTTATGCTTTTCAAATGTAGCTATTCAGATGCTGTATGGGTGCATTATGCATATTATGTTCATACTTGTATGTGTATAATCAATATTGTATATAAGGGCTTGACCCGTACACGAATAAATAATAAATAAACAAATAAATAAATAAATTATTGTTCAAAATGATTATTATTTACGACGATTATTATAAGTAATAATCGTAAACTACGTCTATTATTCAGGATGATTATTACTCAGGATGATTACTATTCAGGATGATTATTGTACAGGATGATTATTATTCAGGATGATTATTGTTCAGGACAATTATTGTTCAGGAGGATTATTGTCCAGGATGATTATTGTTCAGGATGATTATTGTTCAAGACAATTATTGTCCAGGATGATATTGTCGAGGAGCATTATTATCGAGGATCATTATTGGAGAGATCTATGAAACACAGTATACGTACTCGGATCCCGAACGAGAGCGGGACCTGGACCTGGAGCGACTCCTGGACTTGGAGCGTGATCTGCTTCTGCTGCGAGACGCTCGGCTTCCAGCGTCAGACTTTGCCGAACGATTATCCGGCTCGCTGTCGCTGCCTCTGGCACCACCACGTTCGCTCTCGTTCTCCGAAAAATTACTTCCTTCAGAGTCAGACATTTTTTTTATTGGATTTTTTTCTTACACAACTATCCACACCCCCGCCGATTGGTTGCTACGTGTCGCCGTGCTTCCGATCAGTTTTTTTTGTTTTCGACGGATCGTGAAGTCGCCCCTCTCGCTGCACTTCCGGTCCAGCGTCGTTAATTTTTTTGGCAATCCCGTCCTCAAAACTAACGCCGATTTGGGACAATACCCTCCCTCAGTTGCTCGCTACGATCATCCACGGCGAACCTCAGATGGAAACGATTTGTTGATTTTTTTTTTGGTACCTGTCGTGGTGATTTGCGGGCTCGAGGATCGGATTTTCACGGCTCACCCAGCGGCTTCCGTCGAAATGGACAGCATTTTATTAGCCGGACGTGGGCCACGATACGCGAAATTAATCGCGTATATTCTTGTGGCAAATATGATAAAAAGGAAGCACAACAGGACAGCACGAGATTACGTTCGAAGACCCAAGCTTAACGAATTCACTTGCAGAGTCGTGACTGGAATACTCGAGCCGATAATCTCAGACGTTTGACAACGGTGAGAAATGCCACGAAGCTTCCTTGTCGCCACGATGGAGGCGACACACGGTTATTTCAGCCCTGCGACGATTCGAGTCTTCCATCTACGTGTGTTTTTTTCCTTCCCCCGCTTGAGAAAGAGGTTGAAAAGTAATGGCGGTTAATTTCACACCGGGGTACGTCGAAGTTTTTCACTCAATTGTCCTCGATGTCTGAATTTTTTATTGTTCTGTCGTAGGTGAGCAACGGTTTTCACGGTACAACGAGTACATCGTTAAAACGTGTCGATTATTCTTGTCGCGCGTTCGGTCGCGGTCGACCAGTTGACACTATAGGTTAGAATTTCGTGTCATCGGTTCGGTAACAACAATTGTGCAATTGCTTTTTTTTTTTGTCTGTTCCAAACCCACGCAGACATGACGACTATCAGGGTTCACGGTGGCATCGACATTCTGCGGCTTCCCGTAAATCAGGAGGAGCACAATTTTCCACCCTGGCGGGTTAAATACACACAGTCGCACATACTTCATTCCAAATGCTCAAAGAACGAGGAGGGATGCAACGACGACGCGGAACCCTGCCAATTCTGCGTGTATGTAAAAATCGTCGTGCGTTAAAACGCCCGTTCACAACGCCCTTGGCAGAATTCGCGAATTGTCCAGGAAGCCAGTTCTGTTTACCTGAAATGTACTCATGTTCCGAATAGGTTCTTTTAGTTTCTTTACTTTGGATATATTTTGACTCATAGGGAGTATTTTTGAATACAGATCTGCTCAGTTATGCGTTCTTTTATTTGTGACTGTTCACTGTTAGAAGCTTTTTTAAGTTGTCAACGGTACATTGGATTCTTTCTACGGAATGTATTTTGTACGTTTCGACAACAAGAGAACACTTATCAGAGCAGATTTCTGCGAGCAGGGAATAGAAGAATGCTTATTCAAGCTGTATATACGTGTGGATATATCTTGAATATTTCTGGATTTAGTTGAACAGATCACAACAGCATTCAAGAACACAACCATAGTTTAGGCAGAGCAAGGTATATCTGGTGTGAATCAAAAACAATAGCCTGAACTTGGTGGTCACAAATAATTCAAATTAATTTAAGGAGATTGGAGCGTTTCACACTGCTCAAATCGCGGATTATCCTTGGAAAGATCTGAACGAATATGTTCATTTTCGAAAATTAGCAAAACCCAGTTAATATTTTTCCAAATCCATTGCAATTAAAGTTTTTCTAGGCTAAAGACATCTGCTATAATACAAACATCCATCCACTATCATCAGTAGAGGCGTAAAAGTTTTAATAAACGACTTTAAAAATGTAGCACTCATTTGACTTGTTTGAAGAGCCCTGACCTCCATAATTAAATTAAGAAACTCGGCCTTCCTCGTGTGACTAATCCATTTCTTTCTTTTTTTCCATCACAGATACAACCGAGCTCTTGAAATGCCACACATGCCTGACATGGTATTTCCCAACAACGTATTGTCTTTAAAGAACGCCAATGGAGCTAGCATAGAGTTCAATACGCTTGACGCGCTGAGACGCGTCGCTAACGGAAAAATTAATTTGCAACTGGCATGCGCCGAAGCATGGAAGGAGTCTAGGTATTTCGAGGCTTGTTCGAGCGACGACGCGAGCTCTTTATTTCGAGGGTCGTTTGTTAAAAGTATTTTCCCAATTTGCAGATTAGAAAACAAAGAGTACTTGGAGGAAAAAATCAAACCCTTTGACTGGACCTTCACGACAGATTACATGGGCACGTTGGAGGGTTTCGAAATCGAGGAGACTCGCGAGAGAATAGACGTCGACAAATTGAAGGTCAAAGAGAAAATACTCTTTTACCACGATCTCACGCTCTACGAGGACGAACTGCACGACCACGGAATCGCCGCGACTTCGGTTAAAATCGTAAGCCCAACGCGAGATGTTCAATTGTATGGACTTGCACGATAATCAGTTAAATAACATTCGCAAGCGTACGAACGTGTTTTATTTTTCTGCAGCGTGTTATGCCGAGTAGTTTGTTCATACTGCTGCGCTATTTCCTGCGGGTGGACAACGTAATGATACGAGTCAATGACACTCGTATCTATCACGAGTTCGATCAGAATTATATGTTACGGGAATTCACGTCGCGAGAAGCGAAGGTCAAAGATTTACGCGTGAGTTTACAACGAACGTTGTGCTTCGACGATTAAAAAAAAAGTATACGAGCGTACAAATTACGGAAAAATTATGTTCGTAGGTTCCACCGACTCTCTTCATAGAGCCGAGCCGCATAGCCCCGCATCTACCGCTCACGAGTAGTTGCTATCACAAATTGATTATTTCTCCGAAGTGCTCGGACTCGAGTACGAAACAGAACGAGGACAAGCCTGCAGAGAAAAACACGGCGGATGAAAAAACGGCCGAGACCTCGGACGAGAGTGCGAGCTCCGAAGAGGTCGCAGAACCAGCGACGACGACTGCAAACACCTCTGTAACTTAAATTTAGATCGATAAAAATCGCAGTGCATTCTGATATATATATAAAATAAATATATGTTCGAGCGAGCGAGACACATCTCTACGGTAATCGAAGTATATCGGAAGTATAACGATTATGTTTAGAAGCCAATTGCGAGACCGTGAAACTTTGAAGAAAAAAAAAAATAAACAAAAAACATTATTTTGAAAAATTGCTTCACCTCTTATGCCGGTATTTCCCGCGCACCGAAACGCAAATCCGTCCACTAAATTATCATTGAAGCGAAGATTTACACACGAATGCAACTTACCTCTGGGCACGCTCGGGGATGTACGGTGTGAGTTTCGATATTAGCTGTAAGAGTTCGCGAACACTTGCCGCAAGTCGCCGGCTGGCACCGGTCGTATCGCGGGAATTTTTATGAATTCTCCGATAACTTCGTTTGTTTTAGGTCCTACATTATTTATCAATATATCATTGTCGTCCGGCCGATAAGTGCGTCGAAAAATTATCCACGATGAAGTGTGTCATACCAGGAACGAATTGCAAAAGTACGCGAGACATTTTTCTTCAGACTATTAGGTTATACGATTGTCGTCCTGTCGTCGCTCGATAAACTTCCCGAAGAAAGAAAATCAATTGATGAATTTTCAGTTTTGGGAAGAGCGATACACGCTTTGGCGAGAGTTGGCGAAGAGATGTACGTCGAACCGAGAGAAAAATCGTTGTCTCTGAAGTGTGTCAGCGCCTCGTACTCGGCGTACTGCGAATTTACGTTCAACGACAATTACTTCTCGTCCTACTGCTTCGGCGACTTGGAGGAGGAGGACGCCCTCAAGTGCAAAATCTCCATGCGGGTAAAAAGCAGTTTTCCGTCTGTTGTGTCGGTTTTTTTTTTTTGCTTGGAACTTTATGGACGTTTGTATTCTTACAGAGCGCTCTTACTGTCTTCAAGTCGCCGGCTATGATCGACAAACTCGTAGAAACTTGCCACATAAGACTGGAACCGAACGCCGACAAACTTATCTTCGTATTCAAATTTAAGAACAGCGTCATAAAAACTTTTTTTCTACCTATAATAGACTGTGAAAATTTAAGCGTAAGTTCGTTGCGTCGCCGACCATTGCTAAGGAAAACTTGAAGGAAAATTGTATTCTTTTTTTATTTGCAGGTGCCGTACACTAAAGCCAACATACCTAACAAGCTCGCCGCAAAATCGAAGGTTCTCACTGATGCGGTGCAAAACTTTCAACAGAGTTTGGTTGAAATCACTGTGGAGGTGACTCACCAGAAGCTTGTGATGAGAAACTATGTTGATGAAACTTCCAGTGGGTATCATTTATTTAAATTGATAAAATGGCAACAGAAAAATTAAAAAAATGTTATTAAAAAATTTAAATATGTTTTAGCTTCAGCAAATTCAACGAGAACCCAGTTAGCATTGACCATCGGCGAGTTCGACGAGTACAAAATCGGTCTCGACGCTCGGATAACATTCTGTATGAAAGAGTTGCGAGCTCTGTTGAGTTTTGCTGATGCCGTGGGTGGGCCTGTTAACATATACTTCGAAACAACCGGAAAGTATGCGTCCCGACAACAAGTCTCAGATACAGTTAAAAATGTTCACAGTACAGTTAATTTGATTTTCAGGCCTGTTATATTCGATTTGAGTAATCCGGCGTTCGAGGTGAATCTCGTTCTGTCGACCCTGAATCCCGACGGGGACGATGCGTCTGTGAGTACGTCCCACGAAGTGCGACCTCCGGTTCGCAAGAGAGCAGCGCCAAAGAAGCGGCAACCGGCGAAGGCCAAGTCGTCGGCGAAGAGGCCAACGCTACCGAAGAGATCTTTCGATGCAAGATCGAATGCGTCGGCGAGAGCCGTCGAGCGGAATGCGTCGATGAGTCACACGGAAATGGAAGTCGATCAAAGCGACGATGCGCACGTCGGCTCGAATGGAATTCGCTCGAGCCGCTTGGATTCCCCAGCTTTACAAAATAACTCGTCATCGAGACGTGGACCGCGGGAAGCTGCGGCAGAACGGACGAGTTCCGTTCGAACACCAACGAGCTGCCGGGCAAATTCGGCCAGTCGCTTCAGCCCCGCAGTGTCCAGCTTGCACCCGCCCGAGTGCGGTGCAACGGAACCGTCGATATTCTCGCCGTCTTGGAAGAAGCGTCTGAGCAGCAACGAGGATCAGCGAGACCCACCGATGGACGAAGACTCGGTACCCGGCTCGCCGCCGCCGAAGAAAAAAGCTAAGAACATCTTCAAGAAGTGCTTTGACACGACTTTCGATCCGAGAATGCTGCCCGGTCACGACACTCTCCTCGCCGACGATTCCGACGAGGAAAATTAATTAAATAATTTATCGTTAAAATCCGTGCCGTAAACAGTCGTACTCAATGAATTATAGATATATTTTTTAAGTCATATAAATATAGCTCCGAATAAAAAAAAACAATTACCAATTACATGCTCGTCGGTACAGCTTTTATCTTATCAATTTTTGCAGATAGAATACTCTGTAGATCTCGCTCTTATCGACTTGCGCAGGGCGTCGAGTTTCGACACTCGCTCCGACGATTCTCCATGTCCGGGCTGCACACTTCTGAAAATGTCTGCGCCATGTGACGTGTAGTTTAATCGACAATATATAAGTTAACATATTTAAGCCATGGAATACTTCAAGAGCAGTTTAAAATCCGTTCTCGGCGCTCCGGATCCGGGAAGTCAACCGTCCGGTGCTGACACGGTAATTCATTTTTTTAACTTTATTTTAGAAAACAAAAAACAACTTGTTCTGTCAAACCCCGGAGATGTATATATGTATGTCCCGTCCGGGTCGAAAACAGTTTTCTCGTTACCCCGATGAAAAATTACACTTCCGTTCGATCGAATTATATAACGTAAAACGTGCTTTTTACAGCATAAAATTTTGCGTAAATTTTCCGACCGTTTTTTTTGTGACCAATGTTGTCTTGCAATTTTCAACTCCTTTACCCTGTGTTTGTTTATCCAATTTTTTTTGTACCCGCAGGTAGACAGATTGGTCGACAGGCTCCAGTCGTCGAGCCTGCTGGACGACAGACGAGACGCGTGCAGAGCGCTCAAAGCTCTTTCCAGAACTTATCGGCTCGAAGTCGGAGCGCAGGGAATGGACACTTTTCGTCATGTTCTGGAGACGGACAGAACAGACTGCGAAATTGCCGGCTTGGCTCTGGACACTTTATGCAATATAACTAATCCAGAAACTTTCGACGAAGAGGGTATAAGCATGAGGGTGGAGAAGCACTTTAATGAAAATGTAAGAATGACAACCATTGGAGTAACTAAAAATGTTTCATACTTTTTTCAGTCTCCCAGTATGGACCAAAAAATAAGATCGGGGAACAATTCACAGAGATATTCATCAAGCAGCAAGACAGCGTCGGTCTTGTTCTGGCTTCGCTGGAGGAATTTGACTTCAGAGTTCGCTGGCCTGCAGTGAAACTGTTGTCCCACTTGCTCGCCAACAGGCCCAAAGACATCCAGGAAATAATCCTGGTCAGTCCTATGGGTATCTCGAAATTGATGGACCTCCTCAGCGACAGCAGAGAAGTCATTAGAAACGATGTAGGCATCATTTTCCCACAGCCAATGTCTATAATTTCTATACAGTAGAGCCTTGATTATCCGAATTAATTGGGACCGGAGCTCGTTCGAATTAACGAAAATTCGGATAACAGAACTGTGAAGCTGTGCTAAACGATACAGCGCGATACTTATAGAAAAAATACGCATATAGTTTAAATAATTATGATGTAGATTTGAGGAATAACGTGATACATGTAATTTTTATGACATTCAACGGTAACTTCAAACCTTCGTCACGAAATCCACAATTTTCGTTTGGCGCGCAAACTTTGATTTTTCTTAATGTCAGAGATCGTTGATTTGCCAACATCATACGAGCGCGCTAACGATGTGCCGGTCTCTCCCTTATCGAATTTAGAAAGAATTTCCAATATTTTTTACCCCGTAAGTACATTATACTTACACTTAGAGGTGGAAGGACTGGCCGTTGAAGCCATAACGCACTAAACTACGAGACTAGTAGATTAACGAAAATAAATTTTGAATACGCGTGTTTGCTCGGTCTGAGAAACTAATAAATATTGCGCATACGACTGACGTGCATGCACGGTAATGCTGTGCGCGTCACGAGTTCGAGCGTGATTTGTCCGAACTTTATCCGAACGAGCGGCGGTTCGGATAACGGGTGTTTGGAAAATCGAGGTTCTACTCTAATCTATTCGGCTTGTAATCGTAAGTTTTGTATGGAAACTTCAGGCACTGCTGTTGCTGATTCAATTGACCAAGGGAAACGCGAATATTCAAAAGATAGTCGCATTCGAAAACGGTTTCGACAGGATATTTGACGTTATAACTCAGGAGGGCGGCGCGGAGGGTGGAATTATTGTTGAAGACTGTTTGCTCCTCATGCTAAACTTACTCAGAGGCAATTTAAGCAATCAAAATTTCTTCAAAGAAGGTAATATCGAAATTAGATCATAGTTTGTCGAAAGTACTTTCTATGGTAAATGATTGCAACGATACATATTTTTACGAAATTACGGACAGGCAGTTACATACAACGGTTGACACCGATGTTTCAAATACCGCCGGACATCGACGAGAGTCCGCTCGGTGGTTGGAGCCCGCAAAAAGTCTCCAATGTTCATTGCATGGTGCAAGTTATACGAGCTCTGGTTGCTCCGAGCGGATCGGCACAGGTAACTTTTTTCTCACACATCTTATCATCACGATATTCGAAGAACATAAATTAAAGCTCATCTCGAACGATTATCGACAGGCAGTAGCTGCTTGCCAAAGAACGATGCGCGCTAGCGGATTGCTCCAAGCCCTCTGCGACATTCTGATGGCCAGCGGCGTGCCCGCTGACGTATTGACGGAAACTATAAGCGCTGTTGCCGAAGTAATCAGAGGAAACACGAGCAATCAAGAATTCCTGGCCAGCGTGATGGCACCGAGCAGCCCTCCGAGACCGGCGATAGTAGTTTTACTGATGTCGATGGTCAACGAGAAACAGCCGTTCCTCTTACGATGCGCCGTTCTTTATTGCTTCCAATGTTTTCTGTACAAGAACGAAGTGGGACAGGCACAACTGGTGCAGACGTTACTTCCTCAGGGCAACGAAACGCCGTCTCTGACGACAGGTATAAATTCTTTTCTCCGTGTACTACTGGACCATAATTTCTTCTTCGTTCTCCTTTTTTTTTCTTGGATTTATGTCGCTTAGCCAAGTTCCATCGGAATATACTGAATGTACGATCGAATCTCCCTCAGGCCAATTATTGTGCGGTGGGTTGTTCTCGCCGGACCCATTGTCCAATTGGTTCTCGGCAGTCGCCCTCTCGCACGCTCTCATCGACAATACCACGCAGAAAGAGCAATTGCTGCGGGTCCTTCTCGCAAAAAATATTGGCAAGCCGCCGGTAACGCTTTTGCAACAATGCGTCATGCTGCTCCAGCAAGGAAACAAGCCGCAGTGTAAACTGGGTCTGTTGATCCTACTCTGCAGATGGACTTCGTTTTGTCCAGCGGCGGTTAAAGCCTTCCTCGCCATTGATTCTTCCGTAGCTTACCTGACGGCGCTACTCTCCTCGCAGGAGAACAACGACGACTTGCAGGAAATTCTTCTTCAGAGCATGTGCGCTCTGTTGATCGGTCTGTGTGTTCACTTCAACGACGATGATGTGCCGAGTTACACGAAAGTATGAACTACATTTTAGAAGGAACTTGCGATAACAATTTTGGTAAGACTGATTCTATGCATTTGGACTTTGCAGGAAAAATTGTGCAGCCTTTTGGAAAATCGTATAGGATTGGAGAAATTTCAAGACGCTATTGGAGGGATAACGAGACATGAAATATATTCCCGGACGCTGAAGCATCCGCAGCCGTCCGCGAAGAATCCCGCTGATCTTCTGTTGGATCATCAATTCTGCAGACTGTTGAAGACCTTGGAAGGTAATTGGGAGGTTTCGTTAAAGAAACGGCCCGACGAAATTGATCGATGTAATGAAGGGATGATAAATCGTTGGACTCTTCAGGTACTATACTGGAGTCGGTTTTGAAAGGAAGCAGCGCCCATTCTGCAAAAGACCAGTCATCGTCGATGAATCCAACCAGTTCAGCTTTGGTATCTCAATACAAAGATCTGATTAGAGAACAAGATGTCCAGATTCAAAAACTCAATCAAAGCAATCAAGTTCTCGCTCGAGAAAAGCATGATCTTGAGGTGAGTTGTGATATTTTCAGTTTTTGGACCGCGTAATCTAGCTTTTTTTTCTCATTCAGGTCCAATTGCACGAACTGCAGATGACCGTTAGTCACTTGAAGGATCAAAATTTGGTTCTTCGCGCGGCCCAAACGAATTTGTCTGAAGGAAAATCCACCAGTCCTGCCCCCAACTCGGATGCGACGAACGAAGAGTTGGATAGATGTAGGAATACAATTAAACAGTTGGAAAGGCGCCTCGTTGAGTGCATGATGAAGAACGAGGAGTACGAAAGAAACAGCAGCGCGGCAGCTAAAAATGCCGGCGTGGAAAAAATCTTAAAGGAGAAGGTCGAGGAGCTCGAGAAGCTGAGAAAAGACCAGGAAGACCTGTTGGAACTGTTGACCGACCAAGACAGCAAGATCATGCTGTACAAAGAAAAACTCGAGGCGCTTGGAGCCAAGGTATGATTGTTAAAAATATTCTTAAAAATATCTTAGACGTATACGCTACAATCTTATTTAACTTTATCAGGTTGATTCCGAAGAGAGCTCGGTGGAACTCGAGACAGACGATACCGAATATTCACCGCCATAGAGGAGTCAATAATTCCAGTTGCGAAGTTAACGAGCGCTACATAATTTGCAACCGCCATGTTTTTAAACTTAAACTTTTGTACCATAATCGAAGATGGTCTGGCCAAACTTTAATAAAAGATATTAATCGTTTTGCGACGATGACTCGCAACGCCGAAGCAACGGGGACGAAAGTTTTGACGATGAAGAAATATGAAATCGGCAAAGAATATTAATTAAGTAATTATTATGTATAAAATGAACCATGAATGCACAAAAGACAAATGAAGTATTGAACACGGCAGAAATGGGTCAAATCATTCTAATGTCAACCCCTCCGTTTGTCGCCTTAAGATCGTGTGGTGATACCTGCACCTGGTTGGTATTAAAAGAAACGTTTTTGTTACCGACCGAGCACGGATTGGGAGTTTTACATAAGCAAATGAGGTCCGATTGTTAATTCCGATTAGTGACGGTTTATTTTTTTAAATAACTTATACAACTATCACATACTATTTTACATAATATCATTCAACTAGTAGGATACGCGACGACCCAGAATTCTGTTACAATTTTATTACCTCCTGTTTTCACTTTACATACAAATATTTCGAAATACAATCGAAATCTTAAGCACTTGATTTGGAATACAAAGATACCGTAATTGCTCGAGTCGATATTATTATAACAGAATCCTATCTATATACACGATCTTACTTAGGTTTTACGATTGGATCCTAAGCTTGGGCCTGACGCTGCTTCATGACTGCCTGGACGCATTTAGCCATCGTCGAAGACGCGCGGGACACGACATCAGTCATGAAAAATTGATCCAGGGACTTGTGCTTCACATCTACTGGATCTGGGAGGAATGAACTTCCGGTTTGCTAAAAGAACCAACAAATTCGATAAATATTCGGAGCGTTTTACGCTTAGCCTTCGAGATTTTCGTATAGTTCGTACCTTGGATAGCTCGAGAGCTTGAGCAAAGTAATTAGCCGGTTCGACTTCACCGTATCTGACGAGGTGGGGCGCAACTTCTTCCAGTCGCGCTCGCACTTCGTGTATGTTATCGTAAGGAAGATAGACACCAGAGATCTGCAAGAAAATTTGAGTAAGAATAGTAATTTGAGTTAGCGAATCGCGAATTAAATATATCGTACTTCTGCCAGAGCTCTTAGAATTTTCCAGTCCGGACGCGCCATTCCAGGTGGTGTAATTGCTGCACCGGTCTGTTGAGAGCGACCTTCGGTGTTAGCGTAGCTTCCAGTCTTCTCCGTGTAGGCTGCACCAGCTAGCACAACATCGGCGATCGTCGCACCTTGATCGCCGTGGCTTCCTGAAAACATTCAGGTGTAACATAACCGATCGCACAAAGATTGAACGAAAAATTTGCGAAATATCACAAACCAATGTAAACTATGAATGTGTTAGGGAAATCTTCCTTCTTGAGGTTCGAATCGTCGGCACCCAAGAGGAAGAGGACTTTCGGCTGCTGTTGTTTGACGTCATCGACCGAAGCACCATATCCGAGATCCAACGCGCCTACTTGCGACGCATTCGTGTGAAGAATATTCAAAGTTTTCCACTCGGCAGGGGCCTAAAACATTTTTCGATAATGGCAACGCAATATTATAGTGGAATTTTTTTTTATATTGAAGAGATCGTACTTTCGCTTTGTCCCCCAGGGCCTTCGCCAACTCCTGCGTCTCGGCGAGGATCTTCGCTCCGTCCTTTCGCGCCAGTTGCTCGGCGCCAAGGATAACCAGTGGTTTCTTCGCGTTTTTCAAAGTTTCGCAAAACGGATGGCTGCCACTTTTCAGTTTCGATATGATGTCTGCCGACTCTCCGAGATGCTAATGGTGGAATCATCAAAAATATTGCCATGTGAGAAATTTATAAATAAACTAAATTTCAAGTCGTCGCACGGTACTCACTTCGTATTCGTACGTCAGATCAACTTTCGGTCCGATGAGAGCGATATTTTGCTCACCGTGCAGGTATCCCTTCCTGAGACGCGTGTTTATCAACGGTGCCTCGTACCTTGGATTCGTACCGATCAATACAACCACGTCCGCCTCCTCGATATTAATTATTTTATTGTTCAGCAGATAACTACTTCTGAGGTCAATGCCCGCACCGTCCTTCGGGAAACTCTGCTCGGTCGCAAATGTTTCACCTCCGAGCTTGTTGAGGAAATCCTTCATCACGATAAGGGACTCGGCATCGGCGAGCTTGCCGGCTATCGCCGCACACTTGTTCGACGGCACGTCGTGCAGAGCTCGGGCGACTGATGACAAATAGAATTTACATCGATATGGTGGAATATATTTATCTTAGACATATTTTAGAAAACTTTGGATTTGCAGGTTTTCATTTCGAAATCTGGAATTTCGGAATTGACTGCATATTTATAGCATTCACTTCGGTATTTCAGTTTTCATAGCATATGGAATGGATTTTGAAATTCAGAAATTCCGTTCCATATACTATAATTCTGGAATTACGATTACATTGTAGAAATGTGGAAATGCATTCCATAGGCATGTATTTCCATAGGAATGGAGTTCGAAATTCCACGAGTTCTTTAATAAGATCCGAACAATTTCTCTATTAGCTCTTACCAGCGACAAGAGCGTCCTCCCATTCGACGCACTCCAGCTTGTCGTTAATTTTCATCATAGGAGTTATAAGCCGTTGTCGCTTGAGACCGTCGTAGGCGAAACGAGCTTTGTCCGACAGCCACTCTTCATTGACCTCCTGATAGATAATATATTAGTGTGTTAATTTATTTTTTCTAATGTATAGTAACGGATATATGGTAAATCTTTTCTACCGACCTCGTTGACCCTTGGGAGTATCCTGAGGACTTCGCCAGTCCGACTGGACACGACGATGTTACTGCCGACCGCGTCCAACACATCGATACTGTCGGTGCGTCTCGTCTCCCATGGTCGAGCGACGAATGCGTAGGGTTTGCTCGTCAGGGCACCCACGGGACAAAGATCGATTATGTTGCCCGAAAGTTCCGACAGAAACATTTTTTCCACGTAAGTTCCGACCTGGAAGAATATTGCTCATAGATAGGACCAGGCTCCGCTATTTTAAACCGGACGGCCGCGAAAGTTCGAACTTGAAATCGAACGATCCAGGAAATGCGACCTTTCGCACCCAATCGCTCAATATTCGAACTCTCGATGTTTTTCTTTCGTACCTGCATATCATTGCCACGACCGGTCGTGCCGAGATCGTCGATTCCGGCAACCTCGGAAGCGAATCGAATGCAGCGCGTGCAGTGAATGCAGCGTGTCATTACGGTCTTCACCAGAGGTCCGATATCTTTGTCCTCGACCGCCCGCTTTCCGGAGAACTCGATGTCGGTGAAACGGCTCCTGTCGCTGCCAAAGGCCATGCTCTGGTCCTGCAAATCGCACTCACCGCCCTGATCGCAGATCGGACAGTCCAACGGATGGTTCACCAGGAGGAATTCCATCACGCCCTCGCGCGCCTTTCTCGTCAGATCAGAATTCGTCTTCACTCGCCATCCTTTCATCACCGGCATCGCGCATGCAGCGACCGGCTGAAATCATGCTAGCGTCACATTTTTTTTATCCTTCATTAGACGTCTATGCTACAAGAGTAATTTAAGTTTTGGCTTTGCATTGAATTCGCTTCTCTGTATCTCCAAAAAATGAATTACAGTAGAATCTCCTTTGTCCGAAGTGTGACTTGCTTTATCCGAATTTCTATTACCCGAACCATGGCGTAAAATTTCGATTTAATAAATAAATTGAAATTTATTTATTAAATTTTCTTATTAAAAATTTAATAAATAAATTATAAATTTACTTTATTTATTAAATGGCGTTTCATCGCAGGTCAATATGGTACACCATTTACACGTCGCTCTTTCGTGCAGTATTCACTAGCATTTGGCAATGAGCAGAGATATGGCCATTCATGTGAAAAAATGTCGCGATTCAATGATAGTTTTATGGTCCAGTGCATTGTGGTTTGGGCGAACAATACTTTCACATGGTTGAAAAAAAAACATTGTTAGCTCTCTTTTTTGATGCTCTGCTTAAGTATGTAAATTTTCCTCTTCAAAATTTCATTACCCGAATAATCGTTAATCCAAACTAGACTGGACTCAAATAGATGCGGATAATCGAGGTTCTACTGTATGCAAATACTCTAAATTGTATTTGGAGTTGGAGCAAATTTATGTTCCAAATACTCCAAATGGAAATACCCCAAAAACCAAACATCGAATACATTGATGAAAACAATATGCGAAATGTAATTTTTGTTCATTGCTTGGGATAAATCCTCCAGACTACTTTAAGGTAACAATCAGTCAATGACAAAAAACAAGTTCCAGTAGGATAATATTTTTGATATTTTGTCACAAAAGCCCATGACCTAATTACCTTCAACTGTTTCTCGATCTCGACGAGGCACATTCTGCAATTTCCCGCTACTGCCAATCGTTCGTGGTAACAGAATCTTGGAATTTCTATACCGATCTGCGCCGCTGCCTGTAAAACAACAAAGTCTGTGTTAGATTTTTCTGTATCGCAGTACGCGCGATTGGCATTTTGCTGGGTGGAAGATTGTTCGACCTGGAGAACCGTGGTGCCTGGCGGTACGTGGACAGGCTTGTCATCGATGAAGAGTTCAACGAGCTCTTGAGGCGGAGCCTGCGGTCGGCTGGCTGTTGTATGTACGCCTGCCGTTGCGAGTCTCCCAGTGGACAGGCCTGCGGCCCTCACCAGTGGAAGTCTCAACATTTTCTGAAAACGCCTCAAAGTGTCATTATCGGATTTTTTTCTTGTTTTTTTGTTATATAATGAGAAAAGTGCGACGGCGACAAAGGGAAAGGGACGTCTAACCTAGGTGCAATTCGATCTTCGGAAAAGGGAATGTAGACGGAACGTTGATCGGGGTTTAATGATATCTTTGAAATATTGTATACAACACACTAGCCACTAATTCACGACATCAAGAAAAATTATGAACGCTGAACGGTGTTGCGTATTGCGTATAAATCAATTTACCCTAAAAAAAACCCTTCCAAAATCTAAAACTGCAGACCCCTAAGCAGATGTCAGGGCTGTCCTTTCCTAGGTGGTCTTTATCGAGAGTATCGAAAACTGCAATTGCAGTTCGCGCTATGAACGAAGCTTTACGATGCCCTAAATTAATTAATTCGTCTCTTTCGATGTCACTTCCTTTTACTTAGTCAATTAGATCTCTCGCGTTCATAATTGACCCTCCATTTAGTTGTTTTTTACAAGGCAAACCTAACTTAATTGGCAATTTTTTCGGGTCTAAATTTATTTATTGCTACCGTCAAGTCTGTCGTCCAATGAAATTGCCGGGTTCAGCGAAGCGGCCAATGACGAGCTACTTTTTAAAAAAATTACCTTTCACCTGTTCGAACTATTTTCGGTGTTTGGCAAGAAATCAACAATGAAAAAACCACTTCTGAAGGTCAGATACCTCTGAAGAAGGTTATCGAACGATATAAATATTGTCTGTGCACATAAAATTCTAAGCATGGAAATTCGCCTTTAATAAAGGCGAAACTCTTACACCACCGGAACGACGTCACGCTCGTCGTGGTGTGCACGCGTCCAACGAAAAGTTACGTGTGTGTGCGAATATAACTTTCTCTCTTCCGGAAAGACGACAAGATAGGCTTGTAGCGTAGAATTTCGTTGTGGGATATTTATTAATTGAACAGAAGCGAACGATGGCAGTCGGCGATCTTAAAACTGACAAGGGCGTCAAGGACCTCAACGCCTATCTTGCCGAGCGCAGTTACATCGAGGGGTGAGCTTACTTATCGTTCATCCGACGATTTTGCACCACACGTGTTCGACTTGTCGGCATCTTGGACGTATACCTCCTTACTCGGCAAGATCCAACCCGCTGCTCCCTTCTCTTGTCAACCCTTTCGACAATCTAAGTTCCAATCTTTAAGCTCGCGACTCTCGTCGGCGTTAATTTTGTCTTCGGTCTCCACTTTCGTCTCAAACGTCGTCATGATTTTCCTATATTTCATTAATTTTGACACTTTCGTTCGTATTTTATCGTCGGTGAAACTCTATTCGACGAAATTTCGCTCTACCCCCACCCACGCCCCGTTATTTCTATTTTTGAATTTGAGCTTTTGTTTTCTCGATTTTTTCTCATTATTTTCTATTTGGGTAAATGCGATTATGTTCCTTCATAAATTTTGACAGATGAGATTCGAAATTCGAATTTTTAAGACTAAACGCCGTGAAGCAAACACGAATGCGACCTCAACTAAATGTTTTTCAGATACCAAGCGTCTCAAGCGGACGTGGCAGTTTTCGAGGCTCTGGGAAAAGCGCCGACAGCCGCCAATCCCCATGTACTGAGATGGTACAATCACATCAAGTCGCACGACGCCAAGAAATTGCCAGGCGAGAAGAAAGCCCCGGCAATTTTGGGCAGTAAGGGAGCGCCAGCCGCTGCGAAGCCTGCTGCGGATGACGATGACGATGTTGATCTTTTTGGATCCGACGAGGAGGAGGACGCGGAAGCTGCGAAGATCAGAGAGGAGAGAGTTAAGGCCTACGCCGAAAAGAAATCTATGAAACCCGCTCTCATCGCCAAGTCCAACATCGTCATTGACGTCAAGCCCTGGGATGACGAGACCGACATGCAGCAAATGGAGGAAGCCGTTAGATCCATCGCCATGGACGGTCTTGTCTGGGGAGCTTGTATGTGCTTTTATCAAATTTTTAATGTTCTTGAAAACAAATGGCAGAGTATTTTGAAAATACGATAGTAGAAAACTTTTAGTAGGAAATTTGTCTGTTTGTTTCATGTTTGATTTAATAGTTATCCAATAACGAACATAATACTGTCCTGATGCTAGAAAAACGTACTATTTAATTTTCAACTTGGAGGCGAATTAAATGAGTTTATTTATTTATATTTGCGGGAGAAATACGCCTTTCACGATAATCGATAATCGAGCAATAGAATTAATCATACACGAAGCAATATCTAAGAAAAATGATTACAATTTGATAAAGGATATTAGCACTATTTTTTATCTACTTTCAAGTTCAGTTCAGTTGTTAATATTTGTCTTTTTTTTTGCAGCAAAACTCGTACCCGTTGGCTATGGTATCCAGAAACTCCAGATAGTGTGCGTAGTCGAGGACGACAAAGTGTCGATCGACCTTCTTACCGAGAAGATCCAAGATTTCGAAGATCTCGTACAGTCGATCGATATCGCAGCGTTCAACAAAATTTAAATAAGCCCTCTCTCTCGTCTTTTACTATCAAATTAATAAATATTAATTGTTTGTAATTTAAACTTGTTATTTGGCGTGACCTGAAAATTTCCCGTTTCTCATCGCATCGTTCGAGACGGAGAGCGGATAGTCGAGTTTGGTGGGAAAATATAACTGTTCCATACTTGGGTTCTCTAATAGAGATGAAATTACGTTGCAAGGCTGACAGCCTGTCGTCGCATGAGCGATGAATCACTTCCGTCTTCCGCATTTTCATGGAACTGCAGGTGCTCCTATCAAGTTCTACCCTCATACTTATGGCACAATTTTTTTTTTTTTTAATTGATCGTTTGTTATTAAGAAATTACGTTTAAAAAAATGATAAATCGCTTCTTATTAGATTGTGACTTCTCATTGTGAAAAAAAAAGAAATACAATGACTGTTCGTTTTTTGGGATATTTATCGTCAAAGTTGAGTCACGCAACGTTACAGGTTTATTTAAAACGTCATCACGAAAAACCGAAGAGACAAACGAGCAAAAAAGCGCATCTACGGCGAGAGAATGTTTACAAAAAAAGAAAACATGAATAATTTTAAAACGATCCACCGTTCAGATTTTTAGATGGCATAAATAAAAGATCGGGTTTCGACCACAGGCGTGGCAGCCTCGGAACAACAAGACACGGACTAGGCAAAACTAAGTTTTTTGTATCTCTTTTGGATTCAGCTAGACTGGAACGAGTATTTTTTTTTTTTTATATTCGATGTTTGAGAATTGAAAAAAAATTATGATATGAATTGATCAAACAAATTGATGAACTGATTAAAACAATTAATGGCAAACACGAAGATGTAACTGTTCACCTCCATCGCAGCTATCTTCTTTTAGATTGTGAATACGACCAAAAATATACATACATCTGTAGAATAATGTTATGCAATGACGAATTGTGATATCGATCTTGCGTGCTTCCGGCATACTTCGTAATTCACTGAATTACCCATCGCTATAACGATTATTTCAGCTGCTAACACTTCGATTATTTTATGTACGATTTATGTTCGCTCGTTTGGATTTTCCTCTTAAATCTACCATCTGAAACTTCGTGGTAATAATAACGAGATAATAACATCTGATCGATAGTTGTCGAGGGTCGTACAGTGTAATTAAGAATATCAATTACGTTTTCTTTGTCTTTCTACGACAAGTTTACTCCAGACACTTTACTCGAAAAATTCTCGGTAGAGCCGTGGCCGTTTAAAGCGATCCTTTTGCCAGGAAGTATCGCCGATTATTATTCATGCGGGTAGAAAAAAGAAAATAGCCTTGAACTTCGGCGTAACGATCGTAACAGTTCATTACCACTAATAGTACAAATAGTCTTCAAAGTTCATTAGCACCGCCGGATAGACATTGACCTTACAGTCGGTTTCAAAATTTTTCGATTTAGCTTCAGGTATTGAAAACCGTTGTTGCTGAGCCATGAGCTCCTCTGTAGTTACAATACATTTTGACTTCGATTGTAATTTTTCTTTTTTTTTTTTTTTCAATCACCGTTAAGTCTATAAGCATAAATATTTTTTTCACCGTTAAAATTTCATTTCAGACGCGAAAAAAAAATGAAGATACATTCAATAATGAAACGGCACTAATGAAGTAACTAAATACATTGTTATCTTATTAGATGGTTTTTTTTTCGATTCTTTAATCGAGTAAAATTCCCGAAGCTCGCAGATACGATCGTGCTAAAACGCGTTCTTGGATTCCCCACTTGGAGGATGACGCCTCGACATTGACGCACATCGGTATATATAAGGCCGGGGACCGTCGTTCCGGTGGGCAGTTCTGTGATCAACGGCCAGCGACGGACATCAGTGACAACCGTGCTTTTATTATAATTGACGAGGAAAAATAAAAAAAAAAAAAAGTAAATAAAACAAAACAACATGACAGTGAACAGTGTGAGATTGGTCTTCGTCGTTGCCTGTTTGTTGGCTTCCTATGCGCAGGGTAAGCATCGTCGCGATTAATTCTCAATTTTTTTCTTTTACAATCGCTATGAAATCCCACGAGTAATTACTATTCTTAGCGGTGGTAATGAAATCGACTAGAGATTTATTCATAATGTAATGTAGACACGTATCAGCAATTAACTGATACGTGTGTACAACGAGGGACGAACAAATACCAAGGTCAGATTTTTAAAAAGTTCCAATTATCTCGGTCAAGTTACGTCTGTATTCATTGGATTTGGCAATTTTATTCTGCCCCAGTTGAACTACGGATCAATAAGAGTAAATACAATGAGTGATTGTTTTAAGAAAACCAAATGATCAAATAATCAAATCATAGCATTGTTGAAATATATAATGATAAAAGTAGAATAAACTGATAATTTAGTAACAGTAAAACTTTCAATTTATATTACGATTAATTTTATGTTACGAGAATAATGGCTCTAAGAAATAGATATTGATATCTATATATATAAAATATATATAATGGTTATACTGAGAAAAAAAAAAAATGGTTGGATTAACCAAAAGTCGTGTTGACATAGTTCAAAGCCGTTATTTGTCTTTGATATAAATAAAGCGTTGTTTTGTTAAGCGATTATTTGCTTCGATCGATTCAAAGATTTTTTATTCCACCAACCAAATGACACCTTTCAACGTATGTAACCGCGCCATTGTTAATTAAACTATTTCTTTTTCTCAGTGTATATATAAAAAAATATATATTAACCCTTTATAAGTGAGACCGCCCGAAATTGTACCAAAACGGGACTAAGAAACGTCGAGTGAGCGCCACGCGTTACAACGGCAGCGCCTAAGAGTGGGTTACAGAGATGTGAATTATAAAGTGTTAAGCTTGATGAGAACTCGTAGTTCGATATCATTATGATCTTTTGGCTTTGTGGCTGCTCGGTCGATCTTAGGCATATCTTTCATAGTTTGACTGCCCTTGCCAGAATAGATTATAGAAAAAGCGAGTTTTGAAAATTGGATATAAGATTTTTAACGAAGATATGTATTAGTCGATTAAACGAGCTATTGCAATGCCGCGGCAATACTGTTTAACGTCCCACTTCGAAAATCGTATTCGAAGAACCCGATTTCGATTGTTATCTGATCCAGGGTCACAGAGATCATCCAGTCACGGCCGATTCGTTGTAATTCTGAGAACAGAAAACGAAAAAAAAAACATTAGTGATTAGCGACTATGAAACGACTAAGAAACGTCGAGTGAGCGCCACGCGTTACAACGGCAGCGCCTAAGAGTGGTTTACAGAGATGTGAATTATAAAGTGTTAAGCTTGATGAGAACTCGTAGTTCGATATCATTATGATCTTTTGGCTTTGTGGCTGCTCGGTCGATCTTAGGCATATCTTTCATAGTTTGACTGCCCTTGCCAGAATAGATTATAGAAAAAGCGAGTTTTGAAAATTGGATATAAGATTTTTAACGAAGATATGTATTAGTCGATTAAACGAGCTATTGCAATGCCGCGGCAATAATGTTTAACGTCCCACTTCGAAAATCGTATTCGAAGAACCCGATTTCGATTGTTATCTGATCCAGGGTCACAGAGATCATCCAGTCACGGCCGATTCGTTGTAATTCTGAGAACAGAAAACGAAAAAAAAAAACATTAGTGATTAGCGACTATGACTACGAGATAATAATGAGATTTATGTGCTAGGAGAGCTAGTGAGGCAATGTGGAAGTGTCGCAATGGATCAATAATATCGGGAGTTCTTTTTAATATTAAAAAATGACAAAGCCTCAGGCACTTTGGCTCTCTCCTGAATAAGTAAACAAGGCATCGAGGCATGAATGGACCAGCGTGATGTAAAAATGTGGCGACACCGGCCTCGAATCCTCCGAGCTCCATGAAAGCACAATTTTTATGACTGCATGAGACTAAATTTCATCACGTTATAATCGTCGTGTTTTGCATCGCTCGACAAAGTTTACTTAGAGAATAAAATTCTACGATTGAACAATTTTTTTTTCTTCTTCCTAAAGCCTATGCATTTTTGTTTCTCACTGAAGCCAATGGCTTGATAAATGGATTTCCAAAGATGAAATTTGATGTCTTCATAATCATTAATTTTTAAACTGACACTAGATAGTGCTTAAAAGGGTAGAACTAAGGAAAAATTTTTAATATTTAATTCACAAACAAAATGAGTTTTTGGATGCAACAGGATTTTGCGAATAGCTTCCTTCGCGAGCGAGCGAAAATCGGTCGATGACCTTTGGCACAGACAAAAAATGAGGAGACGATGTGCAAATTACTTTTTTCACCTTGACAAAGTCTCTTAAATCGACGAGCTCGCCAGTTAGATCTGTCTACGAGACAGTTTTTTACGGCCGGTCGTTCTAAACAATGTAGACGCAACTTGAGCGAGGAAGAATGCGTGGGTTTATCGTGAGATTTGTCGTTTAGATATCAACGGCCGAAGCGGATCTTCGAAACCAGTCTCCCGACACACTTACGCCTGCCCCAAGGTGGGATCTACAACACGCGGATATATCCTTGAGAATTCGGGGAAATACTATACACACTCGCCTTAACTCTTTCCACTCTGCACAAAGCACATGTCACGCTAGACCTTCGTTTACGATGACTTTTATTATTATGATAATTATGAAGATTAAAAAAAAAAAAAAAAAAAAAAGAAGTTGCTGTGTGTTACATTGAAATGCTAAAGGATCGAAGTTTTTATCTGTCGACGTTATTCGCCGATGGGTCTATAGTCGTTTCGCCACCTATTATTTCGCCACTTTGAACGGCTTCGTTATTGACAAACAAATAAAAGATATCCTGCGTTTTGCACTCAAGTTTCGATAAAAATATCCATGATCGCAATAATCCGCTATAACTATATCGCTGTGGATACACGAAGGTCGCGAGACAATACATTGTGAAAAGTGGGCGTTCCACTTTCGCGCTCGGGACGCAATTTATGTCACGGGTTTTTTTTTTTTAACCCACTGCATCTGAAGAATTATTATAATTTTCGATTTTTTTTTTTTTTTTTTTTAATCATCTCCCAACAATAATGCATCCGGGATTCGGGCTTGGAGAAGCTGCGAGACAGCCCACCATCTTCTGGTTTCTTCGGTTTAACGATCTCACTATCGTGCGAATGAGGAGGATCCGGTTTACCGGATGACGACCGAAGTTATTTTCGAACGCTGGTCTCAAAGGATCGAAGCGTCAAATGCAAGTTCAAGGGGATCTTGTTGTGCGGGGTTTTGGTCTTTTACCTCTGAGAACTCGTTTGCAGCTCGAGTATTCACTTGCAAAGATGCGTGCACGATAAACACAGAGAAGCTCCCTACCTAATCTGTCCCGATTGTTATTATTATCGGCGGGTCTTTGTGTGGCTCGAGTGGCCCGCGCCCTCTGCGCAAACAACAAGCTCGCCGTAGACGTGAAAACAAAAACGAAACTTGTTTACATTTTTTTTTTTTTTTTCTTATCGATAAATCGATCACGTATCTAACTCTGCATGCATGGATATTGTCATTCGACGCACGACGATCGTTTCACGCGAATATCAATTGAACTTTTATGCACTCATCGACGAAACCCTGTACGGCGAATGCTACAAACTACATCGGTTCAATATATCAGAGCGTTGGAATGCCAAAGTGATTTGTAAGCCAATCGCGTAGGACAGCTCAAACACTTCTCACCTTTCGTCGCAAGGCCGTCAAACACTGCTCGGGGGGGGATTTCCGCAATTGCGAGCGAACGACTGTCATCAAACCCCCGGCATAATGAGATGTACTCAGTGTTTTCGATCTTTCCAGCCGAAGAAGCTGCCGATGCCAAAGCGTTGCCGCTCGTCGAGCAAAATATATCCCAAGTATGTTTCGGCTGCATCTGCGAGGCCGCCTCGGGCTGTGACACCACTGCCGGATGTACCGGCGATGTTTGCGGTCCCTTCGGCATAACTTGGGCGTACTGGTCGGACGGTGGCAAACCGACTCTCAATGGCGAGCCAAGCAACGCCGACGGAGGTATGTAAATATAATCAATAACTAATTTCTTTGCGTCGAAGACGCTAGCAGTCGATTTACGTTAATTCGTTTGGAATTCGCAGCGTTCGGACGATGCACGAGCGACCCGTTCTGCGCTTCCAAGGCTATTCAAGGCTACATGAACAGATTCGCACAGGTTAGACTTCGATAAATGCTTGACAGGGTCAATCACGATAATCGAATTTTTCACTGATTCCTCTCGATTTTTTAATTTATTTATTTATTTTATTTTATTTTCGTAGGATTGCAACGGCGACGGAGTGATAAACTGTGACGACTACGTTCGCATCCACCGACATGGAGGTTACGGTTGCTCGGCTCCTCTCGACCCAAAATACGAGAATGCTTACAGAAGTTGCATCCAGACTTTCGGCAAATGAGGACTCGACATTTTTTAAATTTTTCTTTGTACTTTAATCGCGACGATGATTCACGTGATATGTGAGCGATCGAACGTATCATTGCCAACGTGCAATAATTATATGTTAAGAAAGATTGAGTACTGTCATATTAAAAAAAAAAAAAAAAAAAAAAAAAAAAAAAAAAAATTCATCTACTCGTTTAATCCGCTTGAACGATTATTTTCATCTATCGCTCGAGGACACGTTGTGTCCGATTGGCATCCAATGTTAATGACGCAACTCTTCTCCAATTGCTGTGCCTCTCTATAGGAGATATAAGGTTCAAATGTATTTGCGTAATAATGATATGCTCTAAGATTCGTACAATATCAGATATTGAACTCAATAAAGAAATCCATCGTTTTTCGCAAAATAAGATCGTACTATATAATAGAAATGCTCAACGATAGTTTTACCGGTCGCCGCTAAGTGGGATATCTACGAAAGTTTTTTGTTTGTTTGCTTTTAAGTCCCACGTTGGTTGTATCTACGACAGTCGCTTGCTCACCAGACGTGGACGAAGCTCAGTGAGCGTGCTGTTTTATGTCATTTTAAGGGAAAGTTAATTTTCAAATTAACTTTATTCAATGGCGCTAATTTTTTTGAGAAAAAAATATGAATTCGAACCTTACGAAATTACCGTGCGCATTCAGCTCGGATCTGCTTTTTTCTAAAAAAAAAAATTGGCACCCTTGAGAGAAGTTCACTACAGTTTTCATTACCGACCGCGATATTTCACTTCTCGCTGAAAACGTAAATAGCGTTCGATCGGTAAACGCCGCGCGGCACATACCGACCTGCTTTATCCCCACTCGAGCGTCGTTCGCTCGTCGCACGCTGCCGCCGAAGCGCGCGACTCACGAATTTAACGAGCATGGATCATTCACTCCCCGCGTTCCCGCGCAGGAGAATCGCCGCTCGCTCGTAACCCGTATATACACACAAATCAGCGGGTAGGTTACGTTCCCTTTTGACAAATAACAGCTGATATCGAGTGCGCGTTTGTTTTTTTTTTTTCATCATTATTTCGTTCGTTTGTTTATTGTTGTTTCGAAACCCCCGCCGAAGTACACAGTGAAATGAGTGACGGTGATGTTCAAGGTTCGTCGTTGCGGTAGATGCAGCGAAGATGACACCTAAACGAAAGGTAAACAATCGTTTCACATCGTCGATACGTTCGTTCCGTCTCTTATTTAGCTTGATTCGTTCGCAGACCACCAGCTCCGAGTCGACCTCCTCGAGCAGTTCGGGTTCCTCGTCCTCGAGTTCATCGAGTTCGGGCAGCGAATCGAGCTCCTCCGATTCCGAAAACTCGAGCAGTTCGGTCCGCAGCCAGAAGGTATCGGATTCCGAGAGAAACAAGAAGAAGATACCGGCCGCTGTCAGTCGTCACATAAAGGGAAAGAATGACGGTAACACGGCAGCCAGCTCCGATGTCAAGAGCAAGGAGAAGGCACCGCCTAAATCCAAGGCCGTGGTCTACTCCTCCGAGTCCGAGGAATCGCCGAGCAAGGTCAAACAGGCCAAGAGAAAACCTCCGACCAAGCCCAAGGCCACGGCGACCATAGCGCCCGTGGTCAAACCTCAGAGGCCGACCAGCAAACCCATTACTTCTAGCATGCAGCAGAAAAATGTTGCCACCGCTAAGTTGGTTCATGGAAAATCTAGTAAATTTTCTGGTGAGTTTTCACTGTGGAACAGTGCTGTTTAGCGATTTTACTTGTTTCTACCAAACAATAATAATGATATATTAATTTTTGTTCATTTATGTTATATTTTTTATTTCAACTGGTATAAAAGGGCAAGGCCCTTTTTACAGAGACAAATGTAAATTGGTGAGTGAGTGTGTGGCGTGAAGAATCGTAATTAACAATGGCTTAGTCTGGCAGAAAAATACCCTTGAAATTTGGCAACTAAAGCCGTGGCAGGAGGAAAGCAGCCCAAAAAATAGTGCAAGGGACTCCAAAGATCTCAATGTTTGCAAACTGGTTTGCCAATCTGATTGCACGTGGATAATGTTATCGAGTTAGCTATGACGCTCATTGCTCTTCAAATTTCGTAATGAGACGAATTTTTTGTTATTTTGGCAATTTATAACAAATTTTTCTCTTAAAACGTATTCTCTCAATCTGCTATTGTCCGTTTGGCCGATACTGTTACGTATCGCGCCAGGAATCGTGTCTAGCCCGTCTATATCGCAAGAAATGAATACATTAATTATGATACTAATAATATTGCTGTTCTATGAATTAACGAAATCATTAATTTCAGGCAACGCCGGTGCGAGTTCGAAAATTTCGGAGAAACCTCCGAAAACTGTTGCCGAGCCAGTGCAAAAGAAATTGAAGAAGAAGAGTATATTCAGTCCCGAGAACAGCAGCGAGAGCGATTCGGCATCGCCGCCGAGCAAGCCGAGTTCTCAAAAAGCTTCGGGAAGCTCGGTTAAATGCTCGAAGCCACCGCCTGCGAGAGTCAAGCCGAGCGAGCCAAAAGCCCGAACCTCGATCAGCAACAGGCCGAGTAAATATTATACATTTATTAATTTATTATTATTATAGTTTTAGTCTCGACCCCAGGAGCGAAGTCGATTCTAATCACGTAACGGGGAACATTCAGACATCGATACTTGTGATAAATAATCATTATATTTTGCGTACATAACTGGTGCATAACGTACATAATTCGTACGTAATTCGTACATAATCCGTACATAATTCAATCATAATTCGATCATACTTGGTACACAATTCGCACATAATTTAATGCAATCGTACGTTCATCGACAGGTTTGGTAACGAGACCTCAGCAGCCTTCGAAATCAGACAGTTCGGCGAGTTCGAAGAGTTGTTCGGGCGGTTCCGGTGGATCGGGTAGTTCGGGCTCCTCGGACAGTAGCTCCGAGACCGACTCGTCGGAGAGCGTGGCGAGTCCTCAGCCGCAGCAAGTAAAAAAGAAGCAGAGTAATTCGGGAAGCGGAAATACAGTCAGTTCTCCACCCAAGAGACCCTCGGTCGCTGTAGCTGCGGTCAAGCCGCAGAAAAATACGAAGCGCCAAAACATCGTCAAGAGCGAGGACGACAACGATGCCTCTGATAGCGACAAGGACGATGCCGAAGTCAGCTCGGCGCCAACAACGCCGAAGGGCAAGAGAAAATTGCAGGGTCGGAAGACGAACAAGATTTTACAGATGCAGACGAAAATCATCAGCGATTCGGAGTCCGACACCGGTGGGTTTATAGAATAGACAAAAACATTGCTGCACCCTAAAAAAAAGTTCGTACATTAATTAAAATTCCGTCTTGTCATGCAGCAGAGATCAAGAGGAGTTCGAGCAAGTCTCCGGTGAAGCGAGCGGGTGGCGGTTCCGGCAGGCGATTCTCCTCGTCGGGCCGAGCGGGCCCAGGTAGCGGAGGCTCCAGCGGTGCGAGCGGCAGAGGAGGACAGGGTAACCTGACCCGTGGTCGCAGCGTCAAAGATCGCGAGTGTCCGCTCTCGGTGTCCTGCGACTCGCAAGGACACTTGTCGGGAAAATTCGACAGTCACTTCACCCTCGAGTCTTGTCCGATTTACCACAACACAACGCCTCAGGCATGTGTGTAAGTCTCTTGCCATTGAAATCATTGTCCGCATTAGCGCCGATAAGTCTCGCGAGACGAACGCTACAGATTTCAATTGTACTCTGCAGGGAATTTTACAAGGAACGAAAGAAGCGGGAGGAGGAGCGAAAAAAGGCGATAATAAATCTGGGAAAGAAGTCGCCGAAGGGAATGCACCAGACGAACGAGCAGCGGAACTACCAGCTCAAAGTGAAGGAGCTCCGAAGCAAATGGAAAAAGCCGAGCGGCGATGGGAACGACAGCGACAGCGGGGGCGAGCCGCCCGGCATCGAGAAGGACAGACAGCCCTGTCTCACGGATCTCACGCCCGACTACGATCTCAAGCTCTTCATGGAGGCTCAGGCATTGGCTAGTGAAAAAATCGTACGTCCGACTCGCGATTCGATTTTCGTAATTCCCAGAACAGTTTAAACGCGACGATGAGTAAAACGATTATTTTTTCTCTCTCGACCAGGAAAAAGAGCTGAAGGAACTCGATTACGATGGCGAGGGGAGAAACGGCGGTGGGACGCGCTGCGTGGAGATGGGAAAATGGAACATGGAAGTGTGGTACCAAAGTCCGTACCCCGAGGAATTCAGTCGAGCGCCAAAGCTTTATCTGTGCGAGTACTGTCTGAGATACGCGAAGAGCCGTCAGGTGCTTCGTCGTCACAGAGAAAAGTGCATCTGGAGGCATCCGCCGGGTCACGAGGTGTACAGGTCCGTCGAGCAACTCGCAATTGCATCCGCAATCTCGACGTTTTCCTGTCAGAAAATCATTGATTATTTTTTTTTTTCTCACCTTTTCGTTCACAGAAAAGACAAGATAGGAGTGTGGGAGGTCGATGGAAAACGTTACAAGCAGTACTGCCAGAATCTCTGTCTGTTGGCGAAATTCTTTCTCGACCACAAGACCCTCTACTACGACGTCGAGCCTTTTCTGTTCTACGTAATGACGATAGGCGATTCGGAGGGTTGTCACACGGTCGGATATTTCAGTAAGGTAAGACGGATTTGCGACACGACTCTCCACTCCGAATCCTCGGGAAGAGCCCTCGAGCGGGTCTCGTGCCGCGACGTAGAAGCGGCGGTGGTTGAACGTCGATGAAAATTTAGAGAAGGAAGGAGAGAGGGCGCAAGGGCGTACCGGCAAGTAGCTCGTCAGGGGGGGGACGAGGCGAGGGCGATGCCGCGCGGAAGATCGCGGTGTGGCAAAGTAGGGAACAGGGAGTGGCACTGCTGCAGTTGCAGTGGCACCGGCCCCGTGCGGAATAGTATTCCTGGCGAGAACTCATGGACGGAGAGAGGGAGCTCGCGAAATGCGGGATACCGAGGGATCGTGCTCGTGGCGAATCCAGTGCAAATCGAGGAGCCACTGCGATTTCCTGCAGCATCCATCCCGCCAAACGCCTTCGTCCCTTCGATATTCTCCTTGGCCACGTCGATAGAGACACACTGCACCCGGCTCCAATAGCCGAACACGAGACCCGCTGATAATTCATTCAGTTTGCACTTTGAGGCGGAACTTGGAGAGGTCGCCTCCCGTTTAAAAGCAACTTTTTGTAAAATCTCTTTCGCCGTCAAAGAAGCGAAACGTCGATCGATTCTCTTAACGAGTTAATATTCCCTTCGAGAACAGAGAGAAAGAGCCGCGGCGGAGTTTATGTTTATTCAATACTTCGTCAATGGGTGCGGGGGGGGGGGGGCAGAGCTCTGATATTCATGAAGGCTCCGATACACTCGTGCGGGAAAATTGCCCGATGGCTTCTTAAAATTATTACCGCCGGGAGCGATTCCACTCGAGTTCTGCCTCTGAAGAATTCATCAACGCTCCTCGTACACGGTTATCTTTTGGACGTTTTTTTTTTTTAATTACATTTTCCTCTTTTTTTTCGTCTCGGTCTCGCGGCAAACGTGTCGTCCACGTTTGTGTGTACCCTCGTGGGTACACCCTAGTGGATGTCCCGTACGACCCTCTCGCTCTCACGGGGTGGGTCCTCCTGTGCAGCAGACCGCTGTTTACCGCAGCCGCATAGTCGTATAGCCGTGCACGTCCTCTTTCCGCTCATTCCTCCTCGTAGACTCGAAATCTTTACCGGCGTTCAACGACCTCTGACCCTGGAGCTTGGACGGGCCTCCCCCGCGGGACCGCCCGGGACGCAGCCGCGGGGTGCATCGGCCCTGACGCTCCTTCCACACAGCGACCTTTAAACCCACCCTGTGGGCGGAGAAAAAAAAATTCGTCTCACGAAAAAGAAAAAAAAAACAAATGTTCCCTACAGTTAGAACGCAGGAATTATTTACATGTCGGTTAGTGTGATTGCAGGTGAATCTTCGGGAAGATAAAAAAAATGCACTTCACGAGTACCAGTCGATGCGGCTAAGCGCACGGTTCATAGCCAGTCGATTTGTACGCTCGCGAGGATGCGCCGGTGGGGAAAGGGGGAAAGAATGAACGCGTACAGCGGCGGATATCTCGGTCTCTCTCGGCCGAGTCAAAATCTTTATCGACGTTCAACGACCCCGACCCTGGCTAGACGGTCGGAGCTGGCTCGCTCGCCCGCGTTGAGGGTGGCCGGGTGCGCAGAACCACATCACCAGGATACGGCTCGCGCCAGGCATGTAGCCCTCTGGCAAACGAGAAGGGAGGACCCTGTGTGTGCGGCTGGACTGCCCCCGATACGCCTGTGTGCGCCTTCTCGTATGTATCCTCGGATGCGGTGGTAGGGACTGCCGTACGCTCTGCGGGCCGATGCGGTATCGGCGCTTGGAGTGGGATCAAACGTGGGCGTGTGAGAGTAAATTTACAAACGAAACGATGGAAGGGCGCGCGGATAGATGCGTGCGACATGACTGCGTGTAATCGAGACGGAGCAGAGGATCGAAGGATGCTGCCAGGTGGATGAAATAAGGAACATGAAACCGTTGGAAATTCACTGGGGATCAACGTCCTCGAGAGAAGGATGAGTGACGACAAATTTGCAAGAATTACGAAAATGCAGAGAAACAATTACAATTTTTCTTTCGCTTAATCGAATCGTCGACACGAAGCTTTGAATAGACGATTAAAACAAAATAATCGCTGATTCAACTGGTGTGGAAAGAACATAGAACCGATGGAAATCCATTGGCGAACCACGTGGTCGAGAAGAGCCAGAATGAGGATAAAAATTCACTGGCAACGTGCTCGAATGAAGCAAGAGTGACGATAAATTGGCAAGAATTACGAAAACGCACAAAAAAAAATGCCAATTTTTCTTTCGCCGAATCGAATCGTTGACACGAAGCTTTGAATAGACGATTAAAAAATGATAACAATCACTGATTCGACCAATGTGAAAAGAACATAGAACCGATGGAAATCGACTGCCGAGCCACGTGGTTGGGAAAAGGAAGAATGAGGATAAAAATCCACCGAAGAGGAACGTGCTCGAGAGAAGCAAGAATGAGAATAAAAATCCACTGGCGAGCAACGTGCTCGAAACAAGCAAGGATGAGGATAAAATCCACTGGCGAGCAACGTGCTCGAAACAGGCAAAAGAATGAGGATAAAATCCACTGGCGAACAACGTGCTCGGGAGAAACAAGAATAACGACAAATTGCCATCCGAGTCGGGAGGATCTTTTCAAAAAAAGACAAAAAAAAAAAAAAACAAATGACAACATTTCTTTCGCTGAATAAAATCATCGTCACGAAGCTTTGGACACTCACGATAAAAAGAAAAACAATTAATCACCGATTCGACCAGTGCGGAGAGAGTCTTCGTCTCAATTCGAAATTGAATTTAAGCCGAGACGGCATAAGGGAGGACATTCACATCGCGTCCCGCATGGCCAACGACTGTACAAATTTATCTTACGGTTCCGCGGGGTTTATAGCTCGTATAGGTAAAGGGTGGAGGGTGAGTCGCCGCGACGGTCGGACCAGCGGGGGTGGGGGCAGGGGCGGAGGGCGTCGCCTCGCCGCTGGTTCCGCAGCTCGCGGAAGGGAGTGAGCGCGGCGCTTCGGGTCGTCAACCTTTCTGCAGCAGTGCGACGTTGGGGTCGTTATTATTTCCTCCCTGCGCTCGCTCTCTCCATCGCGCTCCTGTCATTCTTCTTGTATTGGCTCGCGTGAAAGTCTCCAAGCCGGGCAGGTCCTCCGCATCGGGTGGGGCGGAGGGGGTCGTTACAGAAGCAAGTGAAACCCCAGAGATGTAGATGGATGAACGCAGTTATCGGGAGGTAAACGAAGTAGCGGCCAGGTCGACGCCGCCGCCGCGCCCTTCGTTTACTCCTTCGCCCTTTGTCCCTGCGATTTCCAAAATTCTCATACGGCGCTTCCTTCCTCGGCGTCTCCCGATGTATCCTCCGCGCTCGTTGACAACGCAAAGAGGACGGCGGCTCCGATAAGATCCAGCGGATAAAGGGCCCGTCTTCGGTGCGGGTAATATAATAAATAGACGGGATTACCGTTATCCCTTAGAAGGAGCCTGAAGGAGAGGAACGGAGGGATGGATCGGCAGGGAGCATTTCGGTCCTTCTTAATATATATATATATATATATATATATATATATATATATATATATATATATATATATATATATATATATATATATATATATATATAGCGGGTCGTGCTCGATTCCTCCTTCGAGAGGGTCGTCTCGACGAGACGGGACCGGCAAAGGGCTGCGGATCGCCCCCGCACACCCTGCGCGAGACGGACCGAGATGGAAGATAGTTCGCAAAGGCAATTTTCTTTAAAAAAAAAAAAAAAAAAAAAAAAAAAAAAAAATACCCACAGACGTACCGACGTTCCGAGGGGGGGGGGGGCGAGGCGGCGGCGCTCGCCCTCTCCCTCTCGCCCGGTGAGAAGAGCCGAGCCGGGATGACGTAGCGAGGGTGCGCGAGGCAGGGACGAAATACGCGCGACGCGTTGCGGAGGACGAGAGAGAGAGAGAGACAGAGAAAGAGAGAGAGAGAGAGAGAGCGGGAGAGGGAGGTCGTCGATACGATACCCGGCGCTCTCTCGCGTCGGGAGGTTGGGGTAGGCTCGTAGTGCAGACCTCAACCCCTGCGAGACGGAGGAGAGCGCGCGAGCGAGGAAGGATTATACGAGCGAGGGCGCGATCGAGCGAGAGAGAGGATACCTTTCTCCCCCCCCCCCCCCTCCCCCGTTCCGCCGCCAGCGCGATCGATGCCAGACAGGCCTGTTCACACTACCAAATTTCTCTCTCGAACCAACCCGCGGATATTCCCATCGGTACAGTATATTTTCTTCCACGGACGTTCTCACCTACGCCCATGCGGAATTATAATTTATTCAGATGGTTAATTTTATTTCTACTTTTTTTTTTCTTTGTTCGCTTTTTGTTTCATCGTCGAGAGACGATATTTCACCGGTGCGGAGTAACTTTCATCGAATCGGGCGGGCGGAGGGAATATTTTCGTCAGGAGGGAGCTTCCGCGACCGGTGGGATTTTTAGCTGCGTAGAGCGGACTTCTCGCTTCGTCGTCGCGGTGAATCGGGAGAGAGCGAGAGAGCCGCCGGACTAGACGACATTGAAATACGCGAGATTAAGCTCTTCACCGGATTGTCCTGCGCCGGTCGGTCTCCCTTTTTCTCACATTCAATGTTTTTTTTTTCCATTCTATTTTTTTTTTTTTTTAATCCTCCCGTCTCGCGGCCCTCTTGGCTTCGTTCTTTGGACGGGAATAAAGACTCGGAGGGATTCGACTGCACGTCGCCACGGAATATTTATAGTACATTTTCGTTATGTTTTATTTAAAAAAAAAAAATTAAATTAAAAAAAAAATGTATTCGTCCAAGACGTTCGTCCATGCACGAATTCCGTCGAATTGCTTTTGCACTCGGATTCGTTATCGTTGCTTTAGCGTAAAAAGCCGGTGGATAAAGTGTCAAGCACGGTATTCAATAGGCGACGAGCGGCGTGGAGGGGGGAGCCTCTGCAAAGTGTCGGAGAGGTATTGTTCCGGTCGTAGATTCGAACACGCAACGAGACGTGAGATAAATAGAGAGAGGAGAGCCTTCTAAAAATAACGTGCCCCCGAGAGTGTTGTATAACATTAGCGGGCACACGCCGCGCGCGCGCGCGCGCGTGTGTGTGTGTGTGTGTGTGTGTGTGTGTGAGCGAGCGAGCGAGCGAGCGAGCGTGTGAGCGTGTGTGTGTGTGTGTGTGTGTGTGTGTGTGTGTGTGTGTGTGTGTGAGCTGGGTCATTCGATAAAACGCGGGCGAACTATATTCGCATTCACGTTCGAGAACAGAAGGTCTGTGCGGGGACATGTCTGCTTTCGTCTCGGCGTGAAAGTTTAATCGTTGTAAAATCCCCGTTTACACCGTGTGGGTTTCAGTGGAGCAGCGGTAATGTCGGTTATCGACGCATCCGGAGTCATAATTACTGATCGATTAATGAAACCATTAAACCGTCTCACTTCGAATGTATAGTATCGAAATTTTCTTCACGCGATGTGAAGCCACTTCTTGAATTGGTCGACGAGGCTCTTTGTTCTGTGTTGGCGTAACAAAAGAGAAATTAATCGCACGAATAATCTCGATATAATCGAAGGCTCTTGTTCCTCAATTTTTCGAAGATGGTTCTTATTTTTATTTGGTCCAATTTGCTGAGGTAATGATAATTTTGACGAATTTCGCCGAAAATAATTGATGCAGAAATAATCGGGCGTCGTGTACCGGTTCGAGGATTTCGTCGCGTCTGCATTCACAGTACGGAGAGCCCGAGATGCGACGATTAACAGAGACTCTTTTGAGGATACGTTTGCCCCAAAGCGCGCGGCACGGCTCCCGTTGGCATCTCTTCTTCTTCTTCTTCTTCCTCTACTTAATTTTGTTTATACCCTCTAGAACCACTAGAGGGCGCTAACCTGGCCACCGGGTATAATACCATATTGGCCAACGTTTCAATGTTTTGTTAATTATGTGGGTTGTGTGTGACTTGGTTAATGTCACTTTTTGAGAGAAGTGGGACCTACAAATTAAAGTGAAATCCGAACCACTGGGGATCACAGAAAAGCACATAGAAAAATCCATTGGTGCCAGACCGGGAATCGAACCCGAGCACACTGCGTGTGAGCCCGAGATCCAATCGACTCGGCCACTGCTCGCCTCCCTCTCCCCCCCCCCCCCCGCCGTTAGCATCTCTCGTGCAATAATTCCGAAAATCTTTTCCGTTGTAACTCGGCAGGTTGCGCCGCGAGAATCGCTTTCGCAAAGCAAGAATGCTTTGTTCGACGACGAAGAAAGTGGCGGAGGAATCATCGGCGGCGAGCGGTCGGGCTTCTTCCCCCTCTTCTGTCCACCCCCCCCCCTCCCCCTCTTTCTCTCGTTCGCTCAATCTAAATATAGAAATGACCGTCTGCGTGAAACTGCATGGCCATTAGGCCACGTTCACACCGGCCCACTTCGTTGCATTCCGTTCCTCTTATATATATATGTATATATATATATACATATATATCTTTTTTTTTTTAACCTTTCTCCGTCCTGTAATCGTCTCGAAAGCAGAGATGAGCGCCGACTTTGTGACCGGTAATTTTCTTTTGCCAATTGACTGTCACGTGACCGGCAATTTATCGGCCCGGAAATTACTACGGCGACCGTTAACTCTAAAAACCGCCACCTTCACAATTTCACAATTAACAGCCTCGATAATCAGAACAAAATGTGTTCGTTTCATAATACTGTTCATGTTGATGAATTTAATTGATAAAAAATGTAAAACAGGAATGATCATTGAATCAATGAGGCAATAAAAAAATCTATTGAAGTCACCTAGCCTGCTAAAAAGTTGACCAAATGTCCGACACAAAAAAAAAATGACCGTCAACTTTCAGTGTGACGGTTTTTCACTGTTTTTACCGTATTTATGACCACGAACAAAAATTGCAGTCATGGCACAACAAACATTTTCCGAAATAAAGAGAGACGATCATTTTTTGGTCAATTGGCTCTTACAAAAAAAATAAAAAATGACCGTCACGGCACATCTGTCGAAAAAAATGCGCTTAACTTTTTTTTTTCACTTTGTGTCGAATTAATCGACCGTCTACGAGAAAAAAAGCAAAACAAAAATTTCGAATATCAAAAGTCCGGATGGCGATATCTTTTGCGTCAGGCTCGCGCAGCAGGGAAACATCCTCTGCCTCCCAATCACCTGCTCGTACGATCTATATATATATATATATATATGGGAGCAAAAAAAAACATGGCCGTCCGTATTTGACATGCGCAAATCCGTCCGGACCATCCCGGCATCGATATGTCGCGAATCAGTTAATTTTTATTTGTGTTCCTCGAGCCGTCGAGCTCCGGAGTTAAAAAAAAAAAAAAAAAAATAGTTCCACGTTCGGGAGTACAGCCTGAGCGAGGAGAGCCTAAGCGAGTGATACATAAATGTGTTAGTTTCGCATTCACGAAAGAGAGACAAGCGTCCCTGAGGTCGCGGCGAGCGGGGCCCGCCTCGCCAAGGACGTCGCGGGGCCCAGATTCGCTCGACGGCTCCTCGCGCCCCGTTCGTCCTCGTCCTCGCCGAGCCCCGAGCTTGTGCCTCGCTTCGCTGCCCACTTTCGGGCTCCGTGTCTCGAGACTCCCTCTCTCCCGCGTCTCTCCCCTTATTTAGCTTTTATGACGCGCTGTGCGGCCAGGCCAGAAGCAGCGGAACCAGCAGCAGCCAAAGGCCACGGGAGAGCCTCGGAACGACTGTTCGAGTCGCGAAATCGTTCGCTCGCTCGAAACGGAGAGCGAGAAGAAAAAAAAAAAAAAAAAAAAAGTCTCGCCCCAAACGCACTTTGGTTTGTCCTTCGCTCGGCCCCGATTCCCTGCTCGTTTCGCAGGCGGACGCACATGAATTCATATAGTATAGACCCATAGACGGCAAACTGAGAAATCAGCAGTTAGCAACAGCCAGTGTTGGGTTATATATATATATATATATCCATGTATACTTGCGGCTTGGTTATGTGTATGGTAAAAGGCCGGAAATACCGGGTGCTCGGAAAGTCCGACGAGCAAGCAAGCGCGCGTCGGAGGTGGTAAAAAAATATGCTTCATCGGGTCCGAGGATAGGAGGCACGGTGGAGAAAGTGAGACGAGTTTATTGTGAATCGAATGTGTATGGGTGAGAGAGACGGGCGCGCGCGCACACAGACAATGGGCCGGAGAGAGCCATAATCGGCGAGGTGCTGGCAACACGATCGGACAGGATCGGATCAGAGCTAAGAGCCAACTCGGGCTTGCCCGCAACGCTAACCGGCCCGATACATCACGATTTTTCTCGTCTATTCCCCGAACGAGGAATGCTGTAGTGGCCGAGCGGTTCGCTATACAGCCAGACCTTCCCCCCCCCCCCCCCCGCCCCTCCACCTCACCGCCACGATGAGTTATACATAAGCTCGATGAGTCATTCTCTCTCAGTCGGGCAAGTCCAGGACTCTCGCCGTCTGAGATATACGCGATTAACGGCCGCGGGAGGGGACGAGACGAGATAGGCTACCCGTGTCCCCTGTCTGACCTCATCCCGCATGAATCCGTGAGACTATCGTGCCTCTTATTCTGATTCACGTTTGCCATTGAACGCTATGCGAGGGACCGAGAGGGTTAATAATTTCTGAACCTTGTCGCTTTTTTTTTGTTTTTTTTTTTTTTTTTTAATAAAGAACGTACGGGTGATTTTATTAGTATACAAATTATAGTACACCTCAAGGTAGTTCTTTCGAATCTGGATATGGAACTTTGGGGATAAATTTTTTGTAGCACTGTAGCTAAAGGCCCCTTTTCAATGTGATTACGAAGTATCGGAATCTGCCGCCGAATAATTTGTCGAAGCAATTAATACAAGAAATAAGGGGGTTTTTTTTTTTTTGCATGGACTCTTATGAAAATCTAACCGACCTAACACTCTTCGGACAAATAATTAAAGTATGCACACTGCATTTCTGTGCTGTATGAACAGGGTGCTGTGGGTTTATTAGAGATTCGGAAATCAATGTAAGCATTTTCAGTAAGACCATTACCGAACATATCCAGAGTAATTATAACTTAAATGAAGTGATTATACGTAAATCGGCACAAGTGCTCGGTAAATCCGAGTCGAATCAACCTTTATAATTTGCTAATTTCAATATAATTGATTTTGTTTCGTATTACTAAATATCGACGAATGCTTTTTTTTTTTTTTTTTTTTATTTGCACTGAGATTTATCGATTATTAATTTGAGAGATTACTTGACGATCTACGAAGTTTTCGAGATAGTCCGTCAGTTGACTGGCAACCCATCGCAATGACTATCTTAACGGAGCTGAGGTGATTTTTTAAACATTTTCTAAGTTCACAAACTTTATGGTCAATGTATGAATTAGCGGAATTTGACAAGTGAATGTACTCGGCAGTACATGCGATAAGCAATTTGAATACTTGTCCGCTTTTTGCAAAGTACAATTTTGCAAGGAACAGTGTCTATGGACATGAAGTTTTTTTGGACTATTCACAGTGTTTTTGGGGTTCATCGTATTACACCTCAGGGAAAGTGGGCCTATTTGCAAACCGTCGGCAGACTGCAAATAGATTAAATGCACAATGCCCAACATTTTTCATTTGCTTCAGACTCCCGTATACCTGTATTGTAACGTCGTCTTTTTTGCGACCCTCGCAACCATCGTTGTATACACTGACAAAAAAAAAAAAAAAAAAAAAAAAAAAAAAAAACAAACAGTTGCCTCTGCCAATGAAAAAAAAAAAAAAATTCAATTCTTCGACGTCCATATGATATTAAAACAACGACGGCAAGACTGTCAAGATGACATGTTATCGGTTCAATCCCGTAGGGAATTGTAAGAATTAAAAATAGAATTAAAACAATTATTTTTTTTTTTTTTTTTGTCAGCCCGCAAGGGAATTTCACTTGAGTCATTGATATTCTTTTTTACATAAATAAATATAAGACATTAAAAATATAAGATAAATAAGACCAGCCTTATTTATTTGACTTGTTAATGGGGGCGGGGGTGGTGGTAGGGTTCGCTCGAGGCACATAAAATCAGAGTTGCATAAACATTAAAAGTTTGTACAAAGCGACGGTCTCATTTCAGTATACTCGGAGTCTCGTCACATTCGCTCAACTCGCAGATGTATGTCTAGACAATCCTAGTGCGACTGCGAATCCGTCGTTGCACCGGTTTCCGCTTGGGCACGTCTTGTTCATTGCGAACGAACTCTAATCTCCCCATCGCTCTCGGTGTTGCTTCGCGCAACGCTTTGCGCTCCGTTTTTCGCACTCGGCTGTTATTACCTAAGCCCCAGATAATAAGTGCCTGTTAATATTCGATTTAAATTATAAATTAGCCATTACTATTATAGATGATAATGGTGTTGTTTCATTAGCATAGACAGTGATAATGTTGTTCTGATCGTGTCTCGGCAAGCAAGTCCTCTAAGGACACCGAGCCCAAAACCCACAACGATGAATGACAACAAGATGTCGAAAGAGAAAATTGAATAACGAAAAAAAAAAAACGAACCGTAAACTGAAAAATTAAACTACATTACAATCAAATATTGAACTGAAGTATCAAAAATTCAATCATTATCACTATAATCATTGTAATCATTGTCATAACATAAATCAAATCGTTATGAAAGTATCAATATAATCGATACAATAATTATCATTAATATCGTTATTCTGTTGCAGGAAAAAAATTCGTTTCTCAATTACAACGTGTCGTGCATCCTCACGCTTCCTCCCTACCAGCGTCAGGGCTACGGGCGTCTTCTCATCGATTTCAGTGAGTATACAAACAGAGAACCGTCAACCCACTATAGATTTTGATAAACCAAAAAAAAAAAAAAAAAACATTGCAATTACATTTTCTTATTAATCCATTTTAGTGCTTTATTGTTTTTCTCCAATTTTGGCGACCGAAAAAAAAAAAGGTGTCTACTACCAAGAGCATGCTAACATGCACTGTAAGAACAAGTTGTAAATTTAATGCACCGAACTTGAAGTTTCCATACATCACTAACATCAATTTAACATCAATCCATTCATTTCATGAAATTAAACACCAGACATTAAAAACACAAATCCATTGCCAGAAATTCACAAAACAAAAAATTCCACGCAACAGAAAAAACTAAAATTGCGACGGTCATTTGAAATTTCAGAAACAGTTTCTGTAAAAAAAAAGCTTCCAGAAAGAATAATTAATTTTCAAAAAAAAAAAAAATTTCCAGCCTACAGACTATACACATACGAAGGTGCGAGTGTACCATGGGACGAGAGACGAGGAAAGTCGGAATGTGCACGCGAGCGTTGATAATCGCGAGGCTGGGCTTTTTGCCGTGTGACGTCATTTTCATTGATGCTGACGGGGTAAGCAGGTGAGGCGAGGGAGCGCAGAGGGAGGAGGAGGACGAGGACGCCGATGAGGAGGAGGGGTGGTGTGCGGGTGCAGTGAGTTTCCCCGGTCGGCCTTCCACGAGAGACACTTCCCGGCACCTCTCGCTCACCGGCCGCAGCGTACTACAACCCGGGCCCATAGTACAAGCGTATCGTGCGAGGTGCATGTAGCTACGACTTTCCACGCGGGGTGAGTTCGTCGGGGTTCGAGGCTACGTCTGGTGGAGCCCCCCCCCCCCCCACCCCCGCGCCCCGAAGCCAGAGATATTGCTCGCGTACACACCGACGCGGCAGTGAAGGAAGAGAGAAAAAACGAGAGCAAAAAAAAAAGAAGAAACAAGAAGAAGAAGAAAAAAAAAGACTTGAGTCTGGGAGTCTGTGTACGAGCCCTCAGCGTGGCCGAGAGCAAGAGAGAGAGAGAGAGAGAGAGAGAGAGAGAGAGAGAGAGAGATCCGGCGAGCCAACGTCGAGGGGCAGAGCAGGAAGGGGTAGGGGGGGCGAGTGCGACGCCCGGCGTCTCGCCACATCGACCAGGGCGATTCCCCACTCCGCTGGGCTTGCACCTATCTCCGTCGAAGCCGCACCGGCGTGTTGGTGCCTCGTTCCTGGTGGGGGGGGTGTGTGGGCAGACGAATCTCGTTCACACAGACACACGGGCTGGGATTTACAATCGCATGACCTCGGGTGACCTCGCGGCGGCCGGAGAGGGTGGCAGACCGGCTGGGCCAACACCATCACCGCCGGCCAGGAGGCCGCGGAGAGCGAGCGCACCTTGCCGCGCGGGCAGGAGGAGCGCACCGGTGGCGCGAGGTGTACGTCGCCCAGACACCGGAACGGGGCTCGGGCGGGGAGAGCGGGGTGGCCGCGCCAACCCCGGTCGGAAGAGCGCAGCATCCCGGATGGACGGGAAAGAGTCGGAAGGCAGCGCGAATCCGGCGAAGGGACGAGGAGGACGAGAACGATGGAGAACGATGCGAACCAATCCGAAACTGCAGGAGATTCTGTCACTGCTCAACGTGGGGCTGTGTGCTCGTCCTCGTCGAGCCCGGTTTTCGCCCGAGAGAGCCCTGTCGCTCCCTCCCCGGGCGCTCCGCGGGAAAATTTAGCCGTGAACGGGGAAAGGGCTCAGGCGCTCGTGTGCGAGAGACCGTAATGAATGCGCTCGCACAGAGAAAGGCGAACCGTCGGGGAGGGCGTCTCTCTCTCTCTCTCTCACTCACTCACTCTCTCGCGATGGCAGTGGGCAAGGGTATGGGCGCGATGGAATCGGTGCCGCGGTGCCGGTATCGGAGTAGCCCTTCGCGTATCCTGCCGAGCGGGGGAGAGCGTCGGACACGGCGCGCGGACCCGAGACGGTGAGAGACGGAGGGACGAGAGCGCGTACGCACGCGGTGTAGTAATCGCGTGGGAGAGAAGAGGGCCCTCTCCGCGACGAACTGTCCTCGGGTTTGTTCTCTCTCTCGCCGGGCTCTACGCGATTCTCTCCTGCTGCCGCCGCTGCAGCCAGGGAGTTTGGGTGGTAAATCGAGAGACGCGCCGCTGCTGGTGCTCGCTGCGGCAGCCGTCGCAGGGACGGGCGAGACACGGCCGGTCGTTGAACTTGTACTATAGTACCTACGGGCGTGTATATATATATATGTATATTCGTGTATGTGTGTATGTATGCATACATAGAGGCGGAGAGAAACGAGAGAGAGAGAGAGAGAGAGAGAGAGCGCGGTCTAGATGCTGAAGGCGGCTCGTCTCGAGGCCGAGATATCGTCGAGAGAGGGGGAAAACTTTTGTACTAACGTCTAGGAATTTTCGCAGATTATCAACCCGCAACCCGCACCCGGCTCCTGGCGGGACGTTATCGTGTTCCTGGCGACGGGGAGGCCGCCCGGACGAAGTGGATGCTCCGCTGCATCGGACCGAATAAATCTCACCCGAGGAACTTCTTCTTCTTGTTCTTCTTGCTCTTCTTCTTCTTCTGCGTCTGTCTTCGTACGCGGGCACGCACACACGCGGTGTGGGAGAGCGTGCAACGATCCTCTTGATAATCGGGCCGGACGAATTGAAGGCGAAATGAAGGGAAGGGAGTGCGAGGTGACGACGGATCGTCGTCGTCGTCGGATCGAACTGCCGCGCGCAGCACAGCGTGCCAACGAACTCGTCTACGTCGGGCGTTAACCCTCCGCCTCCTCGTCCTATCCCACCGCCTATATACCGCTCGCTCGATCGTTCGCAAACTCGCCAACTCGCAGGGATGCTTAAGGATTCCGCGGACCCCGTTCAGGCGATCCTCGCGAGGAGCGCGATTTGTCTCGACGATGATTTTTTTTTTTTTTTTTTTTTTTTGAGGGCTTGTTGGTATTGCGATGGGGCTTTCTCGCGGCGGGAGGTTCTTTGAGAGTATGCGCAAATTAATCGTCGAGGATAAAACAAGGGTGACTTTTTTGTTGCAGGCTATCTGCTGACGAGGGTGGAGAAAAAAATCGGATCGCCGGAGAAACCGCTGTCGGATCTTGGGCTGATATCGTACCGCAGCTACTGGAAGGACGTGCTGCTCCAGTATCTCTGCAACTTCGGCGGAAAGGAACTCTCGGTCAAAGGTATCCTGTCACGTGGCGATGAGAAACCGAGATTTTTTTTTTGTACATGGTGTCCAGCGATCGTGGCAATCGGGGACGTCAGGGGAAATATCATGAAACTTTACGATTCTGGAAAAATCATTGAACTATCATGGAATTTTTCGGTCCATCAGGGACATTTTTACAATGTTTGTTTTCAAGAAACCTTTCGTCCAGTCTCTTGAAAAAAAGGAATCAAATTTTTTTTCCTCATTTGATTATTAAGATTTTTAAAAAATTGAATGAGCAACATTGAAATTCACGGTATTTACTTTGAAATATGAAATATCAGCCACCATCTAGACTGGTTGTTCATCGTCATTGACTCTCTTTGCCGCTGAGAGTTACGAATACACTAGGACCTTGATTTCATTCACAGCGGCCGGACCGGCTCCGGCTCACACTCACGAAAATAGATAATAAAAACGTATTATTTCATGCCAATTTTCGACCAATTTTGTCTCTTATATGCATCCTTGAATGGTTTGGAGTAGTCGTGAAAAAATCATGGAAATATCATGGAAATTTTTTAGAGACTTTAGCTGGACACCATGTAGTATAACGCACGAGCGATAGACGATGAAAAAGCCCGCTTGGTGAGAAAGAGAAATTTTTAATTTAACCCTTTGAAGCACGGTGTGCTCGAAGAGGTGATACACATATTTTAATGCAGGAAAAATGCATTAGTAACCAACCGATCTGATTGAAATTTCATACTTATAAAAAAAATTAATGCTTCAAAGGGTTAAAAATGAAATCGCAGATATTGAAAATGGAGAGATATTTGTCGAACGTGCAAACCTTTATTTCTATGGCGCAATAATTCTCCGGCGATAAATGCTGATGCTCGTGAATTGATTGTCGTAGATATCAGCAAAGAAATGGCGATCGACTCGTACGACATCGTCAGTACGCTGCAGGCGCTGGGTATGATGAAGTACTGGAAAGGCAAGCACATAATACTGAAGAAACAGGTGAGTCAGAGGAAAATCAAAGTCCTCGTCGAGACGTTTCATCGCTCGAATAAATATGCATTAGGGGAATAAGTCGCATGTTCGCCGTTTCTTAATGTCGGGTGATGGTGGGAGGGACGTTGACAGCACTGGTTGAGACCTAGATATCTATTCATATAGGGTAAAAGCGGGGAATATGGACCGGTCCATATTTAATTGATTTATGTGTTAATCGAGGTGGTCCATATTCACCACGTTTACCCTACAGATTCAAAGCTCCTTCAACTCGTAATGTCTTTAAAAATCTATGCCCTCAGCTCGATTTTATTTCTTTATTAATGCATCTCTAATAATGCTGCAATGCTATTTTACAAAAAAATTATAATAAAGTAGTTTGGATATATATATTTTGGAAATAGATATAGCTGCACCATATGCAGCCCATGCTAATTGAGACAACTTTAAGCTCATGTATTTCGGAATCCATGTGACAAAAAAATGATTAGAAATTCTTTTTAAAAAAGGCTCATTCATAGCTTTATAACACTTGTGATTTCCAAAAGTAGAAAAGTCATGTGACGTATTCCCTTTAAAAAAAAGCAATTGTCAACGTCGACGATGTTGGTACGAGATTCGTCGACGATCCCGTAATTAACCGATAACTATAATTGTTTACGCAACAACAAGGACGTCATAGACGACTACAAGGAGCGGGTGAAGCGTCGGGGACCCGTCTACAAAGAAATCGATCCGGAGTGTCTGAAATGGAACCCCTTCCAGCCGCCCAAGACGCCCGCCGCCTCTAACTAAACTCTGTCGGAGGCAGTCGCGGGAACCTCCCCCTCGGTCGTCTCCTTCTTCGTCTTCTCCGTCGGGTTACGCCGTCGACGTCCTGGATTCTCACCACCACCAGCTAAGAGTCTCTCCCTTAGGGTAGCCAGACGTCTCCATCCTCCTTCGACGTCGTGCACAGGCCAAGACACTTCTGTGAGCGACCCTCGTAGGACCACCGTCTGGGCCACAATTTGTCCCGTCGGGCTGTGCCGAGAAGAGTCTCCCGACGCAGGGGAGAAAAGCTCCCCCGGCGTCTCGCCGCAGAGGCTCAGCCTTTGCCGGCGCGGTGCGACCGGAACGGGGAGAGCAACGCTCTCGCATCGCGGCAACACCCCTTTGTCGAGTACGGAGGAGTCCGAAGAAAAAAAAGAAAAAAACAATCAGCGACAATCGAGACGATCGGGTGTTTTATTATTCCAGATCGAGAACTTCACACCGACGATTGTGAGGTGTTCGCCGAACGTCGCGGACTCACGCACGTGTACATAGGACCATCGCCGTTCGCGAGATAAAACTCGTCGTCGCGGGCCGCAAGACCGAAGATGAACTTCGTAGCGGCGTACGTCGAATTTGTACTATACTAGTTTATGATTTTTACGATGCTTATATTTTTACTATACGGTCGATGAATTCGACGGGAAAAAAAAAAAGAAAAGAAACAAAAAAAAACATACAGCGATGTATAATCGGGTGAATCCGAGGAAAATCATTGTACGTGATGCACGTTATAGCGCACCACATATCGAGAATGAACCCGACGGGGTCCCTCTCGCTGCGAATCTTCGTTTTAATAATCGTCGTCGAGGAACTGAGCTGTCAATAAAGCATACACGACGGAATGTACTTTTTACAAGTAAGAAGCCACGTTTTATTTATTCAACTTTCATCGTACATAGATTATCATTTTTTTTTTTTAACATAGTTTATGCGTATCAGTTTCTTCTAGTCGTCCTCCTCGATCGCGGCCTCGTCGTAGATTGGTCGGTACTTGTCGGCGTTCTTCGGCTTGTAATTGCCGCTGATTGGCTGATTGTTGATCGCCTCCTGACGCCAGTACTGCAAAGCTCGGGCCTCCTCCGAAAAACTCATCGGTGCTTCCGTGTGAACTGCGTTAACATACAAAATCGTAAATACATTTTTCCATGAAAGACTAAAGCCAACGTAAAAAAAGAAACTACAATTTTCTTTCTTTTTTTTTTTTTTTTAGTGATTTACGAATTCGTCTAATTTAAGTTCCATGCCGGGCCGCGCAATGTCGGAAGTGGAGAGGAGCGCGTTCAGCCGGCACGTTTTTAATCGCGACGACACGCACGCGTTCGCGACCACGAAATGTAGGTCACTGCTAGCAGCAAATCGGCCAACGACGAGAGTTGTGACAGCGAAAACAGTGAACGCATGAGAGAACATCCGAAAGCCCGTCGGTGCGTTCGCCTTGCGAATTTCCCTTCGTCGGTAAGGAAGCAGCGGTCGGACGAAAATAAGTGAGGTTTTGTTTACGTTTAGATCTCTGCACGAGCGAACAAGAGAAGCCGTCGATCGCCGGCGACGGTGGAAACGGACCGAAGAGTCCGCGAAGTCACGGAAAGATCGATAATAATCGCTACAGACGTTACCAAATATGTGGACGTAAATCCATATCCACAGAGCCGCGGAGACGCCGATTATCGTCCAGGCCAATATGCTCTTCCACTCGCCGGTCGGTGCCTCGATCTCCGCGAAAGTCTGGCAGAAACTCGCGCGGTAAAGAAATTTCTTTTCATCGACGGACAACTGTCTCCAGTCGCCCCGTTCCTTCTCGCGCAGGGCCTGCTGAACGAAACGGGTTATGACAAACGTTCGCGTACGCTCGCTCGCCCACCGATTCATAACCTCGAAAACTGACCAGCAATTCCGGTGTGTTCTCGCGAAATCTTATGGCAGGATACGGATTGAGAGTCGTGTCGCCGTACATCAGCCGACCGTTAAGGCCGTAGCCGACGACTTCCCTGTTGCCGCAACCGCCGCGATTGTAGATGTTAGCTACCAGAGGTCTCGTCGGCGTCGGGCTCAAGATCTTCATTAATCTCACGGGACTCGCCGAACTCAGGAAACGCAGGCTCGACATCACCCGGTAATTATTCTTTCTGTCAATACGCGAAACTTTACGCCTGCGAAATTCTGCGAGACAAACGCCAAGCGATGCGATTTCGTGGATAATTGAATATCGATTGTTTTCTCAAAGTAACGCCAACTTGGCTAGGCATTTCGTGTTGAGCTTTGGACGAACGGGTAAAATTCGATCGGCCATTTTGTTTTTTGTTTTTTTTTTTTTTTGGACGAAGTGAGCGACGAGGTTTCTCCGATATGTAGCAAGGCACAGTCATATGAATTGCGCTCCAACAGATGCCGGGTATCGAGTTCACCAGAGCACCTGATGAAGTACAATCAACATGCAGCCTCCATGGCCTTCGGCTTCTTCTCTCGCTCTCCTGATTATGGTCAGCTGTAAAGAAAAAAACGCACGGAAATACGAAGCTCTGCCATCGCAGGGGCTTTCGTTTGAATTTGCGACGAACAGAAGATCTCTGCCGTCTCGCGGCGCGCGCTACTTCAGGTACCTGACTGGTGTGTGTATTCACAGCCGGAAGTACCTGAGTAACACGCGTTACGAGCGGCGAAACACGCTGCCGCTGCTCACCAGCCGCGCGCTCCCGGCTAGCCGGCGAAAGCTCGGCGAACACTCCCCCCGCTGCCCGCTGCTTCTGCCTTTAATCCCATGACGATAAAAAAAAAACGCGACGTTCCGAAAAGTTTTCCAATTTTAATTGAGTTTTGCCGGATGGATTTTTGTTACAAAACTAAAACTCCACAGACCTTTTGCGAAATTGAGTCGATATGAAATCGATGGATCGACAAGAGCAGAGAGATAAAACTTATCCTCCGGAGATTTCATCGAATAATGTAATATAAATTTGACGAACAAAGCCCGGCGCAGTCGTCCGAGTTATAATACTCGAGGGATCCACGAGCTTTTTTTTTTCTCTTTTTTTCCCAACCGCCACACGGAGCGCAGTTGCCGTTGAGCCGGTGAAGCAGCCGTCCAGTTTATCGTGCACTGTAGACGAACTTTTAATTTTTTTTTTTCCTTTCTTTTTTTACCCCATTCGAACGATAAACTCGTCAACTTGGAGGTGTTTCATTTTTTTTTTTTTTTTTTTTTTTTTTTTTTTTTTTTTTTTCATAACGTTAATAGGCGGATAGGCGAGTTCACTGACACAACGATACATTACGCTCGATATTCGAGTATAGAATCTTTTTCCGTTCTTCGTCACAGTTATTTTTTGTTGAGCACATGCGAACGATCGGGACGAAGGAAAAAAAAAACCCGGAGAATCGCGACGCACTCGTACGTTCCGTTTAACGAACCGAGGACTCTACACTCTACTACAGGCGTGCGGTTTTTCATTCATCAAAACGTTTATTGCTTTATCGTTTCAGTCACCGGCGGTGGGTTTATTGGGCGAGTAAAGGCCACGATTTCACGGCGAGACCGTAAATATTATACAGCGTGACAAAAAGACCGTTGCGAGCGGTGGCTTCGGCCGGTGTCAACGTCCACGATTAACTTCTAACGTCGTTAAATACTCTGCTCTCGAGAATTGCGCCGAGCCCGCAGTTTTCGATAACGTGATTTCGATAAAGAATTCCGTAGCACAATGCGGACGATTCGCCTCACGGATCGTAAAACGAGACATCCGAGATTCGCGAATGACATCGTCGGAGGTGAAAATAATTTTTAGTTGTGAAGGTAAAAGACCACCCGAAGATTTCGCATAAGTTCGCGAGACCCGAAGACGGCAGTGTCGCGGACGAGTGTCGACCGTCGGTAAGGAGATGACTCGAAGACGGAGTTAAGAAAGGGACCGTGGAGCTCCGCACCGGTCGCGAGGCGCCGTGAAACTGACAATGAGGCGAGCCGAGAGCCGAAACTCTCCGAAAGCCTCCCGTGCGCTAGCCACGAGCGGGGCTAGCCTGGGCCCGTTCGTTCGTTCGCGAACTTGCTTCGCGAAGAATACCCGTCGAGAGGGAGAAAGGTCGGTGCGCGTGAGCGTGTGGTCACGAGGGAGCGCGAGTGAGAGAGGGAGAGACGGCGATAGAGAGAGATAGAGAGAGAGTGAGAGAGAGAGATATTGCGCAGATGTTTGTCGCCCGGTAGACGTTGCAGCGCAGGTAGGCAGAGTCAGAGAGTTTTCCGAGGGTTCGTCTGTCGTTTTGGCCACGAACATTCGGAGAAACGACTGTTCTATCGGGACACGTTGGTGGGGAGTAAATTCGCAATGATTAAACTATACAAATTGACCCTTTCTTTCGTTCCTCTGCGAGAAACCCTCTCGGACACAAAGGCCGTCGGACAATTTTACCGTATGCGCGTACCCGGAATCCGTTCACGAGCAATAAACGTCTACGCACGAAAGCGGGATATTTATGGATAGAAAAATAGTGCCGGGTCTCTCGAACGTTCGCAGGAAAAGTGGGATGCGCAGCGAGGACGGGGAAAACGTTCGGGGTGCGCGAGACGCGCTTATTCGAATGCCGAAGGCTCTCCCTAATGGCCCCGGCACTGCTCGGGGTCCCTCGACTGTGAGGAAGGTCGATTCTCCGGGACGGTCTTGACCGCGACCTTCCTTCCTCCCTCGCGTGATTATTCCCGATAGCTGGGGGGGGGGGGGCGCACACACGCGCGCGCTGTTGGGAAATATTCATTAATTTTTAACTGATTTTCGTTTTTTTTTTCTTTCTTTTCTTTCCTCAACAATCGAGAAAGCTCGCGGTTCGAGTCGCAGGAGGAACGACTATGTTGCCTCTTTCGGATCGCTTAAACGGCTCGCGAGTAAGTAATCGCGCACTCCGACAATGAGTCACCGGGTAGCTTTCGCCAGTTGCTGTTGGTCTCGCCGACGTCGATCGGCTGAGCCGGAGGAGAGATAAAAGTGTCGACGGGCACATATGGGCGTGTAAACCAACGGCGAGCTGTTAGAGTCGGAGTGTAACGGATATCATGTTATATTACACAGATCTCACTCGATGACTGTGCAGTTATGATAATGGTATGCGCGCGAAACGCTGATCAGACCGACGGACGGATACTCGAACGAGCTTTCGTTTAATCGCGCATCTCGACGAGCGTCGTGAGCGCACGGGAGATCGCGAGAAGTGCCATTGTATGTAACGTAGTTTTATTCTATACAATTGTGCGCGACCTTGAAGAATTTCAGCGCCAGCCTCAGTTCGTGGAACTCGGTAGTCGAGACGCACACAGCGCGACTCGTTTACATTTCGCGTACGTGACTGCGCGCGAGCGAGCGAGCGAGCCGAACGGCGAACGAGCAGCGAGAAGCGAGAGAGAGAGAGAGAGAGAGAGAGAGAGAGAGAGAGGGAGGGACGGTCTGCGTACTTTTATCGAAAAGTATAATGATACTTTAGTGCGGCAGATATCGCCCCGTGCACGCTTCGCTCGATTTAAAATGCCTCGAGTGCTATACTCTTTTTTTTTCTTTTTTCTTTCTCTCTTGTTTTTTTTTTTTTTTTTTCAAACAGTAAAATACCGTTCGTCCCCTTGTAATTTCAACGTGCACAATTATAATTAATGAGCGACGATGTTGGCAACAATGGTCGGTTGCCAACATTTGTTGGGTTTATTGTCCGAGGATTTGCATGCCGAGCGGCGTTAAATTATTATGAGAAAGGGGGCCTTGCGAGTAATTTTTCTTTAACGTCCCACGACCTTCGGGACTGTAAAGGAACGGCCAGGCCTGTGGGAGGCCGCGCGAGACCCGACGAGCGGCCGGGGGACGCTTCGCCGAAACGTTGAGAGTTCATTTCCACGTAGGACGAACGAGGCCCGATGGACTGGCGATGGACGAAACTAAAACGATCGGCGTTCTGTGGGGGCGCTAAACGACGCCGCAGTAACCCGAAACGACCGAGAGAGTCGTTCGATTGACGAACGGGCAGAGTTGCACGCAGATATCCATCCGTTTGCCTTGCTCGAGACGCCCGACCCGACGGAAAAGTATTCGCTCGCGGCTTTGTTCGGCGTACCGGCCAACGGTCGCCGATTCTTCTCTCCCTCCTCTCGGGAAAGAGTTAGCGGATATCGGGAGGGCAAGCGAGAGCTTCGACTTATCGAAACTTCGCTGCAAATGAGAGATCAAACATCGGAAAAGCGTTGGAAATCTTCGCCGTACAAAGACAGCGGGTCTCGCGTCTCACGGTTAATCTATGCGAAACAAAACAAAAAAATATATATATATATTTAATATAAAAAGTTAAATTCAACGTAAATCATAGTCGCCGCTACATTGCCGAGCGTTCAAAAGAGTTCGTCCAAAGGTACGAGAAAAATCGCTGAGATAAAAAGAAACGTATAGAATTGGCAGAAAATCAAGGGGTTCGAGAGCTCGGTCCTCGGTCTCATCTGGCCACCGTGCAGACCCCTCCGCCCCCCCCCCTCCCTCTCCCGCCCGGCCTCCTCTCTCTTCGTCGCCCTTGTGCCTCTTCTATTTTTAGAATTTCTGCCGCAGTGCAGTTTGCGGGATGCAGCTAACTCGATTCGGCACAGTTGTTGGCTCACTTGGCCGGTTCGCGAATCGCGAGATAGAAATAATGTAAAAGTGTGCGTGTAAGCGAGATGGCATGGCAGATAGTGCAAAAGTATCCCGCCCCCCCCCCCTTCTCCTCTCCTCTCTCGGCGAAACCTAATGCAGGAGCCCACAGATCCTTCGGAGATACTCGGGTAGCGACGGTGGGCAATAGTTCTCTCGATGCAAAAGTCGATGGGGCGATGAAAAAAAGAGGGCAGTCAAGTGGCTTTGGTACTTTGGTAGAGTATTTCTGACTTGGGAATAAACCAGCTGAATTGCAATTGCGGAGACGCTATATTGCACGCTTTACAGTTTAAATGAAGCAAAGAAGAAAAAAAAATCGAAATATAAGAAACTGGCAGTGAGAGGTTTAACGTCAGGTCGGGAGCTTCTCCCGCGAGGGAACCACGCGAAGTGTATTGGCTGGCAGTGGTGGCAAAAAAAAAAAAACACATCGAACGGCGCTTCGGTGTGCGTTAAAGGATGCGACGAGGTCATACAACGACGACGCCATTATTGGTACATATATAAAGTGCGTGTCTGGCGGCGAGAGAGTCGCGGCGCCACCGTGCCAGCAACACCCGCATCGCTTACCCGAATTTCGTTTCTGGCAGAGATCAGCGGTGAGCGTATTCGCCGCACGGTATTATAATCGCTTTAGAACGGAATATAGGCGGTATCCGTGGAAAGAAAAGAAAACATTGACGCCTCATGCTTTGTCTCGTTTTATCTTTTTTTTTTTTCTTTCTTTCTTTCTTTGTCTTAATGTCCCTCGCTCCTTCTCGCTGTCTCGGGTTTTTTTTTTTTTTTTTTTTTTTTTTTTTTTTTTTTTTTTTTTTTCGTGACGGCGATTGTTCTTCGATCGGTCGCACGAATTTCAAGGACGTCCGCATACGCGAAACCGGCTTCTGCCGAAAGAAAAGAAAGAGAATTCGCGTCGTTTCGCCTCCTCCTCATTCTATACTCGTATGCCACTTCCCCGCAAAATATTTTCCACATCTGTCGCGATAAACCTCGCCAACCTCACGAACGGTTTATCTATTCCTTTCCTTTCGCTTTCCTCATAAACCGAACACACACACACACACACACACACACACACACACACACACACACACACACACACACACACACAGTGTATATATTTGAAATTTCAGAAACGAGACAAGGTTAAATGGCCGTTACGATGACGAGGAGGAATAACGCGGAGGCGTTCGTAGGAGCAGCCATCCGTGTCTAGCCGAATTTCAATTGGCCCGTTTCGTCGGTAAAGTGGTGAGCAGTGTCGGTGTGCCGAATATAAGACACATGGAAAGAGAACGGGTCTCGTACGGGCACAAACGCGCCCACAGACGCACACGCACACATTAAATCGAGGGCTGAGAAGACAGAACAGGAATTTGGCCAGCGCGAGCTTCCGTCCGAGCGAGTTTTGACTCGTACAAATCTCGCGCGCACACACACACGCACACACGCACGCACGCGCGCGCACACACACGCGCGCACACACACACACACACACACACACACACACACACACACACACACACACAACCAAATGTCCTTGTAAGAAATACGCACGAGGTCTTTGGTCAAACGAGGTCAACTGAATATATATTCTCTTGTTGATTTCTCTGATGTAGGTGTGTTTGCTCGATACACGTATTAGTCGTATACAATACATGCAACTAATATATATATATTTATGTATGTATATATATATATATATATATATATAAGCAAAATATAACGATGTCGGGAGAAGGCAGAGGATTTTTTGCACTGGTGGTACATGTACAGGCTGCCCGTGGTCGGAGAGAGATAGGAGCCAAGTCCGAGTCGAGTCGAACACACGCACACGTACACAGACCGGTGCACACACAGAGCCGATCGATCACTCCGGTCAACGTCGAGAGGAGCAGAGGAGAAGTCGAGAGGGGAATGCGGGAAAGGCGAGCAAGAACCAGTAACTGCAGTAGATCGATCAATCCTTCGGTTACATACGCTACGGTATATTACTTATGCATTTACGTTCAACCTGTGACGAAAAGATCATTGTCGCAGGTAGTTCCCAGTATATCGAGACTGATAAGAATATTGTGAATCTCTTATATATATATATATATTCTTAACGACTCGTTCGCGTTACCGGACGCCCGTGGCTCGTGTTATACAAAACGAGTTCCACAGAACCCATATCGAGGCGTACTGTTAAACACCGAAGCGCTCGGATGAGCGAACGATAGAATAATGAAAAAAAGAAATAAAAAAAAATGGTCAGTCCTCCGTTACGGGTTTCTAAACGAAGTTTAATCGGGAGGTTCGCCGCCTAGCCGGATTTTCATCCGGACGGAGTGACGTCCGAGTGTAGCCTCCGATTGTCTATGCGATAGTAACGTAACAGCGGGGGTGTCCGGTGAGACCGCGTGGTCTCGTTTGACGGGGAAAATACAAGTACGTGCCGGCGAGAGTCTCGCTCGTCGGACGGAAGGGAGAGGAGCGGGGGGGTAGGGGGCGCTCGCGGCGGTTCCAGCCGAGTTTGACGCTCGGTCGCTAACGTCACGATTCGAATTCGTGAATCTAGTGTGGACGGACACGGCGAAAGAGGAAGAAACGAAATGCGAAGCGAAATGGAGATAACATGTAGAAAGAGGAGAGAAATCGAATGAGTCGGAGAGAACGAGAGAGAGAGAGAGAGAGACAGAGAGTCGCGAAGTGAAGGAGAATGAGGCGGTATCGAGGCAGACACGGAGCGGCAGACAGGGGCGGGGCACGTTGCGGAGGGCCCGTTGGAAGGGGCGCCTAGCAACAGAGTCCCGATGGTGTTCCGCCGCTGCGGCTGGCTTCTGCCTCGCTCTGGCTCTCTGCCTTCGCTGACGCACGGCCAGCAGCAGCCGACCAACGTGATTAAATAAAACTTGCGGCGGTGGACGACGAACTACTATGTCGGCCTACGCGCAGTATCGGAGAACAGAGGGACGTCTCACCAGGCGTTGACATCAGCGTGTGCCGGCCGTAGGACAGTGTGCATCTATCCATTATCCTATCTGGTAATGTAGCCGGCTACTACGCGTACGCACGCGTATCACCCGTTGCCTATAGCGCATATACATATATATATATATGTGTGTGTATATGTATATATGTACACATGGATGCGCGAGAGGACGATAGTATCGGAGGTTCGTCGCGCATCCGCGAGCCACCGGCGGCCGACGACCGGCCGGCTAGAGACGAACTCGTTCGTCTACGAGAGACACGCGGTCGTAGCCGGCGAGAACTGGAGGATAATACCTTCCTCTCCTCGCCGCAACTACATTCCCGGACCGCATGAGTAGCCGCACGCGAAAGAGGGATGTCGTCTCGACTAAAGAAAAAAAAAAAAAAAAAACCCACAAAAAGTAAAAATAAACTAGTAAAGTTCCGTCGCACAATGCGAGACGTAACCGCAAGAATTCATCGAGTCATGCTAAATTGAGTCCTACGGTATTACGTACTGTGCCGAAGCGCTGCTAGACAGTTTGAAGGATCGTACAGTGTTTCGAATTACAGACTCGGAGCTCGACCCGCGAGCTCTTAGGTACGTAGTTCTGTATTCCTATACAGTGGATCTTGTAGACTATTCAATAATGAATTATTCCTGCATGCGTGAGTGCTCTGTAGCTCACTGTGCTACCAGGAGGCACGGCAAGGGGGGGGGGGGAGGGGGGGGGGTGTTGAGTAAAGAATCGGTGGCTCTCGAGTGCAGTCGAGACTCGCGACCCAGCTCGAGGTCGAATCATAGGAGGAGTGGCCTGGTAACAGGCGAGACTATCATCCTTGGCTCGCGACCGCCGTCGCCGCCGGCCTGCCGGACAGCCGGTCGCCTTCTCTTCCTCCTTCGTCGCGGCGCTCTCTTTCTCTCGTTCCATCGTTCCCGTATTATTTTACATTTACAATATCTCTCTCTCTCTCTCTCTCTGCAGGCCGGCAGGAATTCTCGCCATTTCGCGAAAGCCATGCAGCCCGCAGATGAGAATGAAAAGTGGGAGTATTCGATTGACCGTATCGAGCGTCGATGATCTTTTAGGTTAGGTCGCGGTCACGTGTCAATTAATAGAACGACGAGGGAGCGTGTTCGGCCGAACAGATAAACCGAGGAACGTTTCGAATAGGCGCACACAGCGGCGACGGAAGTTTCCCTCTCTTCGCCGATCACTCTCGTGCATGCATATTCGAACTCGTCGAATAATCAATCGCTACTCTCACACACAAGAATATATAATCGACCCGTGTTCTCCATGAGCTTCTCCTGAAAGTTTGTGTGCTCGCGCGAACTCGACGACAAGCGCGCACAACGCGAGAGAGAGAGAGAGAGAGAGAGAGAGAGAGACGGCCCGGCGAGACGGGGGCGTTTTCCTTTCGAGTCGAAGCGTGTCCGAGAAGGGGCGCACGCGAGATCGACGTATAGTCGGTCGTACCTCTATACTCTCTCCCTGTATATCTCTCTCTCGGGAGGTTCTCGCTCGGTGCACCGAAGCAGGTCGATGATACCGGACGACCGGAAGCGAGAAGCATCGCGAAGTGCTCGTCGAAGATAGATTTCATATTGTCGAAAGAAAGTACGAAAAAAAAAAAAAAGATCGATAATAACAGAAAGAATATTACACCGAAGCATCGCATTCAAGCTCCGTGCAAAGTGGATAAACTCTCATACGGTAGCGCATGAAAAAAAAAAAAAAAAAAAAAAAAAAAAAAAAAAAAAAAAAAAAAAGTCTCGGTCTCTCAGAGAGATCTCTTCGACCGAATTATTTTAGCTCGATAACGGTGACGGTAGTAATTTTCTGTATTGTACAGCGTTACGCACAGTCTGGCTACGGACGTTTATATTCTTCGTGCCAATTGTCAAAACCACACCCTTGCGGTACACAAGATCGAGCAGAGTTTTGTGGCGGTTCGAGCGAGAATAAGTGAGTGGGAAGCACGTGATCACGAACGGACAGGCGCATATGTCGTATATATACGGGCATACATATACATATATATACATATATATATATATATATATATATATATATATATATATATATATATATATATATATATATAATACGGACACGGTAAAGTCGACAGGATCCGTTGGTAACATCGCGAGAAGGAACTAACGCTCCTCGGCCGGGCCCCACCGAGCGCACGCAACTTACAGCCGCGGAGAGACTCGGACAGCATTCGCACAGCGTTATACGGGGCCCCTCCTGCCACTACACACAGCGAACAGTGGCTCCGGGAGCTCGGAGAGTTGGGAATCTTTTCGGTGCCGGCGACGACATGCGAAGAATCGCGGTGCGACCGAGCGAGCATCCGGTTGCCGTGACGCGAACTTTCGTGCCATGCCTCCTCCTTTCCCCTTCCGCCCCGCTCTACACACGTATTACAGCTTATTTTTTTTTTTTTTTTTCGCACTACCATTATAACGGGCTCCGCGCGAACTCGGCGTGCAAGGTATTTAAATCAATTGCGTATCGATTTTTATTTTCGTTTTTCTTTCTTTCTTTTTTTTTTTTTTTTCGCAATCGAAGAATCTACAATCGTTACATGCAGACACTGTAGCCTATTCGACGTACAATATAAAACACTCGATATCTCGAGATCGATAAAAAATCAAACGGATTGCTTGCGACGATCCATATATATTCTTTTTCGTATTTTCCAAACTTGCAGATTTCCTCGATTGTAGCGAATTTCAAGCGATGCAAATTTACGATACAGCGTAGAGTATTGAAAAAAAAAAAAAAAATAATAATAATGATAATGATAATAATCTCGTTACCTTGAAGAGAGCACGTGGCTACCGGGGTTCGCGCATCATCATCGTCCACGTAGAAACGTTCGTCAGGGCTTCGCTGACTCCTTATCGTATTTTCTATCCCTCTTTCTATATATATATATATATATATATATATATATATATATATATCTTTCCCTCTCGTTCTATACTTCGTGACGGCGTTTATGTACGCTCGGATCGATGTACCGAGAGTGCTGTCCCGTTCGACGTTCCTTCCTCTCTCTATAACCCTCCCCCTCCCTCCCCCCCGGAGAAAAGGCGTAATGGCAGAGTTGTCGTATCTCTTCGTGAGTTATATACACGACCAGCAGACCTCTCATTTTTTTTTTAATTTCTTTTTTTTTTTTCCTTTATCACTTCCAGGTACTCACCCAACATCGATCGCGTGTAATCGTTATCGAAGCCCTCGAAATACTTTGTTTTTTCTTTTTTTTTTTTTGTTCTCTCCGTTCTCCAACCGATTCGCCCCTTGCTGACTTTCAACTTTTCACCCTCCTTTCTACACTACGCTTGGATCGCTAACGATTTTTTTTTTTTTTTTTTTTTTTTTTTTTTTTTTTTTTTTTTTTTACCAAGCAAACTACGAACCCGTCGAACGAGGGGTTCGTACCGCGAGAGTGAGGTCAAGATCCGAGACATTGAATAACGCCGGATGGAAGGGTAACGCAAGTTTTCACACAACTTTTTACGTTTCCTTTTTTTTTTTTTTTTTTTCTTTTTCAACACACGGTCTATGAAGTTGACGAGGATCACGACGACACTGGACGAATGAGAGAAGGAAATTGTGAATGGCAGATACGCCACTGAGCACGGAGAACGATACGTGGCACCCGCATGCCTGCGCATTAAACAATTACATAAAGAAATTGGGACGGAGCTATCGAAGAACTTTTATTCAAACAGCCTCTTTACGATTTATAAGTTATATACTGCATGTACCCATTCGACAACCCGCATGGATATTGTCTATGAAGAGATATATATATATATATATATATATATATATATATATATATATATATATATATATATATATATATATATATTTATGTCAGGAAAGTGCCCGATAATATCCAGATGGACAGTTTTATACAAAAAAAAAAAAACAGGAGGAGTCTTTGACCCGATAGTTACGATTTTTTAGTCCCTCAACAGTGGACAGAAAATGTGACAGGTACCGTTCGGAAAGTTCGACAGATGAATATCGGCGGCCGGCTCTTACGTTTTTTTTTCCTTTCTTACGAAGGCCCTCTCTCCCGATCTCCCGATGATAAATCATGTTCTCAAAAGCCGAGTGTATGCAAAAATGGCGTTATACACGTCACCGATCGCTCTCTCCTTCTCGGTTTCGCGAGTATAACTATATATCGGGCAGTTAATTCCGCGACGATTTCGAATGAATTTAGAAGCCGGTTAAAGTTGTGTTTCTTTTTCAACAACAAAAAAAAAAAAAATTCAACATAGTAGAAAAAACGTCTAGAAACTAGCGCAGCCCATATGGCTGCTTGAACTTTCCAGGGGGTTAAGAAATATGTGTCTGCACTTGTCCCTTCGTGATGTATTTTTTAAGTTCTTTTTTTTTTTTTTACAATTTACGAACTTAGTTATCGAAATCGAACGAAGAAGAGGCTCGTCGAACGATCGAGGCGCGCCGGCCGAGGTGCGACGTTAGAAGTGTTATGTGCGACGGGGGGGGGGGGTTACAGAAGGAATAACGACCAGTGGGAGAATAACTTGTTTCACGAACCGCCAGCGACGAACTGGCCGATCGTCCGTGGCGGATAGAAGCTCAACGACGTCGGCACGACGTCCTTCCTCCCTCGACGTCGTCGGCAGCGGCTCTGCCTCTACCACTCCCGGTATGCACTCCCGACTGTAAGCTACTAGCCGTTCGGTTGTACATCGACCCCGAACTCGGGCAAGAGAGGCCCCGACGGACACGCCCGAATCGTCCCGAACGATATAGCCGGCCACGGCCGAAGTCCTCCGGAAATCCCGTCGGGCGCATTGGTATAAACCGCCTGGCTGCGACGTCGGGAATCGTCGAAGCGAGTCGCTCTTTGTACTTTCCGGTGTGAGTGCCGCGCACCGCTACGCCGGCCGGCACGATCGTAACCACCCACACACATTTATCTCGCTTAACTCATGCTTGCACACTCGCGAATTTAGCACGATAGATTACGATGCATCGTCGATCGTATGATCTTTTGGCTGCTCTTTGCGGTTTTGTGTCCATTCTCGATTGCGCCGAGCCAATCGATGGCCGAGACACCGATAGAGCCACTGTAGCGCGCGTTCCTTTCGACTATCGATCGGATAGAGACCGTGTAGATGGGCTCGTTCTTCTCGTAGCGCATCGTTCACGCCAAACTGCTTTCAGCTTAAATTTATTTCCGGTAAAAAAAAACGTAACCGGGTTGGAGAGACACTATGCGTAAGCGTATGTTCAGGGGAGAACGTCACTTCCGGCTTGGAAATTTTATTCTTCTAACTGAAGTGATGTCATTCGGGAGACCGGCACTTCCGGTTTGAAAAAATGCATTTTTCTACCGGAAGTTATGTAATTCGCGAAAAATGTCACTTCCGGTTTGAAAACTTCATTTTTCCACCGGAAGTGATGTCATTCAGGAGAACGTTACTTCCGGTTCGAAAATGTTATTTTTCTACCGGAAGTGATGGCTTTACAGAAAAAATGACTTCCGGTTTGAATTTTTTTTTTTTACTGGAAGTGATGTCATTCGGAAAAATGTCACTTCCGGTTTGAAAACTTCATTTTTCTACCGGAAGTTACGTCATTCAGGAGAACGTTACTTCCGGTTTGAAAACTTCATTGTTCTACCGGAAGTTATGTCATTCAGGAGAACGTTACTTCCGGTTCGAAAATGTTATTTTTCTACCGGAAGTGATGGCTTTACAGAAAAAATGACTTCCGGTTTGAATTTTTTTTTTTTTTTACTGGAAGTGATGTCATTCGGAAAAATGTCACTTCCGGTTTGAAAACTTCATTTTTCTACCGGAAGTTACGTCATTCAGGAGAACGTTACTTCCGGTTTGAAAACTTCATTTTTCTACCGGAAGTTATGTAATTCGCGAAAAATGTCACTTTCGGTTTGCAAACTTCATTTTTCTACCAGAAGTGATGTCATTCAGGAGAACGTTACTTCCGGTTTGAAAATGTTATTTTTCTACCAGAAGTGATGGCTTTACAGAAATAGTGAGACATCCGGTTTGAAATTTGTTTTTTTTTTTTTTACTGGAAGCGATGTCATTCGGGTTTGAATAATGCGGTTTGAATAATGCATTTTTCTACCGGAAGTTATGTAATTCGCGAAAAATGTCACTTCCGGTTTGAATAATGCATTTTTCTACCGGAAGTGATGTCATTCAGGAGAACGTTACTTCCGGTTCGAAAATGTTATTTTTCTACGAAGTGATGGCATTACAGAAAAAGTGAGACTTCCGGTTTGAAATTTGTTTTTTTTTTTTTTTACTGGAAGCGTCGATGTCATTCGGGAAAATGTCACTTCCGTTTTGATAATTTCATTTTTCGAGCCGAAGCAACGATGTATCGGAGATACATCACTTTTGGTCGAATAATGAAATTTTCAAACCGGAAGTGACGTTTTCCCGTGTGACGTCACTTCGGGTCGAGATCTGCGATTTTTTTTTTTTTTTTTTTTAACGAGAGGGGCTTTTTAATCGTGAATGATTGCGTCGCGATAAAAATGAATACGTATATAATCATGTTATTTACTCAGGCTCGCCCGAATAACGAAGCTATGGAATAGCTCGAAAATATCTGTTGGTTATCTCGAAGCTTAACGTCGTGTCTTCGACAGTCGTGAGCAACGTTCGGTGATCCATTAAAGGCCACTTGCCAACTCCAAAAATAAATTTCATACGCTGTCTAGATCAGCCTTGACCGATATAATTCTCTCTTCGCGTGTCCATGCCGTATAGACAATTAATTTAGTTCTACTGTCGTCCAATATCGCCGAAACTCTAGTCGACATTGGTACATTTTTTTTTCGCTCCGCATACTTTTGAAGATGTTAATCGCAAGATACATTTTTTTTTCGTCTCTGTAGTGAACTTCATGTATCGAGTAATGAGCTGGGAATAATGTAGGAGATAAGTCACCGGGCAGAATCGCGGAACTGTTTCTTCGACGCGTTATAAGACGATGAAAAAATGTCAGAGCACATTTCACGTTTTCCTTTCGGAAAAATTAAATCGTTGTAAAAAAATGTTCGAGACGACACGTCTTCGTATATTTTTTTCGCGCTGAGCACGAATGCCCACAGCTGTTTCGGCCCAAAGTCAAGCGAGGCATTGGTGTTCCAAAAAAAAAAAAAAAAAGAAAACGAAAAAGAAAAAGAAATATCGTCTCGTCAGAAGTTACCGAGGTATTAAACTCGGAATCTTGTAAATATTCTCCGTGCGAGATATAAATGAGTAGTCGACTCAGCGGGTTGTCCGTTTGATGCCGGACAGTAAATGACACATGTACCGAGATACACACCTATAACACCGCTCCGCGTATTCGCAATGGAAAGCGAGAAATGGAATACCGCTCGTTCCTCGAATAATTCGTAAGAAGAAAAAAAAAAAGAAGAAGAAAAAAATACAAAGAAAGTCCGCGATCCGCCGGTCCTTCACTCCGTCCGAGAGTCGACTCTCGGTGCCTCCGCTCGACGATCCGTGAATCTCTCTCAAGGCCGCCCCTGGCGAAAAAAAAAATAGATACCCGCAAACTCGATAATTTGAGAGCGCGCCGGCCGCGCGATGCAGGCAGCGAGCGAGCGCGAGGACTCGGAACGTCAGAAGCTGCCTTAGCGTCGCATATAGTTGTAGGCGAGGGCAATGCGCTCATTCCACCGGCGGCTCGTGCCGGCGCGAGCGGGCTCTCAGCGAGAGACGAGACAAAGGAGATATATTAACAGGAAAGATGCGGCGGGAGGGAGATGGAAAAACAAACAAAAAAAAAAAAAAAATAGAAGACGAAGAATGCGCAAGCTCGATAATGTGCCCGTGAACGCGCAATGTGCCGCAGCTCTGCGACGTAGTGCAATGCAGTGGCTTATTGGATTATATCTCCCTCTCCCCCTCTTTCATTGCGCAGCTCGTTTATAAAACGTGCACTGTCAAAAAAAAAAAAAAAGGATTTTTTTACACTCGATAAACGTTTCTCGTCGACGAAAGGTCGATCAGTTTTTTTTTTTTCGTTAATTTCTCATTCATTTGTTAATTCATTTCCTTAACGGTTTTTTTTTTTTTTTTTTTTTAATAAAACCGTATTTCTAATCGAAAATATTGTAAAGTTAATTATCTTTTAATTGAGGAACGCTTGTCGAATGTACAATTTTTTTTTTTTTTTTTTTAATGTGTATGTCGGTAGTACGTTTACGATGAGATAAAATGACGCAGAATAAAATCTGATGCAAGATAAAGTGAGGAAGGGCGACAACGAGGGAGAAAAAATACCGAAAATAATGTGCGAATATCGAGAAAGTGTTGATTTTCTCCTTAGTTTTGATTAATTTACTGATCCATTTTCTCAACATTTTTTTTTTTTTTTTTCATAAGATCGCATTTTTAATCTAAAATATTGTAAATTCAATTAAAAAAAGAAAGGCTGAAGGACTCAGGTCGATGGCCTATTGGCTGTGACAATAGCAATAGCATTATGAACTTTGAATAATCTTTGAAACGTACCAGCATCCACACCGTCTAATATATTGCCAATAAGTACATTAACTACTTAATTAAAAAGAGAAATTGAGGTTTCCGGCCAAGAAATGCACGTCGAATGTGCAACCTTTTTTTTTTCATCCGTATACGCATCTAGTACGTGAACGACGAGACTGACAAAGGGTAAAAAAAAAAAAAAAAAAAAAACAAATGAGAGACAGCGAGAACGAGGGTGGAGGACGGGTGCGAGACACGCATTGGCACCGAAAGTGCAATGCAGCACAGGGAATCCGCGCCGACGGGGCAACGACGTACGACGTGTCGCGTTGTCGTGGCCAGAGAGGCTGCGTCGCTTGGGCGTGGGTGGAAACTGACCTCGACAGCTCGTCTCGTCTTGTGGTGGCCGACGGGCGAGAAACGCAGGCGGCAACCCCCTTGGCCGTACCTCGCACGCTACGCCGGCACACTGCACTGCCGCACCGGCAGCAAACCGCAGTGCCAATGGCGACGGCACATTAGCGCAGCGGTTGTCGCTTTAACCTTAGATCTTTGCCGTTACGCAACGTGTACCTTCCTCGCCTCCGCCCTTCTCGCGCTCGCTCCTCTCTCGTGAGGCTCCGCGCAGTCCGCGCTCGTCGAGACTGCCCAATTAGCTTTGTAAGCTCGTCGAACGATTGCCCCCTATCGTTCGTTCGTCCAATCGAACATCCAGGAATCAATGGGAATTTCCTCAGTGATTTTCTTTCTGTACATCCGCGAGATGCAAAAAAAAAAAAACTTGTTGGCCTTATATGTTCCGAATGCAGGTACAGTGTTGTAAAGCCTCACCGTGGGCAGAACGAGTGAAACGGAGGAGGCTGCCTTTGCCGGCAAGAATTGCCAGACGGCAGAGTCTCCGGCTCGTGTCTCGTTGCTCGGCAACGCGCCACTGGCCGCACCAAACGCCAGCGTCGATGAGAGGGTCCGTCGCGTCGCAGAGAAACGGCTGCGAGCGGAGACTCACACAAGCATGCAGACTCGCGAACGAAAAGGAAAGAGACAAACAAAAAAAATCATTGCGGTTGATTTACGGTACGCGTCGATCGGCGCTGTGATTACGAATCACGGTAGCTTGAACTTGCTCCTGCAGTCGTAGTTCAATAAAGTCCATTGTACATGTTAAAACTGAGGCTTTGTGTTTTAGTCGGGATGACAGTCGCTCGGGTCTTCGTGAACTGATTCGCGTACGTCGATCGACGTTCGGGAGAAGCTCGGCATAGAACGGCTATCATCGTTTCCTCTGAAACTTGACAAATGCCCGTGGCGCGCAGTGGAATGCTTCTCGGTAAATCGAAGCCCGTCAACATCGCGTTATTAGCGTGTCGATGAGAAATCGAGAAGAACAGATATACGCACTCTTGAAAACATAAATTTTCTTCGAATGCTTACGGGGCTTCGAGAGCCGGCGCATCGAGTCACTTATTCGACTCGTCTCATCGGTACACTCACCTATCCAATTCCAGGCACAATAACATTCCTTTGTTAGGAGAAGCGGCGATAGCATTGCATACGTCGATGTGTGCGACCGTCTAGTCGGTACACCGACGATGCCCCCGTGCCTACTGACTCATTCCTGCGGTGTGACTCAGGTCTCAAGATTGCCAACGATTTCCTCTCTCTCGCCGGCCGGCTCCGGCCGGAATCTCGGTATCCTAAAATTTCACGTACCCACCGTCCGACCGAGCTTCGCTCCACGACCGCAGATTTTTCATCGCTCGCCGGACGGAATTGATAACACGCCCGGGACGCGCAGGATTTCGTGGAGAAAAATAAGTCGAAAAAAAACATGTTTTTTTTTTCTTCTTTCTCTTTAATCGAGGAGTTTTAAGAATAGAAATCGTACAACCGCCTTTATTCGTCACTGTATATGCAATACCTTGAGTTGAGTCTTGCCTAGGGTTACACGGTAAAATTTGTTCATTAATAATATGGAAAGAATGTCATTAAAATGCATAGTTTACAGGAACACTTAATAGAGTTTGCAGAAAAATTGAGGTGGGAAAAAAAGCATCGTTCGCGATCTTGACGAATCTCTCGGACGAGCACGTCTCTTTTTCCGTTTTTTTTTTTTTTTTGGTTTGTTTTTTTCGATGTCACAAACAATGCTCAAACACAGGCTGAACATACTCGATCCGTTTTTTTTTCTTTTAATATACATGTACAATTTTGTCTCCCTTTATCCGCTATATTTATATAATACATCGACAGTCTGTCTCTTCTTTTTTATGTTCACCTCGTCAACGATTTTCTTCGTCGACAATCTGTTCTTTTTTTTTCCACGATTGTTCCCGTAGCGTGTGAGCACGATCGTTCCGCTACGGGCAAACGATCTTGCTTACAAATACATTTTTTCTTCTTCTTTCATACAACTCCATTAATGCAACGCTCGGCGATAGCCATCGATTTACTGGCGTCGTATCAACTCTCTCCATCTCTATTATCATGCGCGAATGATAAATCCGTTGAAATATCATTGATTCATCGTCACTGTTCCAAGTGCAGGGAGTCAAACACGGTAGACTTAGCTTGATTTCGCGGTAAAAAAAAAAACATTTCTAATAACCTCAGCGCGCATTTTTGAGAAATAAAAATCGTTCAGGACAGCGTAAATCCGTAAAGCTTACGCGATTAAGAATTCTGCGAATTCATAGCCGGTCACGATAATTAATTATTCTTATCTTTATCTATACTATAGTCATATTTTTTTTGTAAAAAAAAAGAATAGGTCGAGCCCATGGATGTATAATCCAGTAATCGCCTTGAAGTATCTGAGTATAGTTAGCTTGCTCGAAACACGCCCGCTCCCCCCCCCCCTCGCCGCTCGTATATAAACCACTCTTACCGCGTTCAGCTCATTATGTGACTAGAGACGTGTACCTAACCGCTATTAGGTAACCCCGGGAATATAAATAAATACAAAATCGTATCGATTTATTAATAAGTCAGTTATTAAAAAACATCAGCTCCCTAAACAGTCAACGATCAATGGTAATCAGTCGTCTTCGTCATCGTCGGGTCACTACGGGATAGCGCGTCTGCCGTTTCGAGTCTGTAAATTGGATAAACGAAAAGTGGTTTAGATACGCGTCGATGATTTTTTTTTCCTCCCTAATGCCAAAGGTAATAAAATGTTCAACTCCCTATTGCACTTGCGAAATAAGAAAAAAAAAAAAAAAAGATTCGGGAAGTAGCTCGGCAATGGTACACGCTAGTTTATAACATACTCGTTAATATTTAACGTATGTAACTACCTACGTATATCACGTACGCTTTGTATTTAAAACGCCGTGGCGCATGTTCTTGGTGAGGATAATTTCGCGGATTGTATTTGTGAGTCGCCGTTGAAACAGCATTAATGGAGTTCTTCGTACTTATAAACGTCTCTTTGTAGGCTTACGTTGTTTCGTTTTTCTCTCATTTAGAACTAAAATTGTCAGGTCAACGATAGAGCCGTGCAAAGTTTCGTAGAGCGTGCGTCACCGCCTTTGTCGAATCTCCCCTGCAATTGAGAAATGTTAAAGCGGATGCGCTGTTACGATAATCGCCGGAGGTGGAACATCTATCGAGTCAAATACCTCGTAACGGTGTGATGAAATTCGAGAAGCTGGTCCGGCGTAGCCGTGGGTGAGCCGCCAGCGTTTTGAGTCGGCATCGATTTAATCGCCTCTTCCAACCACAACGAAATCGACTGTCGAAGAGAAAACGTGTATCAATTAACGCGCCTCTACCGCAGTGGACTGTGACAATTCTTGGAGCTCAGTTTCATCGACATACCCCTCGATCCAACATCGCTAGTTCCAGAATAACGTCGGCCACCTCCCCGAGCATGTAAGACGAGAGGGAATAGACGGAAACGTGCAGCAGTCTCGTAACCAGAGTTTGTCCCTTCTCCTTCACTATTTCTTGGACCAATTGTTGCCTGATTTTGAAATCTGGCCGACTCTGTAAAACAAAAAAAAATATGTATGTAAAACACCAAACGATACGTTGGACAAGTTTTCTTAACGTTAAGTAATTAACGTTATTAAAACGTTAATAAATATGAGGAGAGTGAAAAGAACCTCGTGCATTCGGCCGCTGTGAAGCAGGTCGAAGAAAAATTTCATAACCGAGGTATTGGCGTCTCTGTGATCCAAAATGGAGGCCATTAGAGCGCAATCGACGATACTGCCGAGCGCCGCTGAGTGTAGAAACGCGACCGGTGCTCTCTGAAGAAATCTAGCGGGCAGAAATTTCGCATTTGTTACGTTATTCTTCCGAATTAGTATTTAAAAAAAATTATGCAAGAAAATCGCTCACCTGGCACAGAGACGAAACAGATCGTCCACGGTGTCGGGATGATTTCTGAGGCCACCCTCCTGCAGAACGACGAAAGTCGGCGGTATGAACGCTTCCAGCATCCCCAGCAGGCCAGCCTCGCAATCGGCTTCGCTCGCGTACTCGTCCACGAGAATCGATCCGAGATAAAGAAAGCAGCTGTGATGATGATTCGCGTAAAGTTGAATTATCTGTGAACGATAATAAAAAGGTTGAAAATTGAAATTTTCATATCGCTTTCTCATAAAAGTTGAGAATTCAAATTTTCCTATCGTTTTCTCATAAAAGATGAAAATTGAAGTTGTCATATCGTTTTCTCATGATGTTCCATTATTCTTCTATGAGAAAGCATTTTCTGTATTTCTGGCTTCCTCTTAGAGGAAAAACGAAAAACATCATGGAAAAACGATATGACGATTTCAATTTCCAAACTTTTGTGAGAAAACGATATGAAAAAGCATTTAAAAAATTAATCGATGCACTGTATCAAACGGTTAAGCGCGGTCGTTTCGACTACCTGTTTTACGAGGGGTTCTAGTATGTGCACAGAATGTTTGCCTATGCAGCGAACTGCGAACCTCAGACACCTGCAGCACCTCTCCATGAGCCTGGGATCTTCCTGATAGACGTTGCAGACGTTCGACAAAACTGGCCACATCTGTAATCGGAATAGCAGATCGATTATGTAATTCCGCAAAATTCCCGCAGCAAGTGGCTCAAAGGGCGTTACTCACTTCGGTTATGACGCTTTGACATGGATGAGGCTCGTTTGGATTATCGATCTGAATATTGGTATGCCTAAATATCGCGGCGAGTCTGTCCAGCCATATAACGGGGTCAGTCTTCGAGCCTCTTTCGACCGGATGTCCTCGGTTCTCCATCAATTCGCACAGCGGCCTCGCTTGGAACCAGCAAAGCTCCGTCATCGCCGGTGCGATCTCGTCGCGCCGCAAACGCGCCAGTATAACTGAGATTCCTAAAATCCAGAGAACAACGTTTTTTTCTTCTCTAATCGAGTGCTCAGAGGCGGAGACAATATTCTTTTCCCGGCGAGTGTGGCACCAAATCTACATTGTATTAAAATTTGTTAAGGTGATGTGCAACACCCTCTCGCCCACCTACTCCGCGCCCAGTTGGTAACAAAAACTGTGCTGCATGCCGTTTTGAGACCGCAGACCGCCGAGGAAAAAGAAAATTGTCTTTCCCTGCGTCTGCCAGGGAACGACAATTCACTAGGGAAAGACAATTTTCATTTTCCTCGGCGATCTGCGGTCTCAAAACGGCATGCAGTACAGTTTTCGTTACCGACGGCGGTATTTCACATCACCTTAATAAGCAAATTGAAATCCGCGTGGCGATTTTGCTCTGCTTGGTCTTTTTTTCTTTATATACTATGTTATTTTTTTATATTCTAAACTTATTATTATTTTCTCTTCTGCTTAGTTTTTTATATGCCATGTTTTTGGTATTTTTTTAGTCTCGTTATCATTCTCTCATCTTCTGCTCGAGGCCATTAGAGCCTCATGTAAATGGGCATATGTGTATTACGGAATAAAAAAAAAATTAATTGAGCGGACGCGCTGAATTAGTTAGATCCGGTGTATCTCGTCTACTCCACCTTTGAGAAGTCCAATAGCGGCCTCATTGCTGATAACGAAAGAGTCGAGGGCCCGGGCAATCTGCAAGAGTCCTGGAAAATGTGAGGCCATGTGCAACGGACAAGCGGTGCATACGCTCTGGAGCGCCCCGGAAGCGGCGTTGCCAAGTCCCCTCTGACTCAGACAGGACAATAGGAAGTTCAGCACTGGCTCTAGCGTAAACGAACAGTTCAGTCAGTGAAGAGTCGACATGGAATCAACGTGTCAACGATACGCAAACGTGAGGTTTTGGGAAAAGCAACTCACCCAAGGATTGCGGATGGCTCTCGATCCACTCGCAAAGTTCGCCGAGCAAAAGTATACTGGTGTGTCTCACTGCGATGTGCGTGTTCTCCGGTATGTTCAGTATCGCCTCCACGACCTTTGGCACAACATCGTTCTCCTCCCTGTAATCCCATATTTCTCTGACCACTCGTTAGTTTATGCAAAGCATGCGCCCCTAGCGTTATACTCACGGTAATATGTTCTTCGCGACTGCCTGCATTATAAAGAGGGCCGCTTCGGAAGAATCCCAGGTCGGCGACTGAGCCGGCTGACCCTGAGGGCCTGGACCGCCGGTCAGCGCGGTAAACATCTGGCGGAAACAGTGGCTGCTGCCGACGACGAAAACCACGTCCTTTATCAGCTCCGAAACGCGAGCCCGAAAGTCGGCGAATTCTTCTCCCCCGCCGCCCTCCTCAACGAGGCCCAGCTGTTTAAAAAACATCGATTAACGATCGATTCCAATAGCGAGGGTTACTTTATGATGGACGAATTGTTTTTTTTTTAGCGAATAGAACTAACGTGATCCGGCTCCATTTGACAATGTTTGCAGAGCGATCCTATGAGCCTCTCTATGTGAGGTTTGAAGACATTCGTGAGATCCTTGCAATTCCTCTGATAAACTACTTCCGACAATCGAAACCATAGATTGAAGGTGATCTGCGCGACCTCGTAGTCGTGATGACCGACGCACGTTAGAACTAGATCGAGCACTTTGATTGCGTAGTGTTGCTTTCCTCCCGCGCAACCGTTTATCATCGTGTCCAGAAAGGTCTCTGCGAGTTCGGTGAAGATCCGGCAATAATTGAGCGACCTGCTTTCGAAAAATGTTTCGTTTATCTCGTAATGTCTCACGGTGAAACGCCGGGCTTGTTAGGTGTCTGTACAAACTTTTCCATGTCCTCGTGTGCAACGGACAGATGATAGGGCTGCTCCAGGGCCATCACGCTGGTGAAGAGACACAGCTGAAGCTGTTGCAGTTGCGTTATGGATTCGCTGTTGCTCTGGGTACGATTTGAATTGTTGTCTTCCTCCAGTGCCTGCAGAATTACGCACACGCAGTCCGCGGCGGACACGTGCAGCTGCTGTCCGGCCGCGTGATTGCCTAATACCTGTTAAAGATCGATAACGCCATGAATCGGAAGTTTTCCAAGAGCCTATAAAAAATTGCGATGTAAATTTTGTAAACCTGAAACGTGTAAGCTACGACGTCACTGTTGGGCACGGCGTTCAGGGAAATAGCGTGAACGGTGACCCAGCTCGTGAAGCAACGGAGGATACGCGTGTGAATTTGAGAATTATCGCCGCCGCTCTTCAGGCACAGTTTCTGCAATTAATATTTGAAGATTACGATACATCGAAACGGGGATTCGGCCCTGCCGAATTCGAGCAAAAGCTTACCAGAAACTCCATCACGGTGTCCGATATCGCAGTCAGCTCCGTCAATACGTGTTGCCGTCTATTCGCTCCCAGTCTGCAAAGAAATGAACATGTATATAATTTTTTTTCTTTCCATTTGATTTTTTTATATTTTTTTAAATTTAATGTATTTGACGAATTTCTCCTTTTAATAAACAATTAATTATAAAGTAATTAAATAAATTAATAATGAATTACAATAAAGTTAATTAAAATCCTGGGATTGTTAACGTTTGTTTTTCAGATTTATTTGATAATAAACGTGAATATGAATGTTAATTTGACATAACTTAATAAAAAATGAAAAATTATGGGAACTTACCTCAGTGATCTAGAATTTATTTCTTCCGGGAGAACGGTCATTATTTCTAGTAGCGGCCACAGGCTGGTGGTCGTTCCGCCGAACCTGTCTATCAGATCTACTACCGGCTTCTGCCACGAAGACATTTGCAGCGTTAAATCGGCCAGGGCCACGCACAACTGAAAGACAAAGTTTGGCGTGTTAGTCCGCAATTTTCACGATCGATTACACCAAGACTGATCTAGATCCGTACCTGGGTAACTATTACGCTGTTGGTATGTTCGTTTATCTGCGATATATGTTCGAGCAAAGAGTCGCGCAACGATATGTGAGCGTCTGTAGGCAATTCGTGGAAAGACATTTGAATTTTGGTGCGCATTGTCTGAGCCGCGAAGTAACACGACTCGAGGTCTCTCTTCTGTTGCAGCATCTCGTCGGCGACCTTCCATGCGTAAACCTGTTCCGATGATAAAATAATTGTTCGAGTCATACGCGCAATTGGTCGGAGACAAAAAAAACTCCGTCATCGAGCTGCAAAGAATCTATCGCGACTAAATCGAGGCGGGATCGCGTTCGGAGCAAACGCGAGATTTTTCAGTCGCTTAATCGCAATATTGAAGATTCGATTGACGAATTTGAGGTTATGGAGCGTGCGAAACTTGTTCCATCGTATTTTCTCTATCTATGAATTAAAGTAGGCTAGGAAAATTTTGTTCAGCAATAAATTACCGAAGAATTTACGAACGAATCGTGGACGAAAGCAAACATTATTGTCGAAAGAGAATCGTGAAAGCACGCCGTACTTGTGTGTGACTTACCGATTTTTGCATTTCTCCGAGCCATTGCGAAGCTTTTTCCTTTTCAGCGGGAACGGGATTATTATACAACGAGTAAACAGCCTGATAGACGGTATCGAGACTGGGCGACGAATCCATTCTTCATATATTATTTATTATAATGCGTTCTTATATCCATGCAATTCTTTAGGACTCTTAAACTCTACGATGTCGGATGTAGATCCCTCTATTTCTCACTGACAACAGCAGACTGGTGTGCGATGGGATTTTGGGTGAGTTTAGATATTGGCTGCAAGAGCCCCCAGTCGCGCTTCGGCAACTTCGGCAGATCATTTGAAAACGCTCCGAGTTGCTCGAAGCTCACGAAAGAGTTCGATTTGTCAGAAAATTTTGTTGGTGGTTATTTTCATTCACTTTTACCCACTTCCTGTTTCCTTAATTCACTCGTTTCCGTCACTGCCTACGCTCGAGCTAAACTGCAGACATTATTTTATTTATTTTTTTTTTTTTACTTCGCGACGCCACTTCCAGCCCGAGTAAACTCGTTTTTAAACCGGAAGTGACGTGTAACAGAAATACATCACGTCCGCTTTGAAAATCTCACTTTTCAGCCGACACTGATGTCATACCTGAAATAAGTCACTTCCGGTTTGAGAATCTTATGTTGAAACCGGAAGCGCTACGTCATACCGGAAATCCGTCATTTCCGGACAAAGAGTGAGATTTTAAAACCGGATGTGATGTATTTCCGGTATGACGTCACTTCCGGTCGAAAAAAAAAATGTGATTAAGATGAATTGAGGAACGTAGGACAAGGTTTTCAATAGAATATCGATCGATGAACATACGACCATTAGAGAATAAAAGAACGTGTTCTTTTTCACGACAAATTGTCCCGGTCGCAGAATTCAATAACGCTCCTCTGACACGTCAGCATAACCGCTGTCACAATTGCAATGACAATAATCCATGTTTCGTGACACCACTATCGATCAGACGACGAAATTACAGGAACGCAATCTTCGTCACAATAGAATAACGAATCTCGCTGATCTACGTGAAATTTACATTATTGGAGATGTCATAGGAAAGGGCAATTTCGGTACAGTCGTCGAAGCTGAACACAGAGAGACGAAAGTGCCCTGGGCGATCAAAATAATCAACAAACGCCAGGTATGCCACTTAATAACGATTAATAACATTGATATAATTATCGTTTGATCGTCATACAAATCGTGTGTTCTCAAGGCCGGCGCCTCCAGAGTTCTTTCAGTCGAGCGAGAGATCTACATTCTCAAATTAGTCAAGCATCCGAACGTTATATATCTCGACTGTGTCTTCGAATCACCGAAGGTTTGGATCAACATTCGTCCTTCGATTGACAGAACTGTTGTGGAATTTTTGTTTTTTTTTTGTTATCAGTCCATACGTTGTAACTCCGCAGGTAATTTATCTAGTCTTCGAGCTCTGTACAGGTTCACTCGCCAAGATATTTGACGTTAAGAAGAAGTTTCAAGAGAAAGACACGGTTAACGTAATGCGAGGGTTATCGTCTGCCCTGTCGTATCTGCATAAAAACGGTCGGTTTTTGCACGCGCGCATAAAATTTTACGCACGAATAACTTTGGGACGATTGTCGCATAGCGTTTTTATACTCCGCAGATATCGTTCATCGCGATCTGAAATTGGAGAATATACTGACGTCCGATAACCCGCACGACTCCGATGACAAGCTGTTTATAAAAGTTACCGACTTCGGTTTGAGCGCAATGCGCAACGGCCCTGGTCACGACGACATGTTGCACGAATGTTGCGGCACCCTCGCCTACATGGGTAAACACAACCCGTCATGACAATTCAATCGCTAATACGAGAGGTTTTCTTTCCCTACGATAATACGGTGACCGATACTTTCAATGCAGCCCCGGAAATGATTGTCACAAATTCCTACAGCCAACAGTGCGACGTATGGTCGATGGGCGTTATAATGTATCTACTGTTGTTCGGAAAGTTCCCATTCTTTTCCGCCGACGATCAGCAACTGTGCGCACTGATCAGCAAAGCGGATATTGATTTCACTGGTAAAAACAATCACCGCTAATTTTTCCCTTTGCATCTCGACAGTCGATAAAAAAAAAAGCCCGCGATAATCAATTATTTTTTTGTGCGTCTCGAAGGTCTATCGTGTTCGGCTGAAGCTCGTAATCTGTTGAGCAAACTACTCGAGAGAAATCCAGCGTTTCGTTTCACCGCAGCCGAAGTTAATAATCATCCGTGGATATCAGTCAGTATAGTCGTTGTAGTATCGGTCGGTACATCCGAGTGTTACTTTAGTTGACGAGTAAACCAGTCGGTACATCCGAGCGTTACTTTAGTTGACGATGTAAAGATCACATGGAGACTCTCGGGTTGTTGCAACTAACATTGTAATCTTGTGCTCGTAAGGGTATTACAGACAACTTGCAGACCGAATCTTCGAATGTCCTTGACATGATGCATCTGTGGAGAGATGAAATGCTGGTAAGGCTCGTACACTCAAACACCAGCTGTTACGCGGCACGGTCAATATTTACGTATTTTCAGGAGTCCTCGCAACGAGGTCACAGCAATGGAATATCAGTGAACGAGAGCGAAGCGATCGAAACAGGTGAAAGTAATGAGGATGTACCGTTGGAGCAAGAAACGCAGCTGACTTCGGTAAACTTCGTTGACGACACGAGAGCCACGAAGCAATTGTGGATAAACACCGAGCGCTCGACGATTTCTCATGTCGGCACGGTAACTACAGCGAAATTATTGCCTACCGCAGACGACGGCACGAGTCCAGGCAACAGGTTCGAATCAACGCTCCCTTCATATCCGTTCGCTGTATTATTTTATAGAACAAATAAATAAATAAATAAAATTATCACAGCGTACCTAGAACGCAGACAGCCAAGGAAAACAGTACCGATAAGCGGTGCAGAAGAAAATCATCCCGGCTACCGGACTTCAGTCACATACCGGCGAAGGTCGATTCGAATTTAGGAAATCTGAGAAAAGAGGCGCAGAAAAGGCGCGATTCAACGCGAAAACCTGCAGCGTGACTCTTCGTCGATGTAGAATGAATCTTTGACAATTGTAACATAATATTTTTTATCGCCTATTATCAACAACGGGCAAAGTAAAGGGGCTTTAACTCTGCTCACGGTAGGAACTGTGCGCAGAACCGCTGCGCACAGACGATATTCCGTTCAGTCTATCACGTTCAGCCCGAGCGTACCTGACGTTTCTCTGTTTTGGCATATGTCAACCAAGTACCAAGGAATGACAGTATTCGAACGATAACAAACAATAGCAATTGGCCACTATGAGTGACAATAACATACCGATTATAGAACCGACGATAGATTACACAAAGGTTCGCCCTAATTACTACCAGTCACTTGCTGCACGTTCTGTAGCCGCAGCATCGTAACAATATCAACGTTTCAGGTGCCACCGATTCACCAGAAGAGAACTATATCGTTTATAAATCACTATGTTGTAAACACAGTCTCGTCGCTGAACAAACTCGCGTTGACCTGCGAAGAGAAGTTCTTCGAATTCGAGAACAAACTCCAGAGAGTCGAAGCGGCGGTCGTCATTCTCGAATCCAGGGTAAGATCAGTATCCATTTATCCATTTAATTACAACGGGCTCTAAAGACATTGTACCCGTAGGTCGGCCGTAAGAACTCGGAATATTTTTTTTCAATATTTTTTTTTCAATGATCGCGAATAATTGATTTTCCAAACAGAATCTTGCTTTCCCCCCCTAGCTCGCTTCGATACCAAAGTCGGAGGAGAAGCCCGCCAAGAGAGATTCTCCTAACAGCAATGCAGAGGAGTCGATCAAAGCCGAAACAACGCCCGCGCAAGAGGTAAATAAGGACGTGGACGAGATCGACACGGAGCCGGCCCGGAGCGAAACGACGAGCCAGGACGACAATTTGGTGCCGATAAGTAAACACCCCCGATACGTGAAATACTTCAAGATGATGAACGTCGGTGTTCTGAAGGCCAATGTTAAAAGTAACATGAGCCAGGAAGGCCTGGATCCCGAACTGCTGGAGTGAGTACTTTTTCCATCGAAGTCACCGCACGACTTTACCTGCTAGCTCAAACGAGAGCCTTTTGTACTATCCGCAGAGATCCGCAAAGGAAAATTCCACTGGATCGCGAGAGTTCGGAGACTGCGGAATGAATCCACTCAGGGGCGACGAGACATCTGTACTTTCCGGAGGTAGGACGCTATGTATGCGCGGGAGGGGGCGAAAGTTGAGTACAAGAAAAAAAAAATAAAATAAACGATTAATAAATCGATCGGATTTATTCAATGATTTTCTTGTAAATCACAGCTTCGGTCCATGGCTGCGAATCTAGAACTGTATCATCTGTCCCTTCCTCTTCTTGTCGCCACCAAGCTCGAAGTGCTTGCAACGCTTCAGGGGAATTTGCTTCCTGTACTTGCATTCGGTACATTCCATCCTCAGTACGATTTTCTTGGTGGTCTTAGCCTGGAAAAGCGATAAATTGGCGTTAGTTTTTTGCGGAATTCACGAATCGATCCAAGATCGCGGAAGTCGGGAGTATTTCGAAGATTCGCTCTTACCTTCTTCCTGAAGATGGGCTTTGTCTGTCCACCGAAACCCTGTTGTTTACGGTCGTAACGTCTACGGCCCTGAGCCGCGTGCCTCTCTTTGCTCTTCTTGTACTGTGTGACTTTGTGGGTCTTGTGGACCTTGCACTTTTTGCAGAAGGTGCGTCTCTGCTTCGGCACGTTAACCTGTGGAGAAAATCGTTATATTTTTATACGAACTTTTTTCGGACGTTCGGACGAACACTTCGAGGTTCGAACGAACACGGAGACGCGAGACGCGATCGATCGTTCGAACAACTCGCCGGACAGTCGGCGTCGCGATTTTATCGTACACTATTATTTATTTGTCGAATTTGTTCCGACGACATTGTACTGTCGAAAAAACGTATGTCTTCACGTTTGTAGGTTAACCGTTCTCGGAGGTTACGAAGTTCACGAAAATAATGTTTGTTCTCTTCGCGGACGCGCAATATTCGTTAGAGAATGTAGAATCTTAACGCGGCACTGTTATTCGAATACTGTCCGGCGTATCGACTTCGGGATTCAACAGATATTTATGGATTAGCATGTGGATCCGAGAAATACGAAGCGACCTACCATCTTGATTGTTTAGAAGGAAAGGAAAACGCACGACTTCGCCGGATGTGAGCGATAGGACCAGTGCCGCTGTGCGCATGCGCGTCGGGCACATAACCTGACGAGCGAAAAGTTGAGGCGCCCGCTTCTTGACTATTTTCAGGAATCGCATGAAACACGATAAAGCCTTCCGACACTCATGGTCGTTCGCAATTGCTAACTTATGATTATTATATATTGCATAACGATATCAACGCTGAGCGACTGCGTTAAATGTTGCATTCGGTAGGTGTGGCTTGTTATCCGCCGTTTATTACAAGCTTCTCTCTGGGTCGTCGTTTCGATCGAGACGAATTAATCGTCCTCGGGCGTGCGAGCAAGAGCCCAAAAATTTTTTTTTCACCCTCGCAGTCGTGAATTCTGTAAATGAGCGAATTTCATTGCAAGGTCCTTCCGCTAATGCGACGCCAAGCTCGGGAATTGCGGTAAAAATAGTGGTCAATGTTTCGAAGAGCTTTTTTATGTTGGCCAGATTCTCGCGACATCTATAACAAGCTTCGACATTCGCTTGCCAATGAGATAATTATCAAACATTACATTGTACTTTGGAGAAGCACAATGAAAAAGAAAGGACAAACAGGTGTCCGCGGTCTGAGCGGAGATAAACATTCTTTGTGATGCCACAGGTTATCGATTTTCCTAAGGTATATAACATGGAAAAATTGTGAGTAAAATAACAAGCAGCGCCGAGGCTTATTTGAACGGAGGCGTATAGCCTCGAAACGGACGCTCTTCGGATATCGCGAACTCTCGAACCCCTCGTCCTCTCGGCGATTGAATATTATTTATACGCCCCGCTAATCCGTTAGGTAGTTGATTAATCGTATAATTATTAGGATTGCACGAGGCGTTTGACGGTCGTGAATTCGTTGCAGTGATCGCAACCGGGATATATAAACGATTTGGCCAATCAGCGATTTATCGAGTTTCAAACCCGCGCCATCTTCATTTTTGAACAAAGCCAGCAGCAAGTCGTAGGTCTAGAAGCCGAGCGGTGCCGAGAGGCGTGCGAGCGAGAGGCATGCTAAGCGAGAGAAGTGCGGAGCGAGAGCGGGCAGATAGAGGCAAGTACGACGCCGTGCGTTATTCGCGCGACGGTCTCTCGTCAGTACACAGCACGCTCCACTCCCGACTGGTTCGTCTACTCTGTCTCACCACGCCGAGACCCTCTCCCCCTACTTCCCCCTTCGGGTTTCGCCTGACGACGCTGCTCTCTCGGGCATTTCGCCGGAAACCGACGCCGCGCGAGGACACACATCGGCTTACGTGCACCGCACGCAACACACAGTACGAGATCTACGTTCGCGAGAGATAGATCGAGGGAGCCCGACCGACACAACTCAGCGATCCCGCGGATACACGGACGCGCAACCATTGCCAGAGAGAAGATATCCACGCACACAACATGAGTACCAAGGAAAACAACGAGGTAGCGGTAGAGAAGGCGACGGAAAAGGACAAGCCTACCGGGGACGCAAAGTGCGAGATCAAAGGAATCAAAAGGGCGGCCGAGGTGAGTTCTATTCGTTCTTTTTTTTTTTTTATTTATTTATATTTTTTTCTCATTCCACTTCCTCCCCCCCCCCAACTAATCTTACGTCCTATAGTACTCGACTCTCCTCGTCGAATCCCATCGTAACGCCGTGAAGTCGCGAGTATTCTATCGAGTATATATATATCGTATTGTGACGAGTGTGCGTGTGTGTGTGTACGTGCGCGAGATGTGTATATGTGTGCGTGTGTTGAATGCGAGCGAGAGAGGAACTAGAGTGAGAGAGAGAGAGAGAAAACGAGATAAAATTCCTAGGCGCGTAGCGTCTCTCGTGTGCGTTCTTCCATTGGCTTGTGCTTTTTTTTTTTCTTCCTGCCCGTCTACGTTCCTTTTTTTTTCCCCCGCGAATCCGGACCCCGTGTGTTGTTCGAGGTTTCAAAACAGTTTATCGTGTCGGATCGAGCATGGACGGTGGGCCACGAGTGTTCCGTGTGCCGTAATGGAGTTACGCAGCCCGACGGACATGTGGGCATAATGCCGGCCGGCATTTCCTACAGACACCATTTTATTCCTTCGCGCCTGAGACCCAACGGCGCGAATTACTATAGCCCATTCCCCCCCCACGCCCCGTGCACCTACGTTATTATTGCCACGGATTTAATCGGGTCGGTAACACTTGGCAAGTGGGCAGCAGTACCGACGACGCCATGGAACTCGCGGCACTGCGTCGGTTGATCACCCCTGTCGTCACAATGCCGTCTATAATTACCGATCGGCAGAGAGAGAGTCGTGTTACGCTAATACCGTAGACAAGTATGGCGCGCTCATTAATATCGCTTGAATTCCCAATTAAAATTCGCATTGCGCCTCCTCCCCCCCGTCAACCTCGCCCCCCCCCCCCCCCGACATCGTCATGTGCCCCGGTGAGTCCCTCACTAAAGAATCTATCACTCTTGACCGAGAAATTTTCATTATCGGTCTGTCACGACATTCGACATTCTCGTTCTCATCATCGTCCGTTTGTTATCTGAAACGGGCTCCCATCAACGGCGCGGTGGCGAGCCGCCATTTTCGAGCATCGCTGTCATAGTTTGCTCGAGGAAAGCGACGGCGATGAACCTCCCGCGCATTTTTCCGAGCTTCCTATAAGTCCACCCCCTCTCCCCCCTCTCTCCCCCCCTCCTTATCCATTATGGCCACCAAAACGGGGTAGGCGCTTTGCTCGCTCTCCCGTATCTCGGACTCCTTCGCCGACGATATCGAAATCTCGTCGGCTCTTTCTTAATTGATCGATAAGTTCGTTGGGTATCGAAGAGTCCGATAAAGTCGCGTTGCGCGTATCGCGACGTGACTCCACGCGCGTTTGTCCGTTACACGGTCAACACCGCCTCGCCTACCGACGCCGAATCCGAAATTTGTTTACCGGCCCCTGGCGCGCATAAACATACCGCGCGCGCGAAGACCATCCTCCTCTCCACGATACACCCGAGCCAACGGCATTTTAGCGGCGTACGAACAGGCCACACCGCCATGCATTATATGTGTCCGCGCTCTCGACGCTTGCACTCTCGCTCGCGCTCTCTCTCTCTCTCTCTCTCTCTCTCTCTGAGGCTCCTCTCCGCGTTAGCCCCTTCCAATACGCTCGCGCGGGCACAGTTGCCGCCGCTCTCGTTCGTCGTCTCGCTCGCACGCAAGGTGAAACCTCCTCCGTATACCCGCTACTGTCTCGTCCGCGCGCTCTCTCTCTCTCTCTCATGCCCTCCCTCCCCCCCCCCCCCCTCTCTTACGTACTTTCGAGAAAACATCGCGTAAGCGTAACTTTTCCATGCCGTCGGGTAGCACAACGCCACCGATGGACGCCACGGCGACGAACGAGCGCGTTAACTCGCCTCGTATACTGCAACGCTCTATGTTGTGTCTCTACCGCTAAAGACGATAACGCCTTCGGACGATTTCGTGCGGTACTCGCATTATTATTATTATTATTATTATTATTATTATTATTATTCTCATTGTTATTATTGTAGGACGTCGCCGGTGGCGCTCGGGAAAAAAAAAAAAAAATTGGGCGGTAAAGACGGTCGACGCCGGGGAGGTGGAGGAGGGTCGGTGAGGGGGAAACGTCACGTGGCAAATCGGCGCGGTTTTATCCACCCGTGTTTGCCGGAGCATCGGACGGAGGTCTCTCTCTCTCTCTCACACACACACCAAATGAAGACCGTCTATAGACCTCCGGCGTAATGTTCCCGCTAGGCTCGAACTTCTTCAATCGTATTTCGCGCGATCGATGCCGTATAGAAGCCACAGAGAGCGGGCCAGGCCGGTGTAGCTTTGTTCCACTCGCGAAACTAGGCTCTCGCCACTGTCCCGCACACACACACACACACCGCGCTCGCCCTCAATCCGCTCGGACGATCCGTGGGTAATTCGCCGGGTTACGGGCGCTAAGGGAGAAAACATTCGTCGGTAAAGGCGTTTCTTTATCGTCGCGTTCGCAGCAACGAACGCGATCGTCGTGTTGTCTATCGCGACGCAACGATATATTCTCTTTTTATCGTCGTTCGAGATCTGATCTGCGGAGCTCGAGTTTTTTTTTTTTTTTTTTTTTTTTTTTTTTTTGGAACGGTGTTCGCGTTACCTTTGTGAACGGTGAAGGCGGCAGACACCTCGAGAGAACGGATTACACGCAATATAACGGTGTGTCGGTAGTGGCAAATATTGTTACATCCGAAAGTATATTTGCGAAGAGAATTCGTTAAAGCTGAGACGAAAAACAATCTCGACACCGAGATAGGTTAAGAGCAAGTGGGTTATCTCCGTGAGACCTTGTGATTAGTTTGTCGGTTGATAGATAATCGTGTCTCTGTCACGGCGATGTATCGTCTCGTCGGACAGTGGTGGAGGAGAACGCGCGCGGAGGGTGGGAGAAACAGAGTAGTGAGCGAGTACGCCACTGCCGATCGACAGTGCGCTTTGTAAACGCACTGTGTGGCCAAAGCCATCGCTCGCACTCGAGCTCTCCCACTGTCGATTACGGCACGCGCTTTACAGGTTATGCCCGATGAAATAACTGTTTCGAACGGGTTTTCGATGAATGGAGGGGGGGGGGGACGAGTTAACAATTTCGTACAGGACGGCCAAGCGCGAACGGGCGACTTGCAGGGGGGGGGGGGGAAATGCGTGGCGGGAAGCTCTTTTCCGAAGGCGCGTACGAATCTCTCTGGTTACCCCGGGCGGACGCGAGAGTGCGCCCGGGCACGCGCGAAGCCGGGCACGCTGCTTTCCTCCCCCGTTCACGATATTCTCACGGTGGAGAGAAGTGTCTCCATACCGACACGCCGGGAAACAACGGGACGGGGAAGCGCATCGTGAACGCTCGCTTCCAGTTTCCTTCGCCCAATAGGAATCGTCGAAACTCCGCTCTTTTCCCCTCTCGAAACTGTTTCATTCGACACAGCACGCCCCTGTTGTATCCTCGTTTCGAGCGCGTTTGTGTATACGTGCGCGGGCTCGAGCCTCGCACTTTAACACCGCCAAATGCCAGGCCGAACGCCTCCCCCCTCCTCGACGCCGGCGTTCCGCGAACTTGATTTCAGGGGTGTTACGATTTCTCTCGTGTTTTTTTTTTTTTTTCTTTTCTTTTTAAAATCTCTTCTATATGTGCGTTTCCGATCTCCTGAGCAGCGTCGAAGCCTTTATTTTTCCTACTGTATCGCGCGTGCAGGCAACGGTGAACAAAAGAAGGCGATAAATCACAGGCTCTCCGCGACGACTCGCTTGTTCGAGTTAGCGATCAAAAAAAATATATATGCTTTGTACCGATGACTCGGCAATTTTTTCCTACAATAAGAGCGTCGTTCCATAGAACACACAAGGTTTCCCGTTACCAAAGCTCCCCGTCGCCGATCGGAAGGGGATCTCCCGCTCCCCCCCCCCAACCGTCATTTTTTTTCTCCACACACACACACACACACACACACACACACACACACACACACACACACACACACACACACACACACACTGCCTTTCAGGCGGGAAAACCTTCGCGCTCGTCCCTTTCCATCGGGCGTTCGTCCGTTCTCTCCCTTGGGCTCCGCGACTTCTCCGATATGGCCAATATAGCGTCGTAAACGGCAACGCGTTCGCTTCACAGTTAGGAGTTTCTTTGTTTTGTTACCGCGCGCGCCCAGGCCGATGCGCCGAAGCTCTTTTTTTTTTTACGCGAACTGCATTACCGACCGAGATATTTAATTTTTCAATTTAGTTTTGACGAATTGTTTTTATATTACTTTCATCTAGTAATAATTGTTTAATTTTGTTAATTGAATCTTGTCGCTTCGCAGATTTTATTACCGCGCGTGCAGGTGCGCCGCGAAGCCCTTTTTTTTTTTACGCGAACTGCATTACCGACCGAGATATTTAATTTTTCAAATTACTTTTGACGAATTGTTTTTATTTTACCTTTCATTTAGTGATTCGATTTTGTTAATGAATCTTGTTGCTTCGCAGGAAAAGAACGACGACGTGAAGAAACAGAAGAAGGAAGAGAACGGCGACGGGGACGTTGAAGAGGACGTCGAAGAGGAGGAACTGGACGACGAGGAGGAGGAGGTAGAAGGCCTCGGGGAGGTGTACGACGACGACTTGGAGGTCGAGGACGAGGAGGATCTCGACGACGGTGAAGGTCAGTAAAAGGAATTATCGGTGGATGCGCCGCGAAATTTTACGATCGATCGCGGCGACAGGGTCAAACGTTGACCAAAGAGTCTGAGACTAATGTATATCGAACTCCGTACGAAATTAATTCGATTAACGCGCGAACATCCGCCAACCCCCTGTTTTTTTTTATTTTTACAGACGAGGAGGAGGACGAGGTGGAGGGTGAGGGCGATGTGGAGGGTGAAGTCGAAGACGAAGACGACGACGCATAATGAATAAATACGGAATAATGAGAGAGCTATGCGAGTAAGAAAGGAGGACGTAGCGGGCAGAGATGGCGCCACCGTCGTTCACCGACGATCTTCTCAGCAAAGACTCACTCTCATATTGTGAGTGGTCAGTAGCAAAGTCGACGTACATCTCGCCCAATCCACGCTGTCGGATCTCCTCCTGACCTACGGTTTAAACGAAATGATGAAAAAAAAAGAGAGAAAGAAATAATAATAACAATAACAACAACAACAATCGAAGTTGCAACCTCGCCAGAGTTGCGACGGGCTGACACAATGTTGGCGATGATTATACGGTCTCGGGCCATTGCAATTCTGGCCTCCTAGCCGTCACCAAATACTGCTCTAGGGTCTAGGTTGATGACGGAGTTAAACTACTGGTAAATTCGCTCGAAGGAATTTGTCTAGGTCGCTCGGCGAGGTGGATCTTCGGAGTTCCCCTCCGGACCTCCCCTCGCCGATAAAGAGTTCGATCACGGACGGGCGCGCCGTGCGACTCGAACGCGCAGCGCGCCCTCCGGCGAATCTGTCCTCTGATCCGGGTAAAAAAAAAAAAAAAAAAAAAAAAAAAAAAAAAAAAAAAAAAAACCTATCCAACTGGTATTTTTCGCCATCCGACTTGGCTTTCCTCGCGGGACAGTTTTATAACGAAAACAAAAAAGGGAAGAGAAAAAAACAAACAAACTTATTTAAGAAATAAAACAAACAAAAAGCTCTATTGTATTTAAATAGTGTAAAATGGACACATGTGGGTGATGATTTTTTTACATTTGAAATCAAATTGCGTTTGTAGGTTGACGAATGCCTCTCATATATAGTGCGCGTGACTGAGTTTTATTTAAAAAAAAAAGAAAATTAAACAAAAAAAAAACAAAAAATGAAAAAACCGATATGTGTAATAGAGACGAGAGAGTGTCGTACGTAACACAGCACGGGGGTCGAGTCTGTCAGATTACCCGAGAGAAAAATCAAGTGGTGCATAGGCAACTAACAAGCAAACGAATAAATCAATTAATCAACCGACAAAAATATCGAGCTAAAACATCGCTCGACGTTCGATGTACAGCAAAGAATGAGAGAGAGAGAGAGAGAGAGAGAGAGAGAGAGAGAGAGAGAGAGAGAGAGAGAGAGAGAGAGAGAGAGAGAGAGAGAGAGAGAGAGAGAGAGAGAGAGAGAGAGAGAGAAAGTGAAACAAAGAGAGATAAAAAAAAAGTTCTGCGACAGATTTACTTTGCCTCGTGCCCTGCATACTTTACCGACACCATCCCGTTAATGAATATATTGCAATGTTCGCGCCGGATAGTGTGGATGAGTAATGTGTGACTCTGACATTGCATAATAATTATACATAGCATGTATAAAGTTATGGACTAAGGAACATTTTATTATTAACGATAATACTATGTAAACGTATACCGTAAAAAAAAAAAAGAAATAAGAAAAAATAGAAAGAAAAAAAAACGAAGAGGTTCTTCACACTTTTAGACTTGGGCATAGAGTAGGGAGATCTTTGGCATAACGTACCGATGTGCTGAGGCTTTGCTTTTCCATAAAAAAAAAAAAAAAATTATCTTTCGATTTGAACGAAATACACACATGTACACACGGCACACACACATACAAACCGTTTCACATGGGGAAACTTTTACTCTCGATTGTACATTTCACAATAAATTACAATGTATGATAGTGGGCAGTGTTGGATTAATGAAATTGTAAAAAAAAAAAGAAAAAAAAAACAAATTACGAAGATTACCAAACAATAACGAAATATACTCGAAACCCGCGAAGCCTCCGAAAAGTTTTCTCCCTATTCACTTGTTTTTCACTCGAGCGAAAAGTTTCTTCACCGATTCGATCATCAAATCTCGTTTCTGTCGCAGAAAAAAAAAACAAAAAAAAAGAACAAATGTATAGGACTCAAAAGGCGTGTTCGTGTGAAAAACGGTGTGAACGATATTTATCCGCTATCCGCGTCTCAACTCTTCGATCGGCATCCCCCCCCCCCGAACATCGTTTAGTATATCATGTACCAGTGGAATCCATTAGTTTTATACAAGTTACGATAATAATAACACGAGTTATATGGGACACGCGAGATATTAATGCGACCACTGTTCACGTTGGTGTATGAAAGCAGAGCAAAAAAAAAAAAAAAAAAAGAAGAAAAAAAGAAAATGACGAAACAAAGAAAAGAAGAGAAATCTGATGTCGCAACGTAATAAATATTATAAAAAGATAAAAACATTGCGCGATCAGTCTCAATGCCGCCCACCTTTATTTGTGACTTTCGGGTGCGCGCTAGGCACGAAGGGTGGAGGAGACGTTGCGGTTACGATACCCTTGTACCATAACTGCATAATTAAATAAAAGGTAAACAAACAAATTCTGACATGCGAGAGGACACGACCCACGTTTTAATGTACAAATATTTTCGAGGGAGTTAGTTAAATGATCAAGATTCGCCCCCCTCCCCTCAAACGACCCGATTTAATAATAAATACGAGAAAAAAAAAAATTATTAAACAAGTGGTTTCTCCAGTTGGTCGCCGGTGGTGCACGTGGATTAGTTATAGCCCGAAACTCGTTGACCCTCGAGCGTAAGCGGGAACCCGACATCTGCGGCGGTCAAGGTCGAATTTATCGATACAAAAATAATCATTATTTTGTACATGATCTGCCACCGTTATATCCACGTGTCTGCTTCAAGATAGTACCTTGTACGATGCCGAGTGGCTGCGTCGTAAAAACTATTATTACAATACCCGACGTATGATAATAAGTATAGGTTCTTTTTTTTTTTTTAATTTTAAATCTAACGGAATAATCACCGGCAAGGCCCGTTAGCAACGAACCCGAATTTCACGCTCTGCAGCCTCGTCTCCCGTTTACCGGGAACGCAGAACGGGAGAATCGACGATGGATAATGTGTGATGCTAATGGGCCTTAAACCCTCTCTCAGCCGCGGCCGATCATCGAGATACTACTGTTGAAGCTAAATCACTTGTAACAAACGAGGCGGAGAGCGATCTGTCGGGTAATGCATTTCATGAGTGAACGTAATAAAAAAAAATATACGAAAAAAAAATATATATATATATATGAATCCTAGACTAAGAATCTGATTTGTGTGTTCATAATGAGTCTTGGTCTGAACGAACTTTTGTACAGGATACGTATCGTAACCACCCTAATAATTTTCCTCGGCAAGTGATGGTTGTTTATAGCCGTTCACCGCATTTTCTGCCCATTCCAACAGATTTGAAATTTTAATTGTATTTTTAGGTAAAAATACAGTTTGAAGAAAAAAAAAAAAGTAAAAAACGTCGAGCGCACGTAATTCATTTGCCCGTCCCGAGACTAGCCGTCTAGATGGCTTTGAACAACGTAGCCATATAAAATGTCAATAATCTTTATTGAGTGTGTCAAAACGACGTGGCGTACGCATACATAAATCGTTTCTTTTTTTTTTTTTACGACAATATACATAAATAAATTCAATGTACATTTGTACCGGAGTGTCTGTTCGCACATTGGTATATCTACAATATATAAACACGTGTGCGTGCGTGCGGATGTGTATCTTTATATTGGTAACGTAATATACGAGAGTGAAGAGTTTGTCATATCTTTAAAATTATCGGCAAACATCGTTCCCGGCTTTGCATTATCGCTAATTAAGGAGGGGGAAATGGGGGGGCGTTTGTCGAAATCGTTTCTTGCTAATTCTGTTTAAAACGTAAGTATCACAAAAATTGTCATCAACAGCAACTGTGAGTATTTGTAGTTCCTGCGTCAACGACGATTATTCCAACCGGTACGGATATTAAGGTCCCACTGTGAATTATAGGGAAAAAAAAAAAAAATTCATCCTTACGGCGGATCGGCGAGCAGGCTGATCAGCGGCCCGGCTAGAAAAACGTGCCGTGAAACGAGCCATCGTACTATTGGCACCGCCGTCGTTCCGTCGCCGTGCCGACATTTTTCCATCTGGGGAGTTCCTTCGTGCCTTCTCGAATTTTTAGTTTTTTTTTTTTTTTTTTTTTTCGAAGTTAATTGTCATTGTCCCTCGGCGCTTTGTATATGCTGTTCAGAGTACAGAGCTCCTGAATGGTGTTGTTGGTCAGCCGGGTGAAACTGTCGGTCATGCTGCTTCCTTCCTCAATGTTAGCTGCATTATCTCCCGGTACTTTAGACGACTCTGCCTGAACAGTCGAGCATAAACCCTCGGTGAAATCGTTTGATATATATATATATATATATATTATAATAATTTTTCTTTTCGCTCACCTTTGCCGGGTCTGAGATCAAAAGACCGCTCGAAAGATTATCCGACAGTGCTGTTCCGAATATTGCGAGTTCGGCAGAATCGAGCTGATTCAGGCTCATGTCGAAGCTGAATTGTTGACTGTCCAAATCCAGCACGTTGCCGACCGCTCCTGTTATACAAAAATGAACGTATTATTATTATTATTATTTTTTGTTTATTTTATTATTATTTGTTTTTAACGGCAGTGCCGACAAGCCGTACCCTTGCTAGAGTTGCCAAGTGGCTGTAACCCGAGACCGGACTGATCACTCGTGACTCTGTTGAGGACGATCGGGGCCGGCATTTGCTGGTACGTCAGCTGATGCGCGAGATCCGAACTTCCGGCGGGCTGTAAAACTTGCTGAGGCGATTCCATGTAAGGAATCTGCAGATTCTGCTGGGCATTATGCAACGAGGGTATGTTGTACGAGATGCAGTCCATCGGCGACGGTGTCCTCCTCGGTGAGAGACGTGGCCTGTTTGACATTAATGATATGTTTAACATCTTATATATATTTTGGAAAGCGGCAAAAAAAAAAAAAACTTCACTTTTCAACCGGAAATACTCAGGTCACCGATGGAACAATTGTTGAAATTTGTCCACAATTAAACACTTCCGGTTTGAAAATCTCATTATTCGACCGGAAGTGACGTCATACCCGGAGATGCATCATTGCCGGTCGAGAAATTAGATTCTCAAACCGGAAGTGACCTATTTCAGGTATGACGTCACTTCCGCTCGGAAAGATAAGATTTTAAAAATATTTTTAGATATACGTGGAATAAATAATAACTCCATTCCGTGTATTATAATTTCAGCAAGTCGGGTTTCGTAGCATACAGAATGGAATTCCACTTGGATGGACGGTACTTAGGAATGCGATTGGCGAAGGATGGCATTCGAATTGACCTTGGCCAAATGTTATAAAAAATCGTGTAGTTGAGTGACAAACTTTTGAAACCAGCTATCGGACATTAAGTTTACACCAATGCAATGAGCATATATTTTTGAACAGTCCATTATCATCGTGGGCAAAAGAACTCACTTCTTGACCGGAAATACGTTGAGTCACCGATGGGCAATTGTTGAAATTTTTCAAAAATTCTATACCTCCGATTTGAAAATCTCATTATTCGACCGAAAATGACGTCATACCGGAAGTACGTAATTTCCAGTCGAAAAATTAGATTCTGAAACCGGAAGTGAAATCTATTTTCGGTATGACGTCACTTCCGCTCGGAAAGTGAGATTTTTAACTTTTTTTTAGATACACAAGTGGGCTTTCGTAGCATATATAATGAAATTCCACTTGGATGGTCGATAGTTGGGAATGCGATTGGCGAAGGATTGCATTCGAATTGACCTTGGCCAAATTTTATCAAAAATCGCTTAGTTGAGTGTCAAACTTTTGCGACCAGCTATTCGTCACTAGGTTTACACCAATGCAATGAGCATCACCACCGAATGCCAGCTGAGTAACAGCGGGCCTCATCGTTCTCAGTGTGGTAAACTTTACCTGAGACTCTGAGCGCTCATCGGTGGTATCGGAGAGGTCGTTCCCACTGGATAAAGCGGCGACGTTCCTCCGGTTATTCCACCGCCGAACGGTAGCATGTTGTCCATTGGCTCGGGCTTTATGAGATTGAAGTTGTACTGTATCTGCTGATCGAATAATCCTGCATCTGTTGAAAATAGAAAATAAATGTAAATGAAATGAAAATTAACGCAACCACGGATATAATCGTAAAGCCAAAATAATTGGGTCATGCAATTTAAGCGACAACAGCGTGAGTTAGTAAATAGCCAAGATGAGGATGACAATATTTGATTGAGTAATGGGTTTCCGTACGGGTTATCGAATGAGATCTTGGGTTTTTCTTTTTTTGTTCTATGTCAACTATTTCTACTGAAAAATACCATAGCGCAAAAAAAAAAAAATAAAAAAAAATCGTTATCTTCACTCTCAACAATTATCGGTAAATCTACTGAGTCGTACCTTAGAACGTGACATAATCATCGTGCTCTGTCGGAAACACTTCATCGCGCTAGACTGAGAAAATGAGGCGGATCCTACGCAATTGCAACCAAGGTACATCATCATAGTCTCGCAGATGTATATACAATATATATTTCTTCAATTATCAATAAATCGACGTATCAATAAATACAATTGATGTAAATACAAACTCTCTTTGGAAAAAAAAAAAAAAAAAAAGATAACCAGAAGTACGTTCGGTAAAAATTTGCACGATACAAATATTGCACATTACCACCACCCATTGCCATTACAGCGGGAGCGGGACTAGATACAAATGTAGGATAGATTTTTTTTTTTTTTTCAAGTACAACGTCGTCGTTCGAGAGCAGAAGCGATGCAGCATGCGTTTTGAGCTTGCGACGAGCCTGTCGATAAATATCCAAGGTGTAGGAGTGCGCATATTCCCTCAACGAGAATTAGAAAAATATTCATTGTTTAAAAATGATTGTAAAAATACAATTTTCCAAAAAAAAAAAAAGAAAAAATATTACAATAAAAATGTTACAAAGCCGCTGCTCTCGCTCTCTTCGTATAGATATATAAATCTTCAAATGTTTATATAAAAATGCATTCTTAAAAAAGTATAAAATACAAGATCCGTCGTCACTCTGTTGAAAATATATATCGTAATCTTTAAATACAAATGTTCGTTATCGTCAGGCTTTCGTAATATTCGTAACAGCACGATAAAACAAAAAAAAAAAAGAAAAAAAAAATGAAAACCTGATTCCGCAAGAATGTCGGTATATAATGCACAGAGACATTCGATCGCCTGTGATATTATATTACAAGCATCGAGATTTACAGAGTTCAAATATATGAATGAAAAAAAAAAAAAAAAAAAAAAAAAAAAAAGAGGAGAAGCACTTCGCTTGAGGCGTTTTGTTAGTACACGAAACAATTGAGAAACGCAGTAGAATATCCATCGAATTTACTGATTTTTATATGTTTCTCGAACTCAACCAGTTTAGATACTTGTAAATTGGAAAAATTGCACGAAACTTAATTCGATGGTCGACTCTCCACGATTCTCAGACACCGTTATAACACGTCCCAGTACATAGTGTGTAATGCTATGAATCCCGATGATACCCGCGTATAGCCCAGTCCCAGGCAAGCTACAATTTTTTTGATTGTTTGTAATTTTTTTTTTTATAATCGTATGCGTGTACTCACGTTTCTCCGCCTCAGCTTGTACGTGTCTTAAGACAAGCGCGTTGGGGCTGCTATTAAACTTTTGCCTCTTTCGCCTTAGTGTATCAGGATCATCTACGAATGTTCATACATTAAAGCTGCGTTTTTTTTTCTTTCTAATTTCGTAATATCGAGATGCAAGTTGCCTCGGAACTCGAAAAGGCCTCGCGTTATTATTGTTTTTTTTTTAAATCTATTATCGGTAGATTTCTTATTGTACGTTTAAAGTAAGGCAAACCAATAAGGCATATCATAAGCAGTGTAATTCTCCGGCAGAACTGAGTCCTGAGAATATATACACGGCCTCGCTTATTTTAATAATTTTGAGATTGTTTCATAAAAAAAAAAAAATCCCTCCGCAACTCCATTGTACAAGACAACGTATAAATAACAAATTGTAATGGTAGTTGCTCGGAATAAAACGGCAATGCCCTCGATAGAGGATTAAAAATGAGCAAAACTTAACAACGCACTATCGAGGAATTGCTCTCGCATGATCGTCACACTCTGACTAGATATTAACCCGAAGGGACTGAGAATCTTGACTAGAGCGAGCTTTCGATAAGACTCGACAAACAACAGAAGCGTAAATTCTACGAAGACGAGAAACTAAGGCGCAACCGTCTCGAAGAGGAAAAGATACCGCCCCGTGTTCTTCAACCCGCGAAAACGGACGAATCGGAACAAGGTTATAGCGGTAAAAAAAAAAAAAAATGCTCAACAGTTATGTAGCAGTAAAATCACAATGGTGGAAACCGAAGAAAAAAAGATCACTCCTTTGGGACCAAACCGCGAAAAACCGCGGGGGTTTTCGCAGGCTAAAATTTAAGACTCCTTGGCCTCGGTCAAAATTTTGCCGCCCTCGACGGGGCTGTAGTAGAAGGACATTTCGTCGAATTCGGAAGTGGTCGCGTGAGGGGCCATCGCCGTGTACAGGGCGTAGTGCTCGGCCTCGGTGAGGTCCATTCCGTAAAGTGGATTTTCGTCGCCGTTGAGCTCGAAAGATTTAACGCTCGTAACGCTGGCCATGCTCGGCCTTGGCAAGGGCGGCGACTGAGAAACGTCGTTGACGCTGTTCCGCGAAAGCGACGTTGTGCTGTCGCGAACATTGAGCGATCTGCTGCTGTTCGTTATCGCGGTGTCGGCGCCACCGCCGGAAAGATCCTTGTCCTTCTTGCTCCTCTTGGTGAAAAGTTTCGAGAACAAGCCCTGCTTCGAGGGTTTCAGAAGAGTGCCCGGAAGGGAGGGTAAATTTTTGTGCGGAGCCTCGGAGCCCTCGATAATCGTCTGACACGATGATATCCGGGAGAGGACGGGCATCGAGGGCATTTTGCGAATGCGTTTGGGCGGCAGAGGCGGAAGCCTCTCCTCGGGCTCGCGGGTCGGATCCCTCTTAGCGACGAGCGGCGGTGGCGAGGGCGGCGCAATCCTCGATTCGGCCAAAGACACATTGACGTCCTCGTATTTTCTGTCGTTGTTTATGTCGAACAGTTCAACGGGATTCTTCATTGCCATCTGCAGGCTCGTGTAAGTCTGATTGTCGCAGACGTCGACTTCCATCTGACGATCGCTCTCGTCCCGCTCGAGACCGGCCCGAATTATCTTCGTGTGCGTGTCCGCGTATATCTGATCGAGCTCGGCGACCTGAGTGAGCAGCTCCTTGAGAGACTTGCTGCTGTAGTCGTCGTTCCTCTCGTCGGTCTCCGCCGCGAGACACTCCTGCCCTTTCTCGACCCACTTGCCGACTTCCGTGTAATCGAACCAATCCGATCTGGCCTTGTCGGTCTGCGATTTATCGAGCATAATCGTATCGGCATTACCGATATTCGATTTTGGGGAATTCCCATCGTTCTCGCTCTGGCTGATCAGTTGCGAGTTATCCAGATAGAGATGATTGGCGTTTGGACTGTCGGTTGTACCGAATACTTTTTCGTTATTCTCGTCCCGTGGAGTTTTTTCCGGTACGGAGATAATCTCGTTGTTCTCCAAGTCTAGCGTCGCGCCCTTCGCGTACTGACCGGTCGTCGTTACGCTATTGGCAAATTTTGAGGGAAAAAGGCCAATGTTCGACTCCACGTTGTTTCTGACATTGTAAAGATCGTTGAGAGCCCGCAGGGCCGATATCTTACTGGGGGTGCGCGCTGGCTCGAAATCGTTGTTGTTAAACTCGTCGATCTTACGAGCGAACTTCTGGGGGGAATCGCCGGCGAGCATTGCCGCCTCGGTCGCGAGTATCTTATTGAATGTATTATAGTCGGCCTTCTTTCTGGCGAAGGCTTTGCGCAACGACCAGAAGGCGGGCCTACCTGAACCTAAGGGTAACATCTGAAAGGGAAGAGACTCGCTGATTGCCCCGTCCGACGGCCTCTTCAGTTGAATGAACACTTGAACCGGCTGCTCGACTTGTTGTATGCGGTAGGTCGGTGTCCTGAACGCTATCGCCACCTGTTCGTTGACATTTAACATTTTTTTTTTATTAGTGTCACTCGCAATATTTCGCGGAGACTCGGAGATCGATTAAATTCTTGTAATAGTGACCTGCTTGTGAACCTGGGAAGGCTGGAAATCTCCGTAGCCCTCCCAAACGATTTGTCCGTCGCGATCCTCGTAGAATTTAACTTGTATGTCCTCCTTGGCGACTTTCTCGCAGAGTAGAATCATCTCCAGCCCGCCCGCCACCGAGGCGCTGCAATGACTGAGCTTGCAGATCACCAGGTCGGACATCGCCTCTGCAAATGTTAAACGGCCGATCATAAACGTTCGTTCTAGTTTGAGCCGACGATTACAATCGTTCATTCTAGTTTGAGCCGACAATTATAATCGTCCGATCATAAGCCGATCACGGCCGATCATAAACGTTCATTCTAGTTTGAGCCGACGATTACAATCGTTCATTCCAGTTTGAGCGGACGATTATAATCGTTCATTCTAGTTTGACCCGACGATTATACTCGTTGACTCTAGTTTGAGTCGACGATTATAATCGTTGGTTCCAGTTTTAGCCCACGGTTGGAGTGTTTGATTCTAGTTTTAGCCGACGAATGGAATGTTTGATTCTACTTTGAGCCGACGATTGGAATTTTTGATTCTAGTTTGACTCGAAGATCAGAAACGCTGATCCGACGATCGGAGTACGCACTTTTGTCGTATATTGGATCGGAGACGACAGCCGCAAGAGGAACCGTGAACTTTCCCTTTTCCGTTCCCTCGAGGAACACTTGGAAGCATAATCTGACCGCGTTGAGGTCGATGCTCGTCGGTTGTCTCCTGTGTTCGAAACCAGCTGAAACAGGCAAAAATTCTCTACGTTAAAGCGCCGTCGAATGCGTATCGCGGAAAGGTTTTGTTGGAGCGGGTCTATATCGGACACTCACTTCGAAACGGATCGACGCGGATCTCCTCTCTCACCCTCAAGGCGTCCTCTATGTCCTTCTTTTTCACGCACTGAATACCCAAATTCGCGAACGTAACTGTCATGTTCTCCGTGGCAATTTCTACCGTGCACACGCCGCGTTTGCACGCCTCCTTGCCGACGAGATTGTGCGGGTGAGGTCTGTGTGGCGGATCTTTCGTGACGCACGAAACGACGACCACGGCTCGTCCCTTGTAGCCTACGATCTGTGAAAAAAAAACAAACAAAAAATCGTAAATCTCAATCAGACAAATGAATCAGCGAGTTTTTTTTCTTCGGTTTACCGACATTTTTGTCTCTCGTACTTACTCTTATGCTAGGAAATGTTTTGTTCTCCGGCGTGCTGTTGACTCCGGGTATGCTGCCAGCGGAGCGACCTTCGCACTCGTACCTGAAGCGAAGAGCCTTGCTGGCCGGCTGCTCCAAAATTTCGACATACGGCGACATCGAGCCGACGTTCATGGGAACCGGCCTAATGGCCTCGACTCCTCCGCCGGACAACATGTTTATCGTCTGTCTGACAGAGCTGTGCTGTTCCGCCTCGACGAATCCGGGATCCGTAGTCTGGATGACTTCGACTATCGCACAAAAAAAGAGAACGCTCGAGAAACCATCCCGTTTATCTCAGGTCGGTACGCGACAACCGGAAGCGACAATACGTGTAAAACTCATTCGGTAAACATCGAGTGGCCACTTACTGACATCACTTATGTTTATATTGTTGTCGCTCATCCCGCAGAAAGGTTCCATGCCTTTCACTGAGACCTACTCGATTGCTCGGTAATCTGCAATACAAAAAAAGCAGTTAAATATAATTGCTTCGAATTGATTTTTTTAAACTTCATTTCGTTTCCGAAGAAACGACCAAGGAGAAAAAGCAAGTTTACTCGGCAGAGCGACGTTCATGAATTGCGAGAGTCGAAGCGTACGCATAGGTAAAGAGTCAATACGGATAGTAAGCGAAAGATGCGGAGAGGGAGTTCTAGGGGGGAAGCCTAAGGCTGAGGATAGCATAGCGAGCGGAGAGCACCAGCGGCGGCTACGAAGGCTGATCCAATCATTATTTTGGGAGAGCTTGGAGCCTGTCCGGTCGGCATGGCTATAATTAAACTATCTTAGGACAATGCGGAGGGCTGCACAACTCGCCTGTTCGAAACTCATGGTGAATCTTCGTCACGGATAGAGAGGAGTCGTCGACGGCCGAAGAGAGCACACCTCGCGATTCGCGCGGTTTCTTCGGAAAAACCTATTTTGTTTTTGTTTTTGTTTGTTTTTATTTTTATTTATTTCTTTTCGATTCTCTCACTTACGAACACCGAGCGCGGAGAGGCTCACGACGCACGGCAAAGAACGGCTCGAACGACACTGCGGCAAACAGCACGCGCGATAGAAAGATCCGAAGAAATCTCGATTACAATAAACTCAATAGTCGAGATGCGATCATCTCGTTACTTCCGCTCGCGCTCTGCGCGTCTCTCCGCGACGAAAAAGTTCTCGACGAGCAGATTCAACGAGTACAATCCCTCTATGTTTTGCTCTTGTTTTTATTTTTATTTTTTTCCAATTTTCCTAGCACTCGCGTTATCGTAAATAAAGCAGTTTATTTATCATTCGCGGATAGCGTGGACGATGCGTAGCGCGGCATCGGCCGAGAAGAGCGGATGAAAGAGAGTGTGGCTGGGCTGCACGTTTTCAGTACACAGCGACGAAAAAAAACAAAAAAAATAAAATACGCTTGGCTCTGATCCCGCGCGCGAACTACGCTTGTCCCATTTAGACATTTCATCGAGTACTGGGGGGGGCTCCGAGTTGGAAGCTCGGGACGAGAGAGTGCCCACTGCACACGAGAGTATCGCCGAGAGGAGCAAGACTCTCGCTGCCAAGTACTTCTCCTCCTCGATTCTCGCGGATGTGTTCCATTCGCGAGGCATGGAGAACTACACCGCGTAGCGTAACCTGCCGTTTGGTGCGCATGCGCACAACGCTCGCTCGCTTATCTCGCTCTTTAACTTTTCGCCTCCGCTATCGCGGTCTCGCCTTTCCTCTATATATTCTCTGTCGTACGCAGAGCTCCCGTCGCGGCCGTGTGTCGTCAATTTATTTTCGGGTGGTTAAGCGAGTGGCCACTACACGCGCGATTCTCTCCTCAGAACGTGCGCGCGCGCACACACACACACACACACCCACACCCACACCAGCGCGAACGATTTTTGTACACTTGTGCGTTGCACGAAACGCTTATGCCGATCGGCGACGAAACTGTAGTGTATTTTAGGTCTTCGAGAGCCCCATGTCCCTCGATTCGCTTTCTATCGGCACTGAGAGGCCGCTTTCTACGATAGCCGAGTAGCCACTGGACAGGCTACACCTCGCTGACGAGAATGAATAATAATCATCGACACCCGCTACGCGGAGACGCGCTCCCGATAGTTACACTGGCTCGATGTTTCCCCGTCGCTAACGTCCATCCAGCGGTATTATGCTTCGTTATTATCCTCGCCTATTGCGATTGCGATTTACCTAACGCCGAGATATACACCCACGTGACCTTGCAACTTCGCGGAAGCGTGAGTGAGAGATGTATATCTGCGCGATACGAGTTTTTGGCGACACGCTAACAGACACGCTCGAGCATTCCGCGAAGTTTCTAGGTCATTATCTCGTCGCATCTCGATGACATTCTTGGCTGCGGGGTTTAATCTCATTTTCGAATCTGTTCGGTGACTACCGATTAATCGTTCGTTTGTTTCACCCGAGCGTAGGAATACTATTTATAAATAAAATCTCGCGGTTTCCATGACGAAGCGTATACAAACAGTGGACGAGCGTTTTTTTTTTTGCAATAATAAAAGTATATCTCGTGAGACATTCGATCGACGAGAGAGCTCGGACTCTAATCATGCCTCAAGCGCAGATGAACGGTAAGAGAAGCAACGTTTGCCAGTCCACGGGAAGCAGGATAAGGTACGGCGGAAAGGCTGTCGCGCGCACAGCCGCGATTCGCACGAACGCCGGCGAGAAGAGCTTGGTGCAGTGCGTGGGACGCAAGCTCCAGCCGGTAAGATGCCAAACGGGACTCTATCATCGTAAATGCGCCCTCCCCGTGGGATCGACTTACGGTCCCGCGATAAATCGTCTCCCGATCGTCGACACCGCGAAGACTGGTCACACGTCGTCCGGGACCTTGACGTGCCCACCGACCTTCCGAGTTGCGGGCACGCCGCGCTGCAGAAAGAGCCTCTCGATGATCGATCTTTCGCCGGGAGGAATCGATCACGAGGTCGCTGATCTCAGGTAAATCTCCCGAGGCGTTAGACCCGAGAGTTGCGACGGAGCGCGGATCGGAGAACTTCCAAAGGGGGTCGATGATATTCGCGGATTAGCGTACGCATCTTCCCGTTGGTCTCTCGTACGCTATAGCGGCTGCGCCCAAGTGTACACTATAAATAGTCACTCCACCGCTCGCGTATTAGGTACACGCAGAACGAAAATTGAGACAAAGTGGTCTCGAGTTTCCACGCCTATGGAGTTGCCCTTTGTTACGATTTGACGAAGCTATATTAGAAAACGATGAATACGCAAAAAGAAATAGCTCGATGTGAAGTAGCTATTTTTTTTTTTCGTATATGTTCGGTCATGATGCGTAATCGCGTACGGTTTTGTCCTCTCACCAATGGAGATCGGAAGGCAGCTCGGGCTCCGTCCGGATGGGAGACTTGGCGGAGAGAACAATGGAGAATCCCGGTGGCGTTTTGCCGTCCGGCCACGGCGGACTGTGGATCGACGAAACGAACTCCGGTGAACTCGAGGAACGCCGGAAGAAAGACGTCGACAAAGCCGCGAGCCTGATTTGTCATCTCCTCGCTGTGAACGCGTGGAGGCGTCGCAGGGAGGAAGTCGCCGGCCTGCAGGAGACCGTCGAGGAATTGGGCCAGCAGGTCGATCATCTGCACATACAGATCGTCGTGCTGCGGCGGCTGCTGCACACGGAGAATTGCCGGGTCGAGAAACTCGGCTCGGAGGGCCATCAAGCGAGGACCCAGCTCGAGGAGGCTGTGCGCGAGAGGGACGCCCTGAAAATTGTGAATAGAGACAAGCATTAGTTTTGTCGCAAATAAAAACGGGCATTAGGATGGTCCTTAAATTGAAGATTTGAGAATTCTCTGGGACTCACCCCGGATTATCGTGAGATATAAAATAAAAATGATATGCACGAAGGGTCCCCGAAATTAATGCCCTTTTCGAGGTCGCTATCGGCTATTTGAAAAATTTTAATGTTCGAATGTTTTGTTTTTTAACCCTCGATAGCGACCTCTAAAAGTGCTTCGATTTTATAGGGATTTCGCAGTTTTTTCTTATTCGTCATACTTTGGAAGTACGGAATGGCTCCAAGGAAATGTCGAGTTTTTCATTTTGACTTTAACTTTAGATGCTCTGAAGTTTTTAATTTTTTAAATGGCAGATAGCGACCTCTAAAAATCCATCAAATTTCGGCGACCCTTCGCACATCGCATTTTTATTTTATATCTCACGATAATACGGGGTGGCCCCCAGAAAATTAAAAAATCTTCAATTTAAAGACCACCCTAATGGGCACTCTTAAAAAAAAAAAACAAAAATAATCATTGTGATGCCAGGAAAAGGACAAGCTCGAGGACGAGGTCAAGCAACTGAGAGGGAAAACCGAGGAGCAAGGAGTGACGACGGAGAACATCCGAAATGAGTTGATGACCGTCAAGAGTCAGCTGCAAGCTCTCGATGCCCAGATATCGAGGGATCGCGAGAAATTAACAAAACTGCGGGAAGACAAAAAGATCCTCCTCGATAAGGTACCGCTCGATAGTGTTCGAGAATGTTTCAACCGGGGGGGTGTCGCGGGCGATTCGTCACACTATCGCCGCTTCCAGGACTACACTGACGTCAGAGGGCTAACTGTACTATGTTTCGAGAACTAGAGAGCATAGACGAGTCTGCGTTACCTTCGCGAATGAGTCATGTCGGTGGGTGGTGAGCTTCGGGCGGTGCAAGGCCGGTTCGGGGGTGGATTCAGAGCATTCCGCGAATCAGTGACTCACCCTCTTCGCCGTGCATCATTTGTTTACGTAAAAACAAATCGATTCCAGGATCCGATCGTGACGTTGAGCTCGGAGGAACGTAACCGAGGCTGTAGAGTAGAGTTCGCGCCGTAGCGAACAAGTTCTCGTCATTGCGCAATGTTATTACGCCTCCGCAAGGTTCTTGCCGTCGCGAAAGAGGGTAGAGACACTCCGAGGCGCTAGGTCAATGCTCTAGGGCATAGCGAAGGGATGAGTCACGCGGTAGCGTTACGCGGCAAACGCAGTGACTCAAACTGGGCATAAACGCCCTCGAGAAATCGTCGGTCATACCGCAGTCGGGGTGGGAGTCGGGCAATCGATAGCGACTTTTCATCCCCTGGTTATGTAGGTCTCGACGACGGAAGCGCTGGCCGGAGAGCAGCGGGCCAGAGCCGAGAGGGCGGAGGCGACGGCGGAAGAACTGCGGGAAAACTTGGCCGCTCGGGAGAGTCTCGTCGGCACGCTCCAGGAAGATAATAGGAAGAGCTCCAGGTATGCTCGTCCACGGGATGGAATTTTCTCCTGAAAAAATAAGATATTAATTTTATTTGCAATTTTTTTTTAGAATTTTGAAAGCAGCGGAGACGGAGAGGGCGAGACTGGAGAAGAGATTGCGAACGAGCGAGGACGCGGGTCGAACTCTGAGCCTGAGAGCGGCGAATCTGGAAATACAGCTCAGCGATCGGGATGCTGCGTTGCGGCGCATAGAATCCGCTTACAATATGCAATTGTACGTGGAACGTCGATAGAAATATAAATTTTGTTGCAGGATCGAATTATCGAAATACCCTTTGCGCCTCGCAGGAACGAACTGACCGAGCTCCGGGAGCGCCTGATCCGTCAGAGTCAGGAAGGTGGATGGAGCAGCCGAGTGTTGCAGATCGCCGGCAGCGTCGTTTGGGCACCGCGTGCCATTCTTCGATCCCTCTCGTTCCTGTCGAACAGCGGGGCGCATTAGGAGTTAGGCACGAGCGACAAGACAGAATTCCTGCGGATCTGGAATCGGCAAACGAGAAACCGCATGGCGGAATTCGCGGTCAGACCATTTTTCTGTTTCTATCTTTTTTTTATAACTTTTTTTCTATGTCAACTATACCCGCGATCGATAGAGCGATTTTAATTATTAATTCAATTATCGATTATTTTAATTATGTAACGAAGTAAGAGAAATAAAATATAAATTTACAGATACTTTGGCGAATGAGAGGTTTTGCGATTTAAGAAACCCACTCGGATAATTTTGTAGATTTTGTATTATTTTTCAAACGAGGTAGAAAGCTTGTCTGTTTGCGAAGTCGTTAAGTCGATTATCAGAACGCGTTGCGTGCGTGGTTGAAGCAACGATGATGTTATCCAGTATGAACAAATCATAATCTTACCAGGTAGTAAATCTTGTTATATTCCCTCCGACGTCGCCTCGTCATCGTACGCGACGCTGTACAAAAGTCGTTTCGCCTCCGCGTTGATTGATCCTCGTTTTCTTATTTACGTAAGAATAAAACGTCGAACTCTCCCGTGCGCGCATCCAGAGGAAAGGAATTTCGTTACGGATAGGAACGTAATCGGTTCTACGAATAACAAAAAAGAAAGATCGATAGACATGAGTTAATAGCTTTACTACTTGATGATAGATGACAAAAGGAATACTGAATTTTCCTGTTTTTTTCTTCTTTTGTTTTTTTTTTGTTTTTCTCTTCGTGTTTTCGTGTTTTTCGTTTCCACACTGCAATATCTCTCTCACTCACTCGGCTCTGCGTCGAACATTAGTAAAAAGTCTCTAAATAATCTGAGCTTTAGTTCATAATAATAGTACAGTAGTCATCGCGTACAGTTCCGTACTTATTTTTTCGGACACTTTTACGTAAACACTATTCAACAATGAGTGTATTGCCCACGCCCAGTGGCGACAGTGTATGCCAATCTACAAAGTCGTCGTTCCTCTATGATTACTCCCTAAACTACGAGGATCGATTGCTCACTCGGCACGAGTCTGGCCGACGGAACAGAGCGTTAAAAAAGATCGGCGTAAAAATTCGTCCTCGGAGTGACGGTAACGTTTCGAGTACAAGTTAAAAAGTATTGGATGAGTACAAAGAAAGTTAACCAAAGGAATAGTTGTGTCGAATGTTTAATAATACTGAAATGCAAAAGTCGAACGGCAAACAAGACTTGAACTTGAAGTTACTTATCGGCTGATTCAGCCGATTTTGCTAATCATTTTTAGGGTGGTTATTCCGAGTCTCTCGGCATCTAATGCCGTCGAGATCCCGACGAGTCAGCTCGGCCACTCTGGCGTTATTTTCTTTTCATCATTTGCAGCGGAGGAGAGCAAAGGATCGTAAATAACATACCGGTACTCGAACCTGTGCCGCGAGCCCAGTGAAAATTCTTTCGACGAATGACTAGCGCTGCAACGTTTAAATTAAGTAACTCGCACGAGCGTTAATTCTCTATGTATATCAAACTAGACGTTGACTAGTATCTTGATTGTGACGCTGTTGTTCGTTAGTTATATCATGCCGAAGCCCTCCGTTCCTTCGCTGATCGCGAGCAGTAACGCCCTTTCGAAGTGATCGTAGCACTCGTAGTCGGGTAGGCATAGTTGATTGAAACTGCAAGGTACGATTTGATTAATAAACTGTCTCGCCGAACCGTAACGATAAGGTATTTTTTTTCTCATTCATACCAAGTGTGAGCCGTCGGGAGATTCTCGAAAGTGGGAGCCGCTGTGATTTGGAATCGTGGACTCAATTGCTGAAAGCCACCGGGTGGAAGTTGCGAGCATCCCGTCGTGAACTGGAGGAGCCTGGCCATTTCCTCCTGAGTGAAATTGCTCACCGCCGTCCAGAACCAGTCCAGGACGCGGAGGAATTCGGGCGAGCTACCGTTCACTATGTGGTGAGCCCGAAGATCCGCCACGCTGTACTCGCCAGTGCCGCACAGCAGGAGCTGCGGAAAAAAGAGCCGACGTTAAACCGTGCACGAAAATCAAATGAGTGGCGTGTCTGTGGACCTACCTCGAGCTCGTTCTCGTCGAATATTCCCAGAAGATTGTCGGGAATAAGTTCGTTGAGACCGCGCAGAAAATGATCGACCTCGTTTCTTATCGAGCTGGCGAGACGATGCTGTGCGAGCGCGTCGAGATAACGCAATTTAGTTTCGTTGGTAACCCGCACCTTGCTGCCTCCCGGTATCAGCTCGGCGATCTTAATCAATTGGCCGTCCTTGTCGTACTCCTCCTCGACGAAGCTCAGCTCCATTTCCTCGACGTCGTTCTCGAGTATGTACTTCACTTTGCTCAGATAAAGATCCGGATCGTCTTGCTCGAAGTACTTGTAGTGGACTCTGAGGCCAATTATTTGTGCGAGAAACGATCTCGTGAATCGCGCGCGTACCAACTGACGGTACGAACCGCCGAGCGCCGATTCGTACAGGCATTTGCCGACTATTCGTCCAGCGAATTCGTAGTGTTTCAACTTTAGATTCGGAGGCCGTTTGCTGTTCGGATGCACGAGAGCCTGTTGCGACTCTCCGAATGAAGCGAACAGTCCGTTACCGGCGTCGAATAGAGACGCGCAAATTAACTCGAACCACTCGCGTCTCACCCCGCCCCAGTCGACTCCTGCAAAATACAAACGACTCGTTAAACGTCTCAATTACCCCGCACACGTGGTCATTTGCCAACTTCTTACCTTGTTCGCCTTGAAAGGTTATTTCGAAGTTTCTACACCACTCGCTCACGGAAAAACCCTTCGTCGCCTTCATTGACTGAAATTGAGACGCATTATTGTTAATAATAATGAAAATAATAATAATGATAATCGTGCAGGTTTTTTGTCAGAATGTTTAGACTCACCGACTCCAAGAGCTTGTCCCGTTGTACCTTCATCGAAAGTTTCTCGTGATAGTGCTTCTGGTGGTGTTTCCTAACTTCGTGGTAGAAAAAATCTTGCTTGTCGGCAAAGGTCTCGCTTCCTCCGATATTTTTCAATAAAAATAGGGTAAACGTTGCGGCTATTACATCGCGATAGTGCGATATGAGTTCGACCGGTGGTTGACAGCCGTCGTCTATCGAAAAAGAGTCGTAACCCTCGTGCTGATTATTGGAACTCTCGAAATGGAACTGAAAGCAATCGAGTGGACGAATAGAAATCACGTTGAATGTTTCTTATACTATTTTTTCTTCGTAAATTCCGCAATGACACGTTCCCTCGGCAGTGCCTCAGACAAGGTGCAAAGAATAAAGTAAATTAACGGAGAAAAAAAAATCATAATTGTTTTTACACACCATTGACAAGTTTACCTTGGTCGAAGGACAGAGTCTAAAAGTGACGAGTCGTTTCGGTATAAACTTCAACAGATACTCCTTGATAGTCAACTGCTTTGGCGATATGAAGCAAAAAACCTTCTTCGGCTTTGAGAATCGTTCACCTTGCATGCCGAGTAGCTTCGCGCCGTAACATATATCCGGATCCTTCGAAGCTACGTTGTTGTGGACCATTCTGGCGACCGGACCTGCGTCAAACGTTCGAATTCGTCAAATCTTATCCGGTGCGAATACGAACGGCATTAGATCGAGCGAACGTGGCTTACTCTCGAGAACGATTATATCGAAGTCTCCATTGTGCAGTTGTAGGCCTCCGAGACTGACCGTTGCGTGGTAACAGCCACCCTTTGGGAATCCGACTTTCAGACGAATCCTTTGATTTGGCGAATCGTATTCGAGCTGTATCGTACAGACGACCGCTTGACCCTCGTCCAGACTGCCGATCTACGGAATCATTCAGAAAATATTATTGTAACCAAATCGATCGTAATTATCTTCCTGCACATACATTTATAATGGACCGTAGACTCGCCTGTGTAATATTGACATGGTAGCCATCCGTGGGTTCCTCGCCGCTCCCGAATATGCATAGATTGTCGTACTCGTCGCGTGGCTCTATTGTCATCGAGTGTGCAATTCCGGCGGTGCACACGACCGTCGAACTTTGCCGTACAAACACTGTTTTGTTGGGATCGGGGGGTCCTGCAAAGAGTAAGGACGATGTCAGACAACAACGAACGACAGGAGATATAACAAAAAAAAAATAACAAAATATTAATCCGATCGAGATTTATTACCGGGAAGAAAATTTTTGAGGAATGGACTTCCATGGACATGACACGAGCCGATGAGTACGGCAATCCTATACTGTCCGGCATGGCGCACGGTGAACTTCACGACTGCGGTATTCGCAGCTAATGGATCTGTGCCGCCTAACTCTATGAGGGTCGCTACTCTCCGTGTACCTTCCGTTACCTCCACTATAAGATTGTCTTTGTCACATATTGGATAGGGTTGACCGTTGCGTTGATAAAACTGCGGACAAACGGAGTAAAGAATTAGCAACAGGAATTTTAATTGAATTAACGATAAATATAAGAAATTTTCGATTCTCGAATCTTACTTACTTTTACAGTAAAAGTCATCGTTTCCCCGACCAGCTGCGGCTCCTCCCATTCAAAGTGAACCCGACAGTTACTCGGCAACAAATACTTCCCCGTAACGTACTGTAGAAGCGAGTGTTTTGCTTCGGGAGCCAGGGCAGGCTGTGTCATGGCCGCCAGGGTAACCAAACCCGCGACCGACACGGAGACTACTAACATTCCACCTGTTAAATGGGATAAACGAGAATTATTTTTCAGTTCCCACGCGAACGAGAGTCGAATGGTCGGCTTGGTGATATGTCGCTTAACTTTCTTCAGTCTTATTACTGTATTCAAATATTTAGTAGTAGTAGTAGTAGTAGTAGTAGTAGAAGACATTTATTGACGTCCCTTACAAAGCGAATTGAACTTTTTCGTTTGTGCATCAGAATGCCTTAGGGTAGGCAAATAGGCCATTGACCGAAGTCCTTCAGTCTAATGAAAATATTCATTTAATCTTATTTTCATTTTGTCTCGTAATTTTAGGAAGATACGTTTACTCTTTACTGCTACTCGACCCATCGCTGATTCGTTGATGCGACAAAAAAAAGGAAAGTCTTATTAATATTCTATTTTTACCCCAGGTCCAGGCATCTTGGTGTTGACTATTTTTAACGACCGAACTCCAGAGATCAGCCTTGAGGGCTTCCAAATCGTCCTTCGAAGTGGGTAACGTCTGACGAGCCTGGATCCAGCGAGGCAAGTCCTTTCCGAGTGCGGCGCGAACCTCATTGTCCTGCACCCAATAGACGTCCTCCAATGATACTACTTCCATCTGCATAAGTCTGTCGGATATAAAAAATAACAACGTCAGTTGACGAAGAAATAACAAGGGGACGTAGATTCGTGGAACGATCTTTTGAGTTTACTTTTGATAATGGGAATTGAGACCGTGATCCGTCAGCCACTGTCGTAGCACCAGTCTCTGCTGCAACAGTCTCGCCGCGCGCTGCAGGCGTTCTTCATCCTGCGGTGGTAACTCCGGCAGCGCCTCGACTTCGCCGCAGCTCGCGAGGCTGGAAATTCCTGAGGGCACAATAATCGTTCGTCTCGATTTAGTAACGAGCTCGTCATTTTTTTTAATCTCTAAAAATAACGACAATAAAAATAATTAGTCAAGCCTCATTGCCACAGTGATAATAGCAAGATAGCGCCCGACAGAGCGGAAAAACGAAGCGACTATCTCCTCGGTGCTTCCGCTTCGATAGTTCGCAGCGTCCCACACGGCACATCGTCGTCGAAAGATCGTCAGTGCCTTCGTCGGACGCGATGTCGACCGGATTGATATTATTTTTCTCGTGCGCCTTTTTCGCGGCACGCCTCGAGCCTGCCGCGGGAGTCTGCAGCGTCAGCAAGTACAACGAAGGTAATTGGAATTACCCGAAAAATTACCATTTTTTTGCAATGGGAGCTGAGACGAATTTTCTTATTCCATCGCAGCTTTCGGCGACTGGGTGAAATGCTCGAACGCGACGGTGGGCGAGGCGATGAAAAAGGGAGGTCCCGTCGTAGCCGCGATAACTGTTTCGCAGTCGAGAATCTACGAGGTAGTGGACAATGCGTTCTCCAACTACGCCAAGACTCTTCAGGCTCTGACCATGCAAAATTGCGGGATAGCCCAGTTACGTCCTGACGCACTTGCGGGCTTGACTTATTTGAAGAAGCTCAATCTACCGAACAACAACATAACTGCCGTTCGCTCGAGCTGGTTCGTCAGTCTAATGTCCCTCGAGCAACTGGATCTGTCCTTCAACAGCATCCGAGAAATTGACGCGGACGTGTTCGCCAGACTGACGAACATTCGAAGAGTCAATCTCGACGACAATCTACTGGAATGCCTGGAACCTAAGGACATGGAGCCGATGAGGAGCATCGCCAAGATTCGCGTTACGGAAAATCCACTGAGGCTCATGTGCCGCGCACGGGTGAGATGCTTCGCGTGCCTAAAAAAAATAAAACAAAATAAAATGCAGTGCCTCATCGATTTTTCAGGCGGTATCGAGAGGGGCTATTTTTACTTTTATTGACCCTGTTCGTCGGGGCTACGTGTGTGTGTTTTAGATGACCCTATGGTTCAACGATAAAGGAATAAATTACTCGAACGCCCTTGATGCGAAATCTGGAAGTTGGCTGGACCGCGTCCTCTGGCTCTGTGCCGAGGACGATTACGTACAGACGATAACCGAGGAACGGATGCGGGAGTGTGTGCTCCTGAATTTGTTCAATCAATTGAGATCGGCCTTGAAAAGTACGGATTCTTACGGAAGCTCGTCACAACAGTGCGCCACGGAGCGCAGAGCTTTCGCGGGCTGCATTGCCAACAAGGGAGGAAGAGGCGAACCCGTCACCAACGGGCAAGCCGCAACGAGGATTATCGTCGCGCTCCGCGACGCTCAGGAGAAATTACGCCTGCCGGCGTATTAACGAAGAACGATCGATCATGAAATCCTGCGAACAATTTTAATTAAGAAAATAAAATAAAAATTCGATGGAAGGAGCTCTAAGATTTTTTTAGAGGATGCGTCAAACATACATTCTCAACAAAGAGTTCAATTCGATCAAAATTTCAGTACTTCGCGATGTGCCAAAAATCTGAAAAAAAGATCAGCCCTATCCATGATGCCAAGACATTTGATTTTACATAACAATAATTATGCCAAAAAGTTATTAACAAATTATTTCGAAAATTAATTGTTAGACAAAAAAAAATCAGAAAACCTTTTATTTTCTGATTTTAAATGAATTCCACGATTTATTCGAATTCATCGATATGCATTTTTTCAGAACTTTCTTATATTTCAACATTTTTATTCGAAACTTTGAAAAACCGCTGTAGAGGAGTTAATTTCGGATGTTTCCATATCACGATTCTACAGTACACAAAAAGTTTCGAGGCGATTGCGCCAACAGTTCCGTAGCTATGTCGTGAACAAAAAAAAAATTCAAAACGTAAGAGAATTCTGGAAAACATCATGCGGCTTCTAGAAAATCAACGCATGCATTTGAAAAGACAAAAAAAAAAGGTTCACTGATTATCTGTCGAACAATTTTTTTGGAGCAATATGTTATTAACTTTTTGACATTATTATTATTATGAAAAATTAATACAATTGCTTTTTCAGATAAGAATGTTCAAATTCTCACTGAATCTCACTTTTGTTATGAAAAAGTTATGAAAAGTTATGTTAGTAACTCGAAGATTTTTTGTAATGCTCATCATGCCTAATGAGTGAACAAAGTGTACGAAATAAATAAATACTACGGCAAATAAGCCTTGAGTTCAACTCACCGGACGAGGCACTGCCACTGGGTCGCAGCGACATGCCAATCGAGGATATTTCATCCACGGAGAACTCCTTCTCGCGTCGTCCATCTCGACTAGCGAGCTTTTTGTTCGACATCGTGGAAATATTGTACTCTGGTTGTTTCTGATTATGTTTTTGTTTTGGTTTCGGTTTTGATTTTTTTAACTGTTACCAGGATACATCCTGCACCGGTCGTTCGTCTATCAATCGGCGATGTTTTTCGTAACAGGTTTTATCGAACGACGCGAGTAAACATCGGTTCTCCCCCGAGCCCTTGAAAAAACTATTTATACGTTCATTGCGAATAGCTGCGCGTTTCATCGGTGAGATTTTTTTCATCCTTTTTTTTTTTTTTTTTTTTTCAATTTCATTTCATTCTTTTTCTACCGACAAGGAGAGCCCGACAGCGAGAGAGAGAGAGAAAGATACACAGAGCGTACAGAGCGTGTTGGCCACACTTGCAAAAAAGAAAATCGTTACTCTCTCACCGTCGGCCGGAAAGTGCGGCGGAAAAGTTGTAAGCGTTCGTGACCCGATTCCATCACCTCCTCCGAGTTATGCACGTAATCTCGAACACGAAAGTCTCGAGATGACGAAAAAAAAAAAAGAAAGAAAAAAAAAAGAAGAGCCCAAAGTTAAAAATGTTCATTGGACGTTGGTCGTCCAAGAGAAATATAAGAGTGAAGCTCAACGTTCCTCACAGTCGTGATTCCCCCGCCCAATCATGGGAATTTCCGGCGGAACTTTCGTCCCTTCTATCTCGTCGCGGACGTTATATCAATCGGGAGAGCTTCGGGGCGCACTCTTAACTTTTCTTTTTTTTTTTCGTCCCCGAACTAGCGGCAGCGAACGAGGACCGAGGGAGCAGTAATTCAACTTTGCTTTCTTTCTTTAAGAAACTGGGGATGGCAATGAAAAATTCAAAATGAAATAAAGCGTGTTTCGTGCGGCACTCGAGGCTCTCCCGACCTCGGGTGGACTCTTGACCTTTAACGCGGTGGATATCCTTCACTGACATTATTTCGTGCTAACGATCCTTTCGCCCCCCCACCGAACGGCGGGGGGGATGCCCGCTCGCATATGTATGTCACACATACTCATGATTATGGATGAGAGCGTATCCAGAGAGAGAGAGTATTATGAAGGTAGCCCTCAGGATCGATTCCGAATTCTCATGTGTGCTCTAGATTCTCGCCGACGGGTTAATTCGGGGAAAACCAAATTTCAACCCGCTCGCCCTCTCCGACCCGTCCTCGCTTCCTCCGGGCAAACACGAAAATTACAGAGGTCGGATATCCCCTTGCACGCTCTCCCGGACTCGGTTCATTAATGCTGACGACGATAAAAAATCCCTTCCTGCTAATGCGGCTTCCGCTGCAAAAAAAAAGGAAGAAACAAAAAAATGAGTGAGTAAAAAAAAAATATCAAGCAGCGCGTCTGCAGCGTACCGGGATAATATCTCGGCGGTGCAAAGGAGCAAATGATATTGCGCATCAGCGCGATGTCTCGTCTCTCGAAAGGTTGGTCGTATAAATTTGAAAAAAAAAAAAATCATGTTTTTTCAACTGGAATGAAGCTTTAACGGACGAATAAATAATTTAATTTTTTTTTTTTTCTCTCTCTGTACTCCAATAATCCCTACTGGGGAACGTTGAAAATCGCGTATATTTACAAAACTCAGGAATCAGTTGGGCGAAAAGCACGGCGCGAGATAAAAAAAAAAATAATAAAACGGATTGAATCCGCTATCGCGCGGCGAGTGTGCAATCAAACTCGTTGCGAGAGTGAAAAGGCTTTTCAGGCATTTATATATATGTGTGTGCGCGTATATATCTCGGTTCCTTTCTCTCGCGACGCCCACCCTTTTTCAGGGTGATATTCCGTGGATATTATAAAGGAGCTGTTCCGGTGAATCTACTTTGAATTCTTATCGCTGCCGCGTACGGTGTGCGAGGTAAACTGAATCGTGATAATAATAGTAATAATTTCAACGACTCGAGGATAAATAGTTCGTTGGAAAAATAGAACATGGTATGATTCGGTAGAAAAATTTGGTTTTCATTCCTCATAGAGAGAGCTTTGTTTTCATGTAAACTAAAAAAAAAATGTTGAGGTTTTTATGAAAACGCGTTTAGAATTTCCAAAACGTCGAAAAATCATATTTAGAAAAAATGTCTGGATGTGTGGTGTGTCTCAGAAGCGAAAAATTGAAACTCTTGTAACTTTAGAACGGCTTGAGCTATCAAGCTGAAATTTCTAAGGTAGGTAGAGAGCTTAATCCGCAATGTTTGGTAACATTTGTAGCTCACAGTCATGAAAATTTAATGCGTTTTTGAACGTTACTAAAAAAAAAAAAAAAAAAAAAAACTGTGCGCGTGCTCGTTGTTACAATTTTTTTAGCTATCGGGCTAAAAAGTTTTACAAAAGGAACTATTATCGAGCGATGCGACAAATAAGTACAATTTTTATATGGAATTGATATTTGTAATGAATATTTCAAAGAATAGTGATTTTTTGTATTTTCAAGCAGCCATATTTTTCAGACGTGATTATTTTTTTTTTAGCGACGAAGCTTCCTCTGGGAAGAAGTAAAATAACAATGAAAAATAATTTTTCATAGAAGCTTTGTACACAAAAGTGAATTAGAGGAGGAAGCTTTGTGACAATCGCGATTTTCACGCTTCTTTTATTGAAAGTTCAGACGGAATTGCAAGAATAATATTTAGAGTTCGAACGTCGATATATATATATTATGACGCGCGATATATTTTTCTAAATTTTATTTTGAGTGGAGAGCAGATGCAGAAATTTCCATCTACTCCGTCTTATAAACTTTAATATATTAATATTTCACAAAATAATAATAATTAATAATCACAAAAACTAACATTTTCTACCGAATGACACCGTGGTTTTTTTTTTTGCGCGCGAGCTAATTACTCTTGAATTGTTGAAATTATTATTATTAAATAATAATTTCAACAATTCAAGAGTAATTAGCTCGCGCGCAAAAAAAAAAAAAAACCATGGTATCATTCGGTAGAAAATATTAGTTTTTGTGATTTAAAGCTCATGCGGAATTGCAAGAACAATAACTGGCGTTCGAACGACGATAGATTTTTCGAAATTTTATTTTGAGTGTAGAGCAGGTGTGGAGGTTTCCATTTGCTCCGAGTTATAAACTGAAAAAAAAAAATAATAATAATAATAATAATAATAATTTCTACAACTCACGAGTAGTTGTCTCGTGTAAAAAAAAAAAAAAAAAAAAAAAAAAAAAAAAAAACAGTATCATTCGTCAAATAATGTTAGTTTTTGTAATCTAAAGCTCACACGGAATTGCAAGAATAATAATTGGCGTTCGAACGAAGACATATTTTTTTTTTGGGGGAGCGATATTTTTTTTTTCAATGTTATTTTGAGCGTAGAGCGAACGTGGAGATTTCCGTGTGCTCCGGCGCCTCCCGTGGGTACCCCCAAGGGGGCGAGGGGGCGATGCGGGAATTTACCTTGCAGCCTTTCTCGAGGCGTGCTGATGAATATTGCAACGTTGAGTTTGGGGCTCAATCGATATAACCGGGGGGGGGGGGGGGGGGGGTTTCTCTCCTACGCTAAAAAATTGCCCCCGCTGCGCTATCGGCGATGCACAATCAACGTTTTCGGACAATTTAACCGAGCGCAGGAATTTATGACGACGATAGCGCTGCCGTGTTCGTTCGTCCTACAGCTGTGTACATTTATACCATCGGGGTTTACGGGACGCCCGGAGGGGGGAGCTCCGCGAGAGCTTTGCACACGGCGGTGCGAACGCTATTGCACAACAAAGATATATTATAACTATAACGGATCGTAATTTGTCCGAGGCTCAACGTATCGTGCGAGATAACACGAGAAAGCGATTTCGGTGCTGCACGAAAAGCGTGTGAGGTTGTGTTTGCGTGTATGTTTTTAAAATCTTTGCCGAGCGAGAGAGAGAGAGAGAGAGAGAGAGAGAGAGAGAGAGAGAGAGAGCCAAGGTTGCAACGGCGAATCGATTCAGCAGTAAGTTCGCCTAACGACCTGAGGCTAGTTTCGTAAAATCGATTCTCGTGGCTCTCTATCTCTCTCTCTCTCTCACTCTGGACGGCTCACACTATAAACCACGACACTAACCCCTCGCGAAAGGTGCCTCTCCGACGACCTCATTAAATTTTCGTTAGTATAAACCTACCGAACGATTGCCTTTATTGCCTCTTTTTTACGAACCCCCTATAAAACGTTCTCTTTTTACATCCGAGAGGTACAAAGCTATCGCGGGAAGCATAAAAAAAAAATTAGTTATCAAACAAAAAAAAAAAAAAAGTGATCGCTATGGGTTTCATATGTCCGTCTGGACGTTACCGGAAAGTTACCACCCATCAAAAAAAAAAAAAAAAAGTTATCTTTTGAGCGTAGGACAGCTTACGGTTACCGTCCGAAACGGACGGACATGAAACCCATTTATATCACTTTTTTTCATACCAGATGTCTTTTCGCTACACGGGGATAAACCTGCGGTCTCGATTCCAGCTATTTTTTTTTTTTTTTTTTTTTTTTTTCTATTAAAAAAATTCGTAACCTCAGAGCTTGTGTTTCGATTTATTTTCCACGAAGATCTCTGCAGTGATCCGCATTGCAGGAAGAGACCCGTCGGACCGGATATATTCTGTCCTCGCTGTATCCCAGTTTCTCCCTTTATCCTATCGTCGAGCCGCCGCCCCCCCCCCCCCCCGCCCCTCTTCCCACCGCCACGGTAGTCTCGTGCAAAAGTTCGTTATACTCGCGCCAACTTTTCCGTAACTTCGATCGAGATTATACTGTCGAATGAGACTTTTTCACGAACGGCTAGAGGCACTTTCGTTCGTTCGGATGTGAATTTATGCCGTCCTATCCGGCGATGAAATTGAAACAGTGAGTTATCGAGGAAATGTCATGATGAATTATTTCGTAACTCATAAATGTCAAGACAACAAGCAACAACGGTCGAGGGGCGGGGGGGGGGCGGTGAAGTCCGACGCTTCGACGACTGATGAGGAACGCTCGGCCACACTCGTGAATAGGTTATCGTCTGCGTGCAATTGTACAATAAACAACTTCTCGTAATCGAAACCGTCACGGCGCGGACGATAGGGTGCTTCGATAAACAAAGTGAAACGTTCGACGGATGGATCATAACAGAGTTTTGGCACTTACGATAAGGCAATTTGCGTTGTTTTTTTTGTTTGTTTTTTTATCACTGCATCACACCGCGGACACACAATCGACTCGACACCGGCTAGCGGAACGATATCGAACAAAGCGAGCCGTTGAAAAAAAATGATAATAATAATAATAATAATCCCGACCGATTGCGAAGGAAACAAAAGAACGCACAACAACGAAGACAAAAAAATAAAAAGTTTGTCAACGATCGTTGTGTTTCAACAGACAACAAGAGAATTATCGTTCGCGGAACGAAAATTTAATGCAGAAGGCCTCAGTGCGGTTGAGATAAACCGAAAACGGTTGAGCGTCGTTCCGACGTCTCCTGCGGTGAGTGCGGCGCCCGAAACAGTGCCACTGTGTCAGAGGCTCTTTGTCTCGAAAATCACGATCCCGCGAGGCTCGCTCCTCTCCCGAACGGCAAAGGTCTTAGGGCCAACCGCTTCTCCTCCTGCTGGTGATGTCTCGGCCTCTCGCTGTGTTCTCGTTGCTCCGGGAAATCCTCGAATGTGCCCTTCGGCCACGTGCATATTGCCACGAATAATTCGATCCTTCCGCCTATTATCCTGCTTGGTGCTGTTACTGGCGAACCGGGGAGAGAGACAGAGAGAGACAGAGAGAGAGAGAGAGAGAGAGAGAGTGAGTGAGTGAGTGAGTGAGAGAGGGGGGGAGGGGTTGAACTCTCCGGGGCTATCTCGGTTGGCGATCCGCTCTTGCGGAGTCACGTCAGTCGACTGCATACAATACGATTACACGGCGAGCAGCAACCATTGCCCCACTATCCTCGCTCAGTGGCAACGCCACTGCTACCCGCCGCCACTGCTACAACCCCCATACTCCCGCGCGCGGCCTTCCCACCGAGCCACCAGCCGCCCCCGATTCTCCACCTCTCCGCCCTCACTCGACATAGACGCATGTGTACACCCAAAACCAGACTCGCTTTCGGCACTAAGTGTTGGACCAGTTGTACACGATAGTGTAGCGTGTAACTGAAGCGCTCTCGAGCCCAAGGATATCCGGATTAACAATTTATCTTCTTTGTTTCGTTTTTCCGGGTTTTTTTTTTTTTTTGCCCCGAGAGGCCCACGATGCTAAACGGCGAAAATAATTGTCTGGGAACTAGGCGAATTTATGGGATTGATACTAAAAACATTGTTCATTGCTTAATCTTCTTTTTCTTTCGTGGTAACACAATGAAATCGGGTCGTAAATCGACACAATTGTTACGCACGAATCGAGTGGGATTCTCGACACGTTTTTGTAAAATATTTTTCATTTTTCGTTTCGCAGAGAGCCGCGATTTAAGATGCACACATCTTCGCCTGAAGACAGTGCAAGTGTACATTTTAATAAGTCGTAAGCTGACTTTCTGTAAATTGAAATAATAACAGTAATAATAATTTATTATAAAAACAATACTTTCCCACATTTTTTATCCTCAAGTTATCGATCTCCTTGCACGAGTTTCCATGTCTCACTTCGTTCTTTGTTGTCGAAACAAAGGTAACGAGAAACCAGATCCTTTCTTTTCTTTCTCTTTTTCCTTATTAGGGAAGGAATTCAATTGTCTGTGCGAACCGCATCCTCAGTGTCGAGATGCTCTTGCGGGGCGCAGAGAGCCTCGTCGAAACGTGACGAGTATACAGGCGTCGAATGTAGAGAGCGACGGGGGGTAAGTCCGGACCGCTCTCGTCACCGGCTCGGAGTGAATAATGTATAAGAACGAAGATGTCTGACCACGAATCTCGCCACCGCCTCGGAGTGAGGGGGGGGGGGGGGGGGGCGAGTGGCTTTACGAGTATCACTTCACACGTGATGTTGCACGTTATTCAAGAATCGAGAGTACCCTCTTGCCCGTTACGTACACTCCGCTCATTGGTCGATGCTCGTCGAAAGAGATGTCTCGCTCGAATGGGATTTTCATACGTGTAGGTCAAGAGATATCCACCCGCGTTTACGATCCGCCGGCTATTTTGCTCGGCCGTCGGTCCACGGTCGAAGCCGCGACACCGGCGACGCAAATGCAAATGGGCCGGAAGTTACATCGCCACGCTCGACCAATCGGGCGACTCTTCGTCACACCGATACCGAAACTTGCCGGTTTTCCGGTCCAGGCGCTTCGTACTTTTATTACACTTTTTACGAGAGGAGCGCCGTTTTTTACGACTTCTCTCCTCCCCTGCACGCCCATTCGAGCCACCACTCGTATTTCACCTCGGATTATTTTTTATTCTTTTTATACTGTTTTTGATAAGACTTGAATTATCGTTCTCGTTATTTCAACCCATTGTTTTAACCTCATGGAATAGCCATTCGACGCTTTTGTTTCATCGACGCGCATCCATTGCACTCTGCGGAGCTTCAGATTTTGCGGTATTTTTTTGCGACGTAGATCGGGAATCTTGTAGATTACATGTGCCATGTACATTTTGGATGCACAGAGATACAGTAAGAGGCGTGACAATTAAAAGGGCAACCCTGAAGATAGCTCCGTGACATTAAATTTAATCTTTACCAAATTTGTATCGATGTATGTCTTTAGGAAAAAAAGAGGTTTGTTCGCAGAATTTTATTCTCTGAGTGAACTTTCTGGAGCAAAGTTTACGCAATGCAAATCGTTATAACTTAATGACATTTAGTCTCAGGCAGATATCTTCAGGATCACTCGAAGGGAATACGTAAAACTTACCTTTCTTCCTGAAGAGCGGACGATACTGCTCCAGGCTTATCTCGGCCAGCCACTGATCAGCTTCGCTCAGGTCGCCGTTGTTTCCATTAGTCGCTGCGAGCATGAGCAGCTTTCCCAGGGAGAGTACCATAGATAGAGCTAAGAATACCCCAGACAGAACAGTCGACCATCGTGCCATTGTTCGGGATCCTCATCTTGACGATACATTCAACAAATAACAAATAATATTGGCGAGGGTTTACAGAGATTGGTCTCTCTAATTTCAGGTACGAAACAATTACAGGGAAGACGGGAGATATAAATATTGAAACATTGATGGTTGTCAATCAACTTTACGCCATTAAAACGGAATGAAACGGGGGGAAAAAATGAAGACGTCGATTTGTACACACGCGAGTTAATTAAAAAATAGAAACGCAAGGCGAGAGAAAACAAAAAAACAGCGATCTATTTTTCTTCCGGTGATGTGTCGGCGCACCGTTGTTTGTAAACAAATCATCGTGACAAGTGTAGGGCAGAAATGACGTTCGTACTACGTGAAAATATCGCTCGACTTACCACATGTTTGGGTGATTCGGGGAAAGCACTTTCGATGGAATTATCCGCTCGCTCTCAACGGAAACGCCTCGACGATGTTTCCATTTACGGGAGCGCGAAGTGTCGCCGATTGACAACGGCCGGTCGACGAATACATCGGTACCTGCTTGCCTTGAATCACTGCGCAGGGAGATCTCTTCTGTGGGCAAACAAAAAATCCCACGCACCCGGTTTACCGTCGCGACACGCTGACACGAAACCGGCACGATATGCGCGGGTGCTTACACTGATGAGACTATTATTGTCAGAGTACTGTTCGACAGGTATCTACGACTATAACGCGTAATCTAAACATGACAATTCCACGGGAGGCCCTCCGAGATATGTGCTATATACATTAATTTGACTCGAGGCTGTGCGATCGGCACTGACGACGGGAAAAACAGCGGCACTCGCGAAGGGGAAATTTCGTTCGTATGTTCATCTACAGTCACTTGGTAAAACAGACTCGAACTGAACATCGGAGAATCAACAGCGGTGAGATTGTTTAACTTGACAAATTTTCCGTTGATCGTTTATTCGAGGCTGTTTTTTTTTATTGTGAGGTGACGGCTTATATGACGCGCGTTAGGTAGATTTGTTGCTCGTTATTCTTTTGTTCAAAGTGCTGCGATCAGCTGAGCACGAAAGCTGTGAGTGGCGCCCTCCGCGTCGGACAACTGCGGGGAAGTGGGCAACTAACTGTCCCGCCTGGTAACTGTAGGGATTTGTAGAGGGAGGATATTCTTGGAAGGGAATTTATCAACCATCAGCTTTCCTAATTTTATGTAAATTGTACGTGTGCAATAAAAAAAAAACGCCAAGTAACCACGATAATTTCAACGAGGGACGCGAAGGGCATTTTTTTAAATGTTAAAAAATTCCGAAAATAAAAGACCGGCCAGTGCGCAAATGAGGATCACGTTCTTAGCCAACGATATTCAGGAGTGGTCTTTTATGGCGCATTTAATGTAGCATCGTTAAATCTAAGCCGGTTGCTACGTTGTAACGAAGTATCTCAAGCGTAGCCATTCACGAAATTAAACGCTTCAGAGCCGATAGCGGATCACGAACGCGTACACTTTAGAGATCACAGTTTACGCGAAGAGAAATTTACGAGACTTTGAAAGGGTAAAACAACTATCTATACGTACGATCGGCAATGATCGTGACGCTACTCACTTACCGGCTCGCGAAGTGCAATTGATTCGCGGGTCTGTTGATAGAATCTTCACGCACACGCCACTTTCGTACGATAGAATTCGACGGAACGTATCGGTAATTACCGTAATGCGAATGAGAAGCTTTGGCATGCATAGTGCATGTTATTACGGACGGATAAACATCCTCGCCGGACTCTCCCGGTGTGGAACAACGTTTCTTCGGAGCTATACTCCTATAATCATATTTTCTAAACAACGATAGCCGACGACCGCTATTCGAAAAAGACTATCATCAGCGTTCCTCTCACTCGGCTTCTACCTTTATTCCGATGCTGCTCAGCGGTTCGTTATCTTTCCGTTTTTCGAACGACCGTTAAAACTATGCATACGCTATGTCGGAGCTCACCTTTTTTTGTGTGCGAGCAGCGTCGCGACTTTTCTTTCTCCGTTGATCGATCGATCTCTCTAATCGGCACTAATGCCGGCGCGCTTTTCCTAATTATGTCGATAGTCGCGATGGTCTCTTTTCCGCAAAGAGTGTGAATTAAATTCCATGTCGTGTAATTGGCACTCGAGAGCGACGCCTCGGCTTGGTATTCATCGTGCGTAGTCTTCAACTCCACGGAAGCGATAATTTTCCCGGCTGCAATCGGTAAATCAGAGAATCAGCAATTATGTCAAGGAGGCGGCGGCTTGCGCTACGAAGAAGTGCGAAATGACTCAAATGGCTCGCGATCAGCTACCGCGAGAGACTGTACGACACTGCCTGGGCGTTCCGCTACGTGACACATTCGCTCGAGTTAAAAGAAGGAAGAAAATATTCTAATGGCGTAAGAAACTCCGGCTTTTGCAACTTATATTCTTAAACTGGAATATCTAGTTTTTTTTCCTTGCGAGGAATCAATCAAATTAAGAACGCCGAGTTCATAATCTCCCGGACTGTTACGCGGGGCTCGAGATAAAATCTGTTCCTGAAGAAATTCGGTTGCGCCGATATTTTCAAAAATATACACAAATATATATATATATATATATATATATATATATATATATATATATATATATATATATATATATATATATATTTAATTATCAAGGTACAATTTGACCTTAGGCAAAAACTGCAATGAAAAATCGTCGCTTCTTGAAAAATGGATCGTAAAAAAAATGTAATAATCTCACCAGTTCGAAGCTATATCCGACGTACTTTCTCTTTACCGACCACGAATCTGACGGTTGTTTTTCTCCCGCCTTAATGTCTTGCAGGGAATCCCACGAATCTGAAACAAAAGTTATCGGTGAGTAATGTTACAAAAAAAGCTTCTTCCTGGTAAAATAATATGACTCGCTGTGACAGAATGGTATTTATATGATATCCGGATATACGTCCAGCAAAGCGAACGCTTCTCCTTCCATTCGGATTTACCCGTACCTCCCCCTTTAGCATGCCCCGACTATTCTCGTACCACCGCAGTACCGAGGTGAGAGGTCCAAGTTGTAATTTAACTAATGTCCAATGCGCTCTCGCGACCCCAATGACTGTCCTCTCTCGTTGCACCGCAGCTTGAAGCACGCATATGCTAGATGCACCCATGCTGCCGCTGAAGCTGCTGGAGCCCTTGGTTGTCTAGCCGAGGTATACTTTACGAGTACCTGAATATGGTCACGAACATGCCGGCGACCACTGCTCTTGCCCCGCCTCTGTGTCTCCACGAACTCCTCGCTGGCTATCCGCGGAGGTCGCGGCCTCGAAACTTTGACACTGTGTTATAATATTTAATGATATATTTTTTTTCTTGGTCACAGAGACAACGTTTCCCTTTTCTTTTAATCCAAAATTTTCGTCTGAAAATGATTTTCATGTAAATTTTTGCGTGGCATTTTTAGGTAAAAAAGATTTTCATGTTTTCGTTGTAATCTACGTGCTTCACCGGCTCTTTTTTCCACCCCAAACTCAGTATCTAGTCACGTAACAGATGGATTATCTATAAAGCGCCACGAATGTTCTACCCCTTGATGCGCTATGAATAATGCCCGACTTGGTCCAAGCGATCGAGGGAGGAGCCAGAGCCATCAGAGAGCGAGGGACGATTTCTCAACCGCATCAGGGGACCGCGTTACTGGCGCTGTTGCGGCTGCTGTTTGGTACGGTGCTGTACCTCGTTCGTGTCGTCGTTCGCCCGAGGAATCGTGGACTCTGAATTAACCGGAAGCAGAGGCGCGAGCGCGACGAGCGGTAATCCCGTTTTACTCGAGGTGCACGCACGAGTTAGTTAGCTGGTTATATCTATAGATCGTCGTGGGGCGAGCCGAGCTTCTTTCCTCTCTGGCCGCAAAAGCCGGTATCTACCTACGGTGGCGCGTAGGTAGTAACGCCGGTTCTATTTATATTTAGAGTCCATTGTATTCATCGGCCGCGGATATTAAGTGCTTCTAGTTTTAGATACGCGCTCGGCCTCGGCCAGAAGCACGCGATACGCCGATGATAGAAGTGGCGTTCTGCCCATCGATATTACTGTAACATAAGTGGATGTTGTCGTAGCCTTTTTCGTTATCGGCACAGAAAAAATTGTATAAAAAAATCCCACGCGACTCATCGTTCCTAACGGTGTTTCCGAAGGCGCAAAGAAATCCCCGGCTCCTCTTCAATGTAACGCCCCCTTAACTATGTTGCGTTCTCCGCCAGCGACTATAGAAGTCACCTTCACCGAAAATTCGATATTAAGATAGTACTTACGATATAGTCCCGCCAATCGTGAGTTTCACAGAAAATTTCGAACACTTGTTGATGGGATAAAAATCTGAAAAATTTACGTGCATGGGAGGTGCTGCAAAGATTGTTTTTGTCAAATAATAATTCTAATTTGTCATTAACAAATTGAAGATAAAAATTATTATTCAACAAATTCTCCGGCAACTTAATTATTTTCCTTCTATGTTCAAACTGTGAAAAAACGCGATTTTCAAAGATTACGAAAAATTCTGAAAAAATTCATACGTATTCAGAAAAATAAACGAATTATTTTAATGAAGGAAAATAGTTAAGTTGCCAGGTAATTTATTGAATAGTGATTTTTATCATCAATTTGTTCATAACAAATTGGAATTATTATTTCTCAAAAACAATCTTTGCAGCACCTCCCATACACTTGATTTTTTTCAAATTTTTATCCCATCAAGAAGTGTTCGACATTTTGTTTGAAACTTACGTTTTTCGGGACTGTACTGCAAGTACTACCTTCAGATGGTTTTAAAGAGTAATGCAAGCAATGTAGCTTCGATTCGGAATTTTAGGTCGCGAAATAAACCCGTTCGTCTTCGTTACAACGTGGACGGTAGAAATGGCGCTCTGTCTGTCGATATTTCTGCAGCAGAAGTGGAGGCTGTTGTGTGGCTTTTTTGTTATGGGTCCGAAAAAGTGGATAAAAAAATCCCACGCGACTGATCGTTCGTAACGGTGTTCTGACCGCGTAAATCCCCGGGTCCTCTTCAAGAGTAACGAGAGTAACGCCCCCTTAAGTATGTTTCATTCTCTGCAAGCGACTATATGAGTCATCTTCACCGAAAATCCGACATTAAGATGGTTTAAAGAGTAACGAGAGCAAGGCAGCTTCGATTCAGAATTTCAGGTCGCGAAACGCCCGTTCGTCTTCGCCGCACCGCCGATGCGTTATGTAGGTGTGCGTGCAGCGATTCCGATCTCGTGGCCGCACGCTGTGCCCATCCAGCAATCCGGGAAAAACGAGTGAAAGGCCGCGCGCCAAGGAGGGATACAAAGAACGAGATACACGATTCGATATGCCCTCCGGTGAGGATCGCAAGTGGCGCATATACATAGTACGCGGTACATAACGTACTTTGGAAAATCCGTTCGACGAGGATCCCGACGACACGATAGTAGGTACGCACCGTTTCGACAAAGTAGCAACCGCCTTATTCGTGAGAATCCCAAGTCTTCGGGAATATCTCTGGAGCGTCGGCGAGTGGCCAAATACGAAATCTTGTTCTTCTTCTCTCGGGCCTCGAGCTCAGAGTCGAGCCGGATTCACCGAGGTTTTCTTCACTCGTGCCAGAGGCATATCCATGTCGTCACCTTTGACTGCCGCCTCTGTCCGGCGGGTGACAAAAAGTTGCGAGCGACAGCCTCGCGTGGACGTTTCTTCGCGGAAATAACCAAGACAGGGTAAAGCGCAGAGTCTCCGCAGTCCGTGTCTCTTTCTTGCCATCCGTACTTGCAGGCAACAGGTCGCTTTTGGATCCCCGATTGTCCAACGAAGTTTCCGTCACCGATCCGAATAAATCGGCAATCCTGAAACCGATAATCGAACAATGAGGAACAAAATACTCCGTTAAATTTTGCGGAGCAATGAAAAACGTTGCTGCAGAGATGGCCTAGAATTCAGGGTAGAAAAGTAAAAGACTTGCAGACAACAGGTCGCTTTCGGATCTCCGATTGTCCAACGAAGGTTCCATCACCGATCCGAATAAATCAGCAGTCCTGGAACCGATAATCGAACGATGAGGGACAAAATACTCGGTGAAATTTGCGGAGCAATGAAAAACGTTGCTGCGGAGATGGCCTAGAATTCAGGGTAGAAAATTAAAAGACGTTTACATTACCATCGCCCGTACGTGTTAGGTACGGCGAGCGATGGTGCTCGGTGGTCCAGAGCGGGGTTTCTGCCGGGGCCGGTCCCGGAGTTACTGGACGAGGAGGCTCGGACGTGAAAGAGCGAGACCGCCTCGCTCGCGCCGGACCATAGTCATTGGTAATGGTAATGATAATGGTCCTTGGTTGACTCGACGCTCCTCTTCGTCGTCGATCGCCTCTGGAGAAGAAGCGAGAAGAGCGAAGTATAAGTGTGGTGTTATAGTAGGAGCAAAAGCCAAGCAGCAACAGCAACAGCAACAGCAGCAGCAGCGGCAGGCGGGCTGTGTATGTGTTGTCTTGGAAATGGGAGCACACGCCACGTGAAAGTAGGAAGGGGAGGCTATAGCCAGAGCGACGAGAGTCCGGCGGCCTCAGTCGTTCGTGGACCTCGAAGGACGATAGAGGTCGAGAAGAAGAGGGCACTTCCTCCTCCGCCTCCTTCTCCATCCAGCCGCCTTTAACCACTGGCCCACAGTCGTCCCCTCGCTGTACACGCGCTTTTCTTCTCTCCACACAATCGCCCGACCATTCGTCACAAGAGTTTTTGCCACTCGGAGATATCGTAACGAATCCCTCGAGGTCTTCTTTTCGCACGGGATAGGCTCATCTTCTTCGTTACTGAAAAAGAAAAAGAAAAATTAAATTAGCAAAACTCCCACGGGTCGTTCGAGTCGCGATTGGAATAATCCAACGAGCGGAGTCATAGCCAATACCCGAGTGATCCCCGCCCGACCGGAAGATACCTTACTCTTGTTCGCGAGCCCGGAACGACCGGCGATCGTTCGGCGAAATCGTCGACGAAAAATCTTCCGTTGCCGAGGAGCCAAGGAACCGCTGGAACGATGCGCTGCCACGTCGTCGCGACGATTTTTCTCCTCTGCTGTTTGCAAGGTTTGTAACAAAAACTAAAAATTAAAAAAAAAATATGTATTATTAACACTCGGTTATCCTGTTATTGTTATGGTAATGAGGCGAGGGTTGAAGAATCCCGTGCCAGTGTGTGTGAGCGTTGCGCAAGGGAGCAAACTCGATTCGTGAACGAGTATGTGGGGGGGTCGAGCGAGATGCGCTATTGAAATTTCATAATGGTTATATAGAAATCGCGCGAGGGCAGAGAGGCCGAGCACGCGTTGCGGGCCTCGATTGATGCCGGCCCGCGTTCGACCAGTGTCCTTACGCAGTGAACCGGAGAGTATCCGAGCGTGCGCGGCTTCGAGGGTTCGCCCTGGGCTCCCCCGGGTTCTCGGGGCCGGGCGGAGGGTAACCCGAAGTACCGTCGCCCGTTCGCTTCCCGTATGGAGAGAATGAGAATAAAAACGATGGGGGAGAATCGAAGAACGAAACGTTGCACAGTCAACTTTGCGAGAGATCGGCGATTGTTGATAATCTCGGTCGGGTCAGACCTGCGCAACGAATGTCGCCGGCGCTGCTCGGTCGCCCGCAACCGCGTGTCCATGTACGGTGGAAACATCGCGTGAGGAAAACTAATATCACGCCTGTATAACTCGCCGGGGATTATCGCAGCAGGCAATTGATTTCTTCCGTGTTATACATCGGCTCTACGAGCTTTATGCCTTCTTATGCTTATTACGTGGGTATACACGGGGGGTAGGCGTTGTTGCACGTAAATGCTTCGACGCTCGGCCCTCGGCGGACCCACTGCGACGAATGTGAATGATACCCTTTCTGTATACACAGCATAACTAACGTTTAACACGTCCGGCCTGCCGATTTTTTCCCGTCTCGGTCGTCCCGTACCTCTCGAGTCTGATGCGACTTTAATCACCGTCGCTCGTTGCTCGTGCATTCAATGTACGTGTGCGTGATCTTCGTCTCGCTTCTTTCTCGCTGACCGTCCATTGCAATTTGTCGATGGACGTATCAAGGTCCCTCCCGTCGGGTTTCTCGATAATTGCATCCACAAGTTTGTCTCAGCTTCCACCACAAGTCGAGCGACGCGAAATAATGAGCGTGCGAGTCGTCACTGAAACACGAAGGACAAATATTTTTCAGATACCATTTCGACGATGACAATTCATCGACGAGATAAATAATAAATTTGCGAGTATGATTTACCGGGTGAATTCACAAATGTGAAGTATCGTGCAGGGCTCGTGCGAGCCGTTACGAAGGACGAGCTTGCTCGTCGGCGGGAAGGAAGAGTCCTGGATTGTTCTTCTGTAACCGAAGAAGATCAAAGCCGAAAGTACGGCGATATTCCATGAAATATGGTTTCGCGAGGGGAGCCCCCCAGGAGAGCGCTTCTCGTGCACGCGATAAGTCGATCGGGCAAACCGGTCAGAGGGAAGACGACCGCGAGCTCGCGCAATCGCGCGAGGCACTCGCGTTGTATCGCTCCTTAATGACCTGTATTATATTAACCGCTGGATATAGACCGAGAGATTGTCGAAAAATAAAGAAAACTTTTTTTTTCGTTGCGAATCTCGGATTCGCCCAACGTACCCGGGAGGTACGTGGCGTTGTAATTAATTCTTCGAGGGGAGTTTGCGTTCTCGATAGCTCGCCAAATTGATTATGGAACAACTGCCCGTACGAGCCTCCGCAGTCCATCAACTCTCTCGGAGGAGCGCCTTCATCCTTATAAAATTATCCGAGCTCGCATTCCCTGTAATTGATGAACGCGCGCGTCTGTAATTGGTTCCGCTGTTCTTGCCTCATTGGCAGGACGTTGAAGTGGGTTAATATCATGCAGCGCGCACCAGTAGCCCGAGCGGGCAATGTGGCATCCTCTTCCGTTTTCGCGGTGAAGATCATTCTCAGAGAGACCCAGCTACCTGTCGGGCCGCACGCCGATTCTCACAGCTCGAGTTCTTCTCCGCACTCCGTGGATCTCTTCTCGTCCCTCTCTGAACAAACAAAAACAGATAAATAAATGAAGAAAAAAGAATTCAAACTCTTCCCGGTAAAGGAGCAGTGTAGGATTGCGTAGCGAGAGGAAAAAAGATACAATCTACCGATCTTTTTCTTTTTTCCTCGTTCACTATCTCGCGAGGAGAGCGTCGTCGGCATTTCTTCGCTCGTGTTACACGGTTTGCGTTGGGATTCTTCCATCGGCCTAAGGAGACCGTTCTCGAGAGTCCGAGACTCTGCCGCACGAAAGAAAGATCCTATCGAAATATATATGTGCTCTATCTCTCTTTCTCCCGCTGCAGAGAGCCTATTCGTACACGCGACAAGTTTCCAACGGTGTATACCGCTTATAACATACATACACACGCACACACACACACACATATGGAGACGCTCTGCGGACACATGGAAAATGTAAATTATTCATTCGAGGCAAAGCTGAGAGTTCTCTCTCCCTCCTGCCGAGCTCGGATGAATCGGTGAGCTACTCTCACGTTCGCGGTCTCGCACACGCTGAAAATCGTTGATCTCGGCTTCGCCGCGCGTTCGGAGGGTAAGAACCCCGTCGGTACGTACCGAGAGTCAGATATATATATATATATATATATATATATATATATCACATACGTCTCTACCCAGTCACCTGGGGTTCTTGACACTCGGGCAACCGGCAGGATCGGCAGAAGCATTCGAATACACTACTCATGGACTGGTGTGCCCGGCGGAGACTCGCAGGAATCCGCAGCGAGGCGGCATGAGATAGTTATTCGCCAGGATGCTGCCTTGCAGAGTATATCACACAGTCATTGGCCTCCCTGTAACAAATTAATCATGAGTTATTCCATTGAATGTCTTTTACCAGTCTATTAACTCGTAACCGCGTAATCAACCCTCTTGAGCCAACCACTTGTGCGAAGGAAAAAATATTTTTTTACATTCAACGAACATTTATCATACGTAGGGCTCCGCAATTTCTCCGTTTTTTCGTTGACTGGAAAACGTATTTTTGACGAGAAGCCAAGCGGAATATCCTGCAGTCATTGACCTGCCTGTAACGAATTAATCACGAGTTAGTCCATGGAATGTCTTTTACCTGTCTATTAACTGCATAATAGCTTAATCACCACTCTTAGTATTTTTGACGAAAAGAATATCGTTAAATTCGGAGTTTGTTGAACGAAAAATGTTTGTTAAATTTGCAAAACTCCTTTTTACCGGTGTACAAGTTAATCCAACGACAATTCCGCGTTCCGTTCTCCACGGAGTGACAGCCCGGTAATTCCACGCACGCGTTCGCCAGGAATCCGTTGCTCGCGACAGCGAGACAGGGCCTTCCTCGTGCCACTATAATTTATGCGCGATACGAGCTACCCGATCGCCCTGTCGGATATCATTATCTCGAGATTAAAGTGGCTACGTGTTCATCCGCGTATTACGTAACTCGTCAAGTGTGTTTGTACATATTTTCTTAACGCCAATGTCGACGATAGAACACGCGATGAATTGTGGATATCAAAGAGTGACGAAAAAAAACATTTATCGAGCTTTATCGCATGCAGGAGAGCTGTGCGAGTGTGCGCGTACTCGATGCTGTTGCTTCTGCCTCTTCGCTCGTTGAGAGCTGTCTCGCGCTGACCCTGCACTCCGCGAAGCTCATTGTGAACGGCGTGTGCAGTTCTGGCCGAGCGCTGGCAGGCCTCTGCACTGTCCCGCACGCCCGACTAATTGCCGCAGTTATGTGTGTGTGTTGTAAATAAGCGATTACCTCGTTAAATCGCGAGGCGGACGGCTGAGAGAGCTCCAATCCGGCCGGCCCAGTCACATCATTCAATCAATGACAGAAAATTTCTGCCTGCGTGTGTACTCCGTACACTCGGCGACGAGTTCTCGGAGCTTCTGAGATCTGTATCGCGAGCGGAGCACGATGACTCGCTGAAAAAACTTGCATCGTTCAATCCTTTTGAGTAATCTCTCGTGCGTGATCCATATTGATACAGGCCTCTCGGTTTATGCATCGAGCTCGGCTACTCGGATACCTTGATACTCGTAGGAATTCTCGGAGACGAAGCGGAGTCACGAAGAACTAGAAAAAAAAAAGTAATAAAAATGTACCTTTAATAACCATGTTTTCTCGTTAATGTTACATTTTCTTTATCAAAGAAATGATCAACTTAACGGGGAAAAAAAAGTAGTTGACGTTTGCGGACGAGAGATGTTTGTCGAATGTACAAACCCGTTTTTCTCTCCTATCGACGCTCCAGAAACCGTACCCACACCGTTGTTTTTCTTATCGTCTTTTTTCGTCTTTCGTTTCCTCGGGGAGTTCGTGTTGCCACCCGCAGCAGCAAGAGCAGCCCGCCGGCTGTGTGCCCCTGCTGTTGGTTGGCTTACTTAGCTGACCTGGAGACCCAGTGAACGTTGGGTACTGCGCTCCTCTCCGCCACGGTGAATTTCAATCGGCGGGTGGTTAACCGGCCGACTACACTCCGATGTGCCCGGCCTAGCGTTTCCTTCTTCTTTTTTAATTCCACTTTGTTTTTTTTTGGTTTCTTGTTATTCGTTCCGATCACACGGCTTTCCTCGCCGCCTCACCTTGGGAGCGTTTCGCTTCGATAGGTTCGTTCAAATTTCGCCACTCACCACTGTACGAGACGCTCCTCTCTCGACGTGGCAATCTTGCAGGTATCTTCCACAGTGGCGAACGCCTGCGGAGCCTCCATCTGCCCCCTCGGCGAGTCATCGAGCGGTGAGTCGCTGGTGAAGCAGAGCGAAAGAGAGAGTACGGCAGCATTTACCTCTCAGATGATGATGGACCCCCGGCGGTTATTGCGTTAGCTTGACGATCCTTTCGAGACCGCAGCGAAATGGCCGGGTACCGATATGCCCATTTTGCCCGTTGAGTTTAACACCGGCGAGCACGGAAATTATGCCAGCGAAGAAATTGCGATGGTCAAGTGTACACGAGTGACCCAGAAAAGCCAATATCACCGAGGGAGAATACGAGCAGTGTAATTCTCATCTCTAATACCGCCGTCGGCTCGCGTCTCCTTGCTCTCCCTGCATTAACGACTCGTTCCGTATCCTCGCCGAGCTATCAGTAGACTCGAGACCCGGGCATAAACGTCGTCCCGGCTGTGCTGCCATTAAATATCGCAGATTAATCGTACATCTCCATTGTACAGTTATTCCAGCGTTGAGCGATAGTAAAGCCATTCTAAATAGGCCGGCAATTCCACGAAGATTGCAGTTGATCTTGGCTCAGCTTGCGGAAACCTTCGCGCTGCGAACACATAATAATGATTGATTAATCGCAAAGTTAACAGATAAAATTAATCTACGAGATTTTCTTCGATGATCTCTGCGCCCTCGATTTTCTCGGAGGGTCTAGCCAAATTTTCTCGTTGCATCGCTTCGAGAGACTGCAACCTTCCCCTCCGGTGTGTTGTAATAGCCACGTTACAAAGGGTCCTCTCTCAGTATTATAATTTATAATGCCGCGAGATGCCATTCACGTTGCCCGTAACCGCTCCATCCTCCGGTGTGCCTCACCGGGGGTTCGCTGAATGAAGTAAATACAGGCCTTGACATTGAGACGTCCGCGTGCTTGATGCCTGACATAAAGTAACACCGTGCCATTCGGTGCACCGGGGCGGGCCCGATAATAATAACGCCGCGCTGTTATAAAAGCTCTTGTGCACGACGCGCGGCGAGGCAGCGGTATGTTAAAGTACAGTACAACCGCGCGCCCGCGTCGTACACAGGCAATAATGATTTTACGAGGGAAACTCTCTTGTACGTCCGGGACACGGATATTACCCGCAGGTTTATCGTGCGCTCTCGTGAACAATTTCATCATCGCGGCACGCGAAACAACGACCGAGCGAGGGAGACAAAAGTTTCTCGACGTACACCGGTTAACAGTGATACGATAGAGTCTCGTGCCGAGATGAGAATCTCCGGCCGCAGGGTAATTTCCCCGATAGCGTGTGGAAGAGACGCTGGAAGGGAGTCGCGCCCGCTTGGGCCAACATCGACGAGAAAGTACTCGGGCGATAATTCATAGAGCGAATGGCACGGTAAAACACGCTCCTGTGCCGAACGGCGTTTCATCGAGGCGTCCGCCCCGGTGGGATCGAACGAGAGGCTCTCTCGCCTCGCTCTCGGATGAGAGCGCTCTCGAGAAAGCCTCTGGAAAACGCGGCCTTGAGAAGAGAAACCGAAGTTTCATTTCCAGAAACTCCCGCGGGGCTATGGGATTCTACTTTGTATCTAATAACTCGCTGTCGAGAAAGGGGTTTGATTCTTCTTTTTTTTTTCTCGTTAATACGTGCCGGCAAATAACTGTCGTGACACCGGATAAATCAGTTGAGTCGAAGCGAGATAGGTGACTCGGGAGAGTCTCCTCGGTCGTCTGTTCGCTGCGCTCGGTGTAGGCCACGAAGGTACGCCCCCGGCCGACGGGCAAGTAAGTAGGTATGGAGGTAAGGTCGAGGCCGCATCGACGTATAAGTCTCTGTACCGCGTTTGTGTATCCACGGACGCACACAGACGCGTTTGCCTGCTCACTGTCAGCAGGAAGCGAGACCACGGTCATTACCATCCCCGGTGCACCGTATAAATTTTCTTATTTGCCTGTTGGCAAGGACGACGGCTTTCGACGGCAGACACCATTAGGCTCGAGTCAATCTGAAAAAAGAGAAAAAAAAAAATTATGAAAAATATATGCAGCTTCGAAATATGAGAATTTGTGAAACACTCACGAGGACCTCGGGTTCCGTACAGAAATACAGTTCGGGCTAACTTATCCTCTGTTTAACGTTTAATATTTGAACTGTACAAGTGCCGTTAGCCGGAGGCGGAGAGTCACTCGAGTTCGTTATTCACGCTGTTTTGACTGTTTGCTAAAACGGAAGATGTGTATATGTATACACCACCGGCGGTAATGTGATTCTTGACCCTAGAAAATTTCACGCATATTTCTCGCGGCTCTTTAACACCGCACGTGGGTCCGGCGGAAGACCGGTGTCGTCGTCGCTGTGCTACTTTGCCCAAAATAAATAGTTTTCGGTTCTTACACAGTGAAACAAGTTTGTACTTTTTAGAACAACTTATTGTCGACAAAGGTCTACAATTTTTTATTAATTTTCCGGTTGAATTATCCGGATCCAGTTTTACAAACAAAGTGAAAACTATAACTGAGCACTTTGTAATTTCATGAGAAAATTTGATAACATTTTGTGGAATGGCACGAAAAATGCAAAAGAATAAAGCCTTGGATTTTGTGAGATGAGTGGAATGAGTATAGAAGAACTGCAAATAGCCGAAAGGGTGTTCATGTTAATAAAGACTTATCTATCTATCTAGTATAATTTTTATAATTGCTATAATTGTTAATGACACAGGAATTATCTTCGCGAACCTTCGTATTCAGATTTTACGAAATTATGTTTTACTGTGCATTACAGCGAAGCCAAAAACTCCAGCGGACCGTGCGATGTTCCAGAGTTAAGGGGATGTGAAATAGCACGGTCGGCAACAAAAACTGTACTGAATGCCGTTTTGAGATCGCGGTCCAGAGAGGAAAAAGAAAATTGTCTTTCCCTGGGGAATCGCCAGACGCAGGGCAAGACAATTTTCTTTTTCCTCGGCGATCTGCGATCTGAGTAGAGTTTTTGTTAACAACCGGGCGTGGAGTTGCACCACATCAGGACCTTCGAGGAAGCAATTATTTAATTCTTCGAAATTATCTCCCGTAATCGAGTGAACTATTTGGCCATTCTCGGCAAGTTTTTGTTTTTAACCGTTGGAGACAGACGCTGCAAATTGTTCGCTCTCTATGCCAGTCAAGTAGAAAGTATACAAATTTGTACCGTGAGCGACATGCGAAAAAGGTAAATTAGCCTAACTGTATATCACGCTCGTTCGGTCCGGGTAACAGCCAAGGTGGTTGCGCGGCTTCGCGTAGGTGACCCGAAATGAGTCCGAAGCCTGACCGTTTCATAGAATTTTAGAAGTTTCGCGATTTCGGGTAATTCCACCGAGGCAGTCCCGGAAATTAATTCCCACTCCGATCTTGCAACTCGAAAGAAAAAAAGAATGCTTCACTCTACATTCCACGGGTGCTTCGGAGATGCTCCGTAGAATACGTGAATACGAGATTCCGCTATAACGATGCAGGCACACACAACTGCGCTCGTAAACCCGGGAGATGAGTTCCGAGTTGCTACTCTGAAAAGCTCGCAGGCATGGTTAAAGTACTCTCGGTCACGAGTCTAAGATAATAAACAGTGCGCCGCGCTTTAGCTACACATAAACTCATTCTGCCTCTCGTGTTAATTAACCCGTCTCTTGATGAATTTAATCAGCAGCGATCGATGGATAACCCCCAGTGCCAGGCGAATACGAAAATCGCACTAAAGTCATCTTGCGGGGGAGAAAGATCAAAGACCGCCGGGCGATAGTTTCATCCACTTCGGATAAGAGAAACGTGACATAAAGATGAAAAAAAAAATCGAATAAAAAGTGCAGGGAATTGGTATGCGAGACACGATTGAAATTTCTCCGATCTAACGGATCGATATAAGCCTCAAGGCGCGCAGCGGGATGAGAGCGCGGTGGTGGGCTCGATCATCGCGGCTGGGCGCTACGCGCTCGCTTATACGGACGGCCGGTGGAGAGAGAGAGAGACTCCTCGTCGTCATTGCACGCCGGTTGTGTGTGCGTGCCGTTGTCCTTCTCGTCGAATGCCGTGGGAGAGCACATGCCACGGTCTGGGAGGTAGTTTTTCGCCCCAGTACTCCACTTACCACTTACCACTTAACCGATCGAACGATTTATGGCACGACGAGGACGACGAGAGACTGTTGCCTCCGCTACCGTCGACTTTAGCGCGGTGGTTGCCCGTCCGTGGAGTGGCCGATCAGCCGGGTGCGCGGAGACTCTCCGCTCCGGCCGGTGGGCTTCGGCGCGATCGCTTCGGCGTGGCACACATACCGCCGCGTACCGAACCGCAATGCGTGCGGGCATACGCCGATCGCCTCGGTGCAAAAGACTCTCTTTATCGAGAGCGACGACGACGCGAAGAAGCTTCAATCCCGACGAGTCGAATGCCGAGGAGGGACAAAAACAAAACTGAAAATAAAGAAAAATAAATAAATAGCAGAGGACGAACTGGAGACACGTGAAACGTTTAATTGAATCGATCTATCTTACCGAACGAATTCCACGGGCATGTACTCGGCGGAGAAGAGACGAACGATCGGCGGCGGCGCGCGCTATGATAGAAATGTTTCCTCCATCCTTACTATCCAACTTCGTTAGATCCTGCAAAAAGAGAAGAATTTCAGGTACTTCGCAGCGAGCTCCTAAAGAATTTCATACGTATTAAAATAAACAGGCTCAATTACCATTTAACAAACATTCCATGCCGACAATTTTTTCCCTCGTTAATTTTATAATTGTAAGATACACAATAAGTACATTAAATTAAATTAGAGTAAATTGTAAATTTAATACAATCACCTTTTTTTTACCGTGAACTTAATTGGATGTACGATCAAGCGGAAGTAAGGTCCGTGTGATTGGCTACCGGAAGCGTGTTGGTTACGCTGGGAGGACACTCGAGCTAGTGGAAAGGGCATTACCAGCCACGACGAGAAATCATCGTTTGAGCATAGCATATAACTTGCCAGAAGAGGAGTTTGTATCGCGGACGCGATACAGTCTTTATCTCGTTCCTGGGCCGTTCCTCCGTCACGTCAATTTCACATTATAGCGGGAAAATTGTGCCAGCGGCCGAGAATCGAGAGGGCTCAACTCCGGCTCTCGGGTATACGATTTACCACCCTTTTCATTCTCTGCCGCCGAACATAATACTACTGTGCGGCTGTGTCCGTTGTGCTATGAGGAAACAAGATCGGTCCCGTCGATAGCGCCACGGCCAGCGACCGTGTGGAACACCGGCCCTCGGTAACAACGCGCGACGAGGACGTTGCAGAAGCGTTACAAAAACCGCGGCGCCGGGGCTCCCGGCGATGGTAACAGTAAGATCGAAGAGAGGCCATCCGAACAGCGGTATTCGGACGCAAACGTTTACCATTTTAACGACCGTGGATCATTCTCTGTCGATCCTTTGAGAGATGTACTAAGTATGTATACAAAAATAGGAAACAAAAAAAAAAAAAAGAGGGGGCAAAATGGACCAGCGTCCTCTATCAGAAATGAGACCTTTTTTCATATCGTGTGAAAAATTTGATAGTCCATTTTGCCCCGCTCAATCTATGTATATGAGGGACCTGAACGAATCGTACTGCAAAGATTCAAGAGAGACCATCCGAACAGCGGAATTCGGACGCAAATGTGTTCCATTTTAACGACCATGGATAATTTTCTTTCGATCTTTAAGAGACAAACTACATGTACTTGTGTGTATGTAGAGAAGGGGCAAAATGGACCTGCGTCTTCTGTCAGAAATGAGACCATTTTTTCGTGTCCCGCGAAAAATTTCATGGTCCATTGTGTCCCGCTCGGTCTACATATACGAGATACCTGAACGAATCTTACTACAGAGGCGTTTCACGCCATCAGATATCGAAACAGTTATATACCGTGCTGCGGTAGACAACCGTGCTCACCGGTAATCTACAGGACCTTTGCCGTGTAAACCATGATGCTGCCATTGTATAGGCGAACAGGGGCAGGAAGGGGGGGGGGGGATGGCGGTTCCGAGGATGAGAGAATTTCGCTCCCAATACCGCACGGTCATTGTCCGAACGTTCTATATCGTTGAGTCCCAGTACTGAAAAAAAGAGAATTTACCGATTCATTGTCTTTTGTTCGAAAGTGTGTACGGCGAGGTACGGGCGCGATGTTCCGGGCTCGATAAATCGGTCGTTCGTTGATTTCCCATTACGATACCGGAAGGCCGACGGACGAGAGAGTGGATGAGCTGAAGAAAAAAAAAAACTATAAAATGCTATCGTGTAAAATCCAGAAATTACCGGTCAGAAAAATTGCCAATTATTACCGAAGCGAGCGAGACGGAAATGCGTTGCGGTGCAGCGCGCCCGATCGGTTGCTCTTGATACCTCGATGTTCGTAGGGCGCCCCGCTATTGCCCGCTTCTTCCGTAATCATTTTCGGTGTAAGCTGGATAAAAGCTGCCTCGCCGCAGCGCGATGCGCGCGCCCCGATCGTTCGACTCGTCTATCGCCTCTGCGGGGAACTCTGAAACTCGATGCCGAAATCGCAGTTATCGGTTTAGCCCAGTATTTCTTTTTGTTATTTTTGCCGAACTCGGACAAACGATTCCTCGGTAAAAAAAAAAAAAAAAAAAAAAAAAAAAAAAAAAAAAAAAAAAAAAAAAAAAATCTCGGGAGACAAGGAGGTAGACCTGTTTGGAAGCGAAGGGTCCAACTTTTTCCTTCTTGAGCGGAGATCCAACACTCGCGTCTTCGAAGTTCGACGACCCGCTGATGGTCCATCGGGGGCATCGAAATTTCGCCGTGACAACAGATTCCTTGCAGGGATAAAAAAAATAAAAAATCGTATTAAAATAAATGAAGAAAACAAACGAAAAATAATAAGTATCGTAAACGGTGCGCTCTATTGGCCGAAAAAGCCACGTGCACAATTAATGGCGGCTCGACTGCGGGGGAAAGAGGGCTTCGTGTGTTTTTAACAGTTGCCACAAGTCCTCATTCTGCGCGCACGATAATCGCAAACGTCGCTAATCTACTCTATCTGAAATCTAAATAGAACACTCGACAGCGCCTGCGCACACGCGCGCACAGCAGGCTCGCGATGTAATGATAAAAACACAAGTGAGAAAATGCGTTTTATATTCCATGAAAATTTAATTAAGATATCCGGTATATCAACAACTTCGCGCAATAAATGTTTAATGTAACTGGTCGTGAACGGCGCGTCCCCGCGACGATCGCTCTCCTGACACCGAGCACACGAACGAACGACAAGTTATTTTTTTTTATCCAATGTTAATCGGCGCGTTGAAACACGCGTGTCGAATATAATCCCGAGTGCGAAGAGATTAAGTACTTAGCATAAACAGAGGAAAATATTCTATTTATAGATAAGTAACGTTGAACAATTGACCCGATTATCTTGGACCGAGAAAACCGGTCGTATCTCGCCTCTTAACGACCCCGCCGTGTCCGACATGCGTGCATGCGCATATATATATATATATATGTATCGACTCTGCTGGAATAATCACGGGACGGAATTGCGGTTAATTCGACAGTATCGTTAATGGTTCGGAGCTTATGGTTATTTCTCCTGCTTCGATTATAACGGAACGTTCTGTGCACTCGATAGAATGCATCATCTCGTCCTTAGATCGTTAATTCCCTAGCACATCTGAAAACCTAACCTCACTTCCCGCGGTTACGTGTTATCGCGCGCGCAGAGGTTATGTATTATCCCGCTGATGTATAAAAGCTCTCTAACTGTTAACCCGGTCTTATTTTATAGTTCATTTATTTATCATTCGTTAATGTAATACGCGCTGCATTGTGGTGTATACATAATACTGGACGGGTGTGTCTGTGTGTGCGCGGAAAGATCGAGAAGGGCGTACAGTGCGGTATAGTTAATCCAAAGTGCTGTTGACCCGATGCTCGCTGGACCGAGACCGCGGGCAGCGTGTAAGAAAGACGCGGGGAGGATACAAGGCAGCATGTGGCCCCGCAACACATACACACACACACACACAGAGAGACACGCACTCAAGCTCCGAGCCGAGGGATTTACAAGGATCTCGTATTATATTCGTGCCCGAGCTTCGAGGGACACTAAACCGGAAACAATTATAGTTTCGATACGGATAAGCCTCGGGTCTAAGAGCGATGGCTTCGAGATACGTGTAAAATCAATTTGTGGGATGTTAATTTGTATTTTTACGTTTCATTATTTTTTTTTCAGAATTCGCGACGGGCGCTTGTCCCCGGATATGTCCACCGGGTGGAGAGCCGGTATGCGGCAGCGACGATGTAATTTACGCCTCACAGTGCGAAATGCGGAAGAAGATGTGCGGTAAAGGTAAACAATTATCATCGGCGACTGTTCGTATGATTGTTTCGCGGAGAGTCTAAGAGACCGTGAAACTTTATTACCTCGGTCGGTAATGAAAACTGTAATAAACTTTTTTTTTTTCATTCACGGCCGCTGGTATTTACGATAAACGACAAGTTTTACCGGAAGCTGACGCGATCCAGATAGCATTTTAAGCATAATAAAATTGCGACATGTGTCCGCATTTGTCTATGTTTTTGCCAGCATTCAATGCCGAAAATTCTTAGGAGCATATCGTCAGCAAGTTGTCAGCAAGGCTTGCTGATGCTTTGCTTCGCACTCGAAGATTAATTTCCTTGAGTCATGGTTATTTTGGGTGAAATTTGAAAAAATTCGGTTTCTCATCAAAATTAAATGCCCTCATCAATATTCACAAAAATTTAATGCCAAAGTTATCGTTACTGCTGGTCCATTTGTGTGTCATATTTTATATAATACACAAATGGACTTTCCGCAATTTTGATCTCTTTCACGGCTGTTAAGAATAAGAAATCAGTTTATAGCAACCGTTGTTGGATTTTTGCTACCAATATGCTGCAATATTCCTGGGAAACGAACAGCAAAGCTTGGCGGCAAGCAATTGCCCTTGTTTGCCTGTGCTACGTTCGGCCATCTGGTCAGGTCGGCTTCCCTAGCGGTGTCACGGAAAGAAAAGTTGATTACAATTTTTGCCTACCAACCAAGCCTCGAGGATGAATTAATCAAAATGAATGGCTATGTACAACTTTTTGTCAACAGGTGTGACCATAGCCACGGAGAAAACTGCCTGTCTCAGGTCGTCCGGCAGCAAGTGCGAACATCGTTGCCCGGGCGATCAGGATCCAGTTTGCGGCACTGACGGTCGAACCTACTTGAACAAGTGTATGCTCAGGGTCGAGGTCTGTCGCGTCGGTATCGAACTCTCGCACCTCGGGCCCTGCAACAATATATCGGCTCATCGGGAGAACTGCCCGGTCTCGTGCGAGTTCGCGCCTCTCGATGGACCGGTTTGCGGAAGCGATGGAAACGTGTACAAGTCTACGTGCCAGATGAAACTGCTCACGTGCGGGTACGTTAAACTCGAAGTTTCTCTCCACTGCCTGTGCTGCTTTGATCAACCCCTGGAGTGCAAATAGAGCCAATCGGATCGCCAAAATCGTTAAGCAAAATCGCTTCCGCAGCACATTATTTTGCCGAAAGTTCAATCGGGATGAATCGACGTGCCGTCGGAAATTATGTGATCGAACACAGTTCTTCCGAATTATCAAAGTTCTGAAACTTTATTTTTCTGAATCGTCAAAATGGCGAAACTTTATTTGCTGTCACGGTGCGAAACGGCAGCTTTACGCACGCTGCGCGTGTGTAAAAGCCCCATTTTCGCACCTTATGAAATAATAGTAATCTACGATACTATTGCAACAAAATTTTTTCTGGACAGTGTGACTTTGTAGCACGAGCTGAAGGCGAGTGCTGCAATCACACGAGTTCAGAAAAAGTTTTTCGCACGAGTATCGTACCAAATTTTTCTTCACAAGGTGTGAAAATGGGGATTCTGCGAAGCGTGCGTAAAACTGCTATTTTCGCACCGAGTGTAATAAAATTTTGTACGATACTCGTGCGAAAAATGTTTTCTTAACTCGTGTGATTGCAACTTTCGACTTCGGCTCGTACTGTAAACTCATACTGGTGCGAAAAAGTTTTATCGCACTAGTATCGTAATGTACTGTTTCAAAACTTTAATTATCCGAATCTTCATTACAGCGGACGTTACCCTTCGGAAGTGGTAGTTGGCCGATTCGCTCGAATCGTTTCGATTTGCCACCGTTATTTCTCAGCTCAGTGTGATCAGTTAGTGTGATCAAATTACGCGGACAGTACGATTAAAATTCCAAGAATGGCACAGCCACGATTATCTTTTTTCTCGAACAAAAATAACAGTTGGATGGTCGAAAAAAAATAGACGCGACGGGGAATTCTGTACCGTTATATTCCAACTGATTACACCGCCGTACGCCGGGAGGATAATTGGTCTCGCACGCGAGCATCGAGAACTCGAGCCACAGCTCTTATTGCCTTTAACTACGATGTCGTAAAGTCTCTTTGCCTATGGGTAGGCCAGCAAGTACAAAGATTTGCGATGCTCGTGAAGAATTTCCTCCTATGCACTGCGCGGAGTTGAAACGTGAATAATCGAACGACATCTGTCGAGATTAATTGTTTTCCTTCGCCAAATTATTTGGAGCCATTGAGTCAGAGAAATCGTTAGGTCGCGTATACATTTTTTTTAAGACATAAATTTAATGTTGCAGCCAAGGTGTCGTGAGGACGAACAAGAAGCATTGTCAGACGACGAGACACTGCCGAGAGTCTTGCTGGCGGGGTGCCAAACCCGCATGCGGCAGTGACGGTATACTGTACTCGAACACATGCAAAATGCGAGCGAAGAATTGCGGGTAAGGATGTTGAGCAAAAAAAAAATGTATCAAAGATATAACTGCTTCGGTGGTTCTCCGAGCATCGAGTAAATATCCAGCTTAATTGGGAGTCTTAAACAAGGTACTTTGTGGCCGAAATGCTTCTGCGCAGGGTTTCGGTCGTCCTCCCTCGAGACGATCTCTCCGGTGAGGGAGAAACGAGCGAGGGAGAACCGCCCGGTAATGAGAGGCTGCGCCCTCCCGAGGGACTCCCTCTTGACTCTCCTATTTTTATTTTTAATTTTCTCGCTCGCTGTTCGCGGCCATCGGAGCCCAACGATAATCTGCACGAGAGTGGTTTCTCGTTTGCGTTCGGGCCCCCTACGGGAGGGTGACGAGGGAGCCTACTGCGCCGGGAGAACGAGAGCGAGGCGAAGATAATAAAAAAAAAGTATTTGAAAAATAAATAAGAATAAAAGTAAAAAATAAAGGAGGAGTAAATACCGTCTCTCTCTCGTTCCCGCCCCAAATTGTTGAATTATTCATCGGGGGTTTCTGGTGCTCGGCGCTTCGCTGACGCGGTTAAATCCCGATCGTTGTTAGCCACCGGATAAGAAACATCTTTCTCTGCCTGCGTTCCTCTGTTCTCGGGGAAGTCAACAACCTCGGAAACAATCCGCTCGTCAGAAAGCGCGTGGCTCTTCAATTCTTCTTTTTTATCCCTCCTTTCCAGAAAACACGTATTCGAGGTCCCGATGTCCTTCTGCGTGTCCCGGGAGAGAACTTCCGGTGGTCCGGCGACTGCTTGCCCCCTCGACTGCAAAGACGAACCAGAGTCACGAATTTGCGGATCGGACGGTAGTATTTATCGCAACGAGTGCGAGATGCAGATGCTCAACTGCGGGTGAGATAATTCGCAGTGTTAATTCGTCGTAGAATTTTTTATGACCGTGAAGACATCTCATGGTTGCCACGAAATTGTCCAACTGGAATTCCCTGACTTTCCCCGGTTTTGAAAGCAAAAATTAAAATTTTCCGGTCCATCGATCAGAGTAAGAAAGGACAATTTAAAATAAGGTGAAATATAATATATAATATACTCAGTTCTCTATAAGTTCCGAGTTCTAAAAGTTCCGAATGAAACTAATATCACGGCATAGTCATATATATACTGTATATAGTTAACAAGTTCGCTGAATCGAAAAATACAAGCTTCGTGCAGCATGGAAGTAAACGAAAAACATGAGATTCAAAAAACTTTCAAGCTTAAAAAACAATTCCATGCCGTTTTCCTGACTTTCCCAGGTCCCAAAAAATCCCTTCACTTTTTCCGGATTTCCAGGTTTACCAGGTTTGTGGCAACCATGCATCTGCACGACACTAAATCTCATGAATGTTTCACCGATGTATGATTGCAAAACTCTGCCTAGTGCCATTATAATGTTTCGTTTATGCAAATTTTGTCGTAAATAAGTAAAAAAATAAATAAATAATTAATGTGACGACGACTGTGTTTGCATCGCACGAGCTTCGCTCTGTGAAGTTCACTTATAGAATATAATTCCACAAGCGAACCGTTCTTTTCTTCCTAAAGCATTTACCGGGATTGTCAAAGATGAAATTTGATGTCGTGCGGATATCTTCAGGGTCATTTTTTTAAGCATTATTTGTGGCGATGCATTGTTACGATATTTTTTGTACAACAGGCAATCGAGGCGAAAGGTAATGCCGGTGGATTTCGAAAAGTGTCGTTCGAGACTGACGAAGTGCTCGAAGCAGCAGCAGCGATGCGGCAGCGACGTGGATCCCGTTTGCGCGAGCGACGCGAGTACCTACCCGAATCAGTGTCATCTGAATGTCGCTGCGTGCATGTGAGTCTACAGAGTACATCGGCGAGTGCCGTTTTAATGCCTCAAAATTCTTTCGTAAAGAAAAAGAAAGAAAGAAAAAAGAAAAAAAAAGAACGAAATAAAATAAAAGAATCGTGCATCGAGAATAGAAAAGAGGTGAGATGATAAACTCGCGTCACGTCTCAACGACTTTATTATAATGCAGGAAAGGAATTCAGTTGGCGCACGTTGGCGAGTGCACAACCTTGAAGGAGACCGAGCAGTGCCCCGAAGACTGTAGCGACGTGGCCGAAGAACCAGTTTGCGGGAGCGACGGAAACGTTTATCGGTAAACTTGCCAGCAGCATTGTTAGATACAGCGCGACTTATCTGAAAAAAAAAGTTAAAATTAAAAAAACAAATATCCCACCCGGTTATCGAAGATTGAGAGGGAAGGCTCCGAGGCTTCTGGGTTCCCAATAAAAATCATTGATAAGGGTTTCAGTGTACGTGGCCGGCGGGGCCCGCGGACTGCTTAGCGCCGCCCGATTTAGAATCGCAATCTAGTTCGCGATCGTCATAAATTGCTTCCCTCCACGAGAGAGCCCCGAGCTATATTGCCCTAACGATAATGGCCCGGTCCGTTTTCTCGAGCGGGATATCAACGGGGTTGATATAGCATAGCGAAACTTGTTACGCTTACCTGATGGATCCCAATATGTCCAGGTCGGTGTGTCATATGCAACGAGATACCTGCGGTCAGCGAGTCGTTTCCGTACCGGCCCAGCACTGCCGCATGACGGCCCTGTGCAATCAGATATGCAGCGGTGAGCGCCAATTTGTTTGCGGTTCGGACAACAAACTTTATCGCAACGAGTGCGAGATGAAGAGGGACAATTGTGGGTGAGTACACGCGGATTATTTCTCTTGTTATAAACAATAAATATAATAATAATTTTTTTTTTTTTGCAATAAATAATGAATATACGTCCAACACAAATTGCCAGCACACACTATCTTTGAAATAATCTCAGCACTGAAATAAAATGCATAAGAACTCCGAACCTGCTAGCTTCATTTATCAGTAAGGTAGAGCGCGGCAAAATGGAGCAGTGGGGCAAAACGGGACGGTGAGCAAAACGCAAGTTTCCAGTAATTCTTGGATGTCCCGTTTTGTCCTGTTGATTCATCCGGATTTTCTGTCCCGTTTTGCCCCATTGTCCCATCCAAAAATGATTGGAATATGGCGTTTTGCCCCACCGTCCCATTTTGCCCCGCTCTTCCCGATAACACTATAATTGACTGTATCGTCTCATCCACAAGCAAGATTTTAATTTATATTCATGAGGCACTCCATTAATAAATACAAATATACGGACTGAAGGACCTCGGTCAATACCCCATTAGCCTCAGGGGAAAAAAAAGATCACACTTGTACACACCCAACACAACCGAACCATTTATTTCTGAGGCTAATAAAGCGCATTTACTACTACTGCTACTACTACTACTAATAATAATAAATATACTAATAATTATAATTTTTGGTGATCAAGAATAAATATAGTAATAATAATTTGTTTTGTAATAAAAAATACATATAATAGTAATCACTTTAAAAAAAAAATAAATCAATGAATAGTTAATTAATTGCTCGGTTTACATCACCTTTTGCAGAAAGCACGTGTACGTCGTGCCGATGAAGCGATGCGTTCAGGGTTTCCTGTTCCGAGGCTGCCAGAAAATATGTCCACCCTATTACGACCCGGTCTGCGGCACCGACGGCATGACCTACAGCAACGAGTGCTTCCTGGAGATCGAGAACTGCCGCAGTCGAAGCATTGTGACGAAGAACTATCACGGGGTCTGCGGTCAACCGACCGAGGAGCCCAAGAATTATTTGTACTAGAAGAAACTTAAATTTTTTTTTTTATACACAGCCAGGTGCCATTACGCGATGACGAAACGAGGATAAAAGTTAAGAAAGTTGTCCGCCCGTGCGATCGTGAGCGAGGACTCGGGCGGAATCGAGAATTCGACGTATTATTTAAACGAAATATTCATGAGGAATCTCTGGCTTTTGTAACGAATGCTTTCGACAATCACGGGGCTTTTTTTTTTTTGTTACTTTATGGATACTGTGTCTTCCGAGGCAGGAAAGATCGTTTCGCCGTCTCGGCTCGAAAAGAAAGGGAATACAACGCTCTCGGAAGAATCTCGAACGTTGCTCAATATATCTTGCCGTGTTCAATCGTTCCATTTTATCGTGAACGCGAATCGTCCCTATATAGAGATATTTCGATGTGCCAAAATCGATGTCTCTGAGAATCTTCGAAACGTTATTAAAATCTATTTTTATATATACACACACACACACACACACACACACACACACACACACACACACACACACACACACACACATATATATATATATATATATATATATATATATATATATATCAGTAATAACGACCTTGACAAGGTATATAGGGCTCTCGTCGGACTTTTTTTTTGTTACTTTAGAAACCTTATTATTTATTGTAGTATCTTAGTTTGTCCCCGCGGATAAAAGGATCATCGACTACGCTAGTTTTTATTTACCGCCCGGACATAATGCCGTTTTACGAAAACGAAGAAAAAAAAAAAGGTTATCGCATTCTATATGTCCTATCCAATTGTGATGTACGTTCGTATTATTATAATTTTTGTTCGTATCCCCATTCTTATATTACGGTTATATCATTATTATTACTTTACGCACCTCATAATCGTTTATTTATTATTCAGTTAGTTAAGAAAACAAAAAAAAATCGTTTCGTACGGAGGTCAACATTGTAATAGTTTCAACAATAAATCGTATTACCATGTGTAACGGTGCGTCCTTGGATCACGTGACCGTACGACGCGCGAGCGGTGAGAAACACAACCGGCGTCCCGGCAATCTGTTGTCGGAGGTAAACAAACGATAACTCACATGTTTGCTGCAGCCCTGGAACCTCCGGATGGTCGTCCGAATCCTCCCAGATCCTTGGATCGTTCTCGCGGCGATTTTCAGCGCTGACACTTTGTTCGTAGCGAGGCAATCGTCGTTGTAAACAATGGTTCTTTGTTTCGCGAAGGCCCAACGGACACCGCAGGCTGTTCGGCATCGAGTCGGTCTCTTGTCATCGTCCAAAGTGAAAGTCTCATTGAATTATTATGTCGACACGTTCACAATGACGCATCGTCGCTAATTGTCGAGAACAAATGAATTATCAAACGGATTATCGAGAGATAAACGTGTATAAACTTGGGAGGATCATTGACGACGCGACCGAACTTCGAATAACAATGGCGACTCTGCGTGGATGCGCGCGCACCCGGATAACTACCTCGAAGTGAGTCTCGTAGTACTTTTGATATTCGCCGGATGTGAAACGCGCCTCGATAGGTCGATAAACGCGTCATTGTTTAGCGCGGAGCTCACAGGAAGATATCGTCGAGCACAATGTCTCGGACATTGATGAATCAATTAATCGAACATTTAGCGAGAACAACGGAGACATCGGAAAGAATTGCATTTCTCCTCGCTGTGTCCCTCGCACGAATTCGCGTCGGGTACGATAGGGAAGCGCGAGATGGCGTCAGGCGGTGGGATCGATCGACCGCCGCGGACGCGCGTAAGGCGCGCGAGGTGGCGGGAGCCTGTACTTTTATTGACAGGTGTTTCACACGGGAAACATGGCGCCGAGTGTTTACAACTGATCGTACCCGATCGAATTCGCGATTGTTGAGCGTCGAACTTCTGTTTACACGTTTCCTCGATGCTACGACACTTGTCTCATTATCGCTTCTCCGATACTCGCAAACGAGTTAACTGTGGCTCGCGTAGTTTTGTCGCTCCACCGAGAACAATAGTCTCGCCACTCGGTGCTCGGAGTGTTTCCACAGGAGGGGGGAGGGGGGGGCGGCAGGGGGAAGGGCAGTTACGTTTATTGGCGAATTTTCTCAAGTGCAACCGATCTAGCGCGCTAAACATCGTGATTACTCGCCATCGCAAGGACTCAGTCGACAGCTCGTAACGCCGCTCTGTGATTCGGTCGCGATCTCCGAGCGATTTTATCTCATCGACGCGAAATAGTTCGGTATCGTGTTTTTTTTTTTTTTGTGTGAAAATCCGAGAAAAATAAATTTTCGATAAACGCGACAGTGAAGTTTTTCCGTGGGGCATATCTATCGTATGACGTTCGTCGGCGTTTCTCTCGTCCCTATCAGCGAGGACATCAGCCCGGATTTTCGCAGCGTGAAAGGACGTGTCAATAACGTGAGTACCTCCGAAATCTTAAATCTGTCTAGCTCTTATCTAGCTCTCGGCCGAGGAGTCTCTCGCGGGCTCTCTCCAACTCCATCGTGGAAGTTCGCGCGAGAACAAGGGATAAGAAGGAGGAACCTGCCCCGCTCGGCGAGCGCGCACGCTTTTCTCTCTTTCTCTCACGATGACAGAAACGAAGGTGGCCATCTTTGCCTCCTTGACTCGGTCACACGCCGTCGTGCACGCGCAACCGATTACGCGAATATATTCTATTACGAGCGATAGATTTGCTCGTGACGATAACAGTTTAACGGCTGATTATCATTGTCGAGATAAAAAGGCCGCGAGGGAAATACAATCGTTCGAGCCAGACAGACTATGCGAACCGTAGTGCGCGTAATCTTTGTGTTCACGAGCACAGGTTTATTTGGTCGTCGAATACAAAGATAATTGTTGCATAGCTGCCCCCCTGTCGTTATCGTTATACAATATCTGTTGCGCAAACACGTTGAGAAACACAGCTGCTTCTTCCCTGTTGATTATTTCCTTCCGTGGCATGGGAAACATTCCTGACCGGATTCTTTCTCGGGTGGATCGCGGAGCTTTCGCCCGCGGAGAGGCGTGCGACACCGGGTCAAGTACCCACCACCGGCAACCACGATCGATCGAATCTCGGGCGGCTCTGCTCGCCCATCAATTTTTTTCTTAGCCGAACGGACTTTACGAACTGGGTCAAACTCGACACTACGCTTTCATCATAAACAAAAGAGGAATCTCATATTTCGATATTGAAGTTGCGCGCAGACGAATAGATTGCTGCCTTTCACAGCAACAAAAAGACAGAGAGACCGAGAGATATTTATTTCGCGCACTGGAACCAAAGTTCATTGAGAGCATCGCGCCCGAACCCAGAGCATTCGACCATTGATACAAAATCATAATAACGTAATCAAGCAACCTAAAAAATGAAACAATAGAAGCGCAGACAAAAGAAAAAAAAGCAAAAGTAAAACGTAGCCAAAAAGTTACCTAACTAACGCGAACCTGGTAACTTAAATTATATATAGAATATAAAAAAAAAAGAGAATACGGAAAGGTAGACATGGGGCCAATAAAAATTGTTTCGGCAACTCCGCGCAACGCGCAACTTCCGTTCCGCTCTGCCGGTACATTATTTGTGTACCGACGATTAGTTTCATCGACATTGCATAACGCGACGCGGCCCGTGCGGTATCGCCGCGGGTCCGAACCCGGAAACAGTCCCTCGCTTCGGAAAGGCGCAGCGTGACTTCCATAAGAAAACAAAAAGTAAATAAAAGGAAATAAAATTAAAAAAAAAAAAAAAAGAAGCGGCGTTCGGGATCCAGCCCACGCACAACGGTGTATACGAGTTTATAGTGTACGGTACCTGTGCCTACGAGTACGCAGTGAGTGACTGTATATACTCACGGGGGGCTACGAACAGTGGCTCTCAAACGCTTCCGGTTGATCGATCATCCAGCCGTTATTATTATTATTATTATTATTATTCGCGGGTATTATACGTCTGGTGAACGAGATAGCCGACGTACCTGTTGTGTCGTTGAATAACCGACTGACCGCGCCATCGTCCATTGTTCCCTTTCTCTATAATACACATGCGCGTTTGTGAACGAGATAAAATGTTACGCTCCACATCGTGGATGCTGGCGATATATCCCGTTCGCACCTGAAACTTTGACCGAGCGCCGCTCGCCGTATTCCCCATTCATTAAGCACACAAACTACTCTGCCGTTCACATTTATTGTTGTTCCATAACTCCACCAACAGTCCTATCCTTTCATTGTGCGGTTT